>CM075866.1:36274715-36724715 GCA_038021265.1 Cyprinella venusta
CTCTTCGTCTCCTATTACTATTTCCCAAAGCACACAATCACCCGTGGCCCTATTCATATTATCCTGAGATTCTGATTGGTGTTTCATCTGTTTTGTTAGTTAATGTGGTAACACTTTACAATACGGGTGCACTAATATGCATTAATTCATGCTTAACTAATGCACAAATAATCATGAGTTAATGTATAACTCATGAAGAACTAAACCATTAATTAATGATTACTGCATCAGCAACTAATAAAGAGTCTATATGATTAATAGATTAAGTAATACACGAATTGCTTTTAATTCAATGTGTCATTGTGTATTAATTCCTTAATAACACATTTTATGAACTAATAGTGTAAATTAATGTGTTAATTACCACAATTAGTCAAAGCTGTGCACTTTAATTAATCATTAGCTAATGATTTGCAAAGGTATCATTATGTTATGACTTTACTTGATGGGGCACATTATTATTAACTAGTCATTTAGTAATTGTAGTAATTTGCACATGAATTTGCAGTAACAATGAAGTAATTAATCATGTATTAATGCATATTAGTGTACCCGTCATATTATCTGGAAGTTGAAATACAAGGCTTTGGCTCATTCTGGTAATTATATTAATTTACACTATTCGTTAAAAAAATGAGTTATTATGGAATTAATCCACAATTACATATTTAACCCCTTAACGCCCAATGTCGCAAATATGCAACAAACCCTTTTGACTCAGTCAACCAGCCGAGATAACGTTTGCATTTCCCCAATGCCGGTTTGTGCATATTCGCTACGGACCTAGGACCTTCGGCAAGCACTTGTTTCTAGTGGGACTGCAAAGTGACGGACTTATTTCCTGTTTACGCACGGACAGGAACATTTTCAACATTTGCAACATTCCAAATTGACCATTATGCCCGCTGTTGCAGATTTGCAACATACCAAATTTGACCCCAAATTGACCATTTGCAAAATATCAAATTGACCCCAAATTGACCAATGCCCTCTGTTGCAGATTTGCAACATACCAAATTGACCCCAAATTGACCATTATGACCGCTGTTGCAGATTTTCAGCACACCAAATTGACCCCAAATTGACCAATATGCCCGTTGTTGCAGATTTGCAACATTCCAAAATTTCGATTTATTTGTTGTGCAAAAGTGAAATTGATAATCTCAACATTATTTACCATCTACTTAAAGGCAAAAACACACATAAAATATTTTTTTATATACAGCTATATAAATTCGGGCGTTAAGGGGTTAATTAATAACAATTCATGCACGAACTAATACATTAACCTTACATCCTAATGTGGTAATCGTTAATGAATAGCTTAGATAATTATTAGTTACACATTAAATCAGTATTATCTGTGCATTAGTTAAGCATGAGCTAATGCTTATTAGTGCACCCGTATTGTAAAGTGTTACCGTTAATGTTTACACATGGATGGATAAATCCCACTTGGGGTGATTATTTTGTGTGCTTGTGTTTTCTGAATGAGAACACAGTTAAAACTCTGCAAAACGAGGGCATTTTTGTGTAGAGAAACGAGGAGGAATGTGTGTGAAAACAGGGTAAATGTGTTCAACGTTTTGTGAAACATGTCTTTGTGTAGAACTGAATGAATGGTTTGGGAAATTGGGTCAGCTGAAGAGTAAAAACTGTATATTGTATTGTACTGTAAACTGTAATTATAGTATTGTACTGAATATTGAATAGTACGCTACTGAATGTCTGTATATTCAGCTCTTGCATTCTGTAAAAATACTGCAGTCCAACGGCAAAAGACAAAAAGATCAAATAAATCTCTAAATGAAAAGCACGTTACGTTACTCTCAAATACTGTAAGTTGTGCACCTGCTAAATCAAGGTCAATGAGAGATTGATTCAGCTTCAGCATCATGTCTCCCTGCTGGCTCTGGCCTGAGGACTCTGTCCACATCACAGGCAATGTTGGGAAAATCCCTCTAGTGCCACACATCAAGCCTTGACAACCCTGTCCACACCTTGTCCTTTCTCATCCTCATCTTTCACACACTCTTCCTCTCCCTCTATTGTTCGTATCATCATTCAGTGTCACCTGTGCACTCTGAACCGGCTCATATTTCATACAGTTGGTTTGATCACATTATAAGAAATAAGTGTGAACAAATTTGAATCAGTGTGTGAACGATGACAACTGGGTTGCAGTTGGGTTTAACTTTTGCCTCGTGTTTAGTGATTTGAAACATAAGTATGGAAGCACATGGGAAGCAATATTCAATTATTTGAAATGTAGTATGCCAAATGACTGTAAAATGGCATTGCATTCTGTATTTAAATTTAAATTTTACATTACCTTTATAGACTTTATATCTAGCAATTCTGACTTTATAACTCGCAATTCTGACTTTATAACTCGCAATTCTGAATTTATATCTCACAATTCTGACTTTATATCTCGCAATTGCGACTTTATATCTCGCAATTCTGACTTTATATCTCGCAATTGCGACTTTATATCACGCAATTCTGACTTTCCATCTCGCAATTGTGAGAAATAATGTCAGAATTAGTAATAAAAAGTCGCAATTACCTTTTATATTTTTCATTCTATGGCGGAAACAAGCTTCCATATGGGGGTGAGTAATTAATGACTTAATTTTCATTTTGGGGTGAACTAACCCTTTAAAGATATCGCGGCCTTGAGTTAGTCCATGGACGGTACATCGCCGAATGCAGCAGTGTGGACTGAAGTAAACAACAACTTAAATATATTTTAATATACACGTAATAATCTTAGGAAATACTACCGTACTACCAAAAATTTGGTTCAGAGAATGGGTTTCAGTGCTTTAGAAATTCAGAAAAACTGTAAAGTACTTTTTATTCATTCTTTTTTTTTTTCATTTAATGGCACTTTTCCATTACCAGTACCGACTCGACTCGGCTCGCTTTTCGCTCCGTTTTCCATTGCGGACAGTACCGCCACAAATAGTACCCTGTCGTCATAGCGACGCCTTTCATTCCTCGCTGCCCTAACAAGCTCTCGCTGGATCCTCTCTTCAGCAAAAAGTCTGCACCTTCTCGTTTGACTGCGACGTATTCTTCCGAGTTGCCATAATATAATAATAGTAGTAAGTTTAGAAACTATCTCTGGGAAAACTATTTAAAAATGGCGGGAATATTCTGGATACTCCATTTGGCGCGTGAATGGTGACGATTCTCCAGATTCTCCAAGCAGGTACAAGTACAACTTTTACACAGTGGAAAACCAAACAAAGGCGAGGCGAGCCGAGTCGAGTCGAGCTGGTACTGTGTAGAGGAAAAGCCCCATAAGAGACTAACTTTATTAATGTAAAAACACAAGGTGCCATGACTAATTGATCCCTTTTTTTACAGCGTAAACACACTGTAAAGTCATACAAAATGTCCTATAACTAATGCAGTGCATGGACCAGAGTTAGTACGTAAGCTAATGGAAAGGCAGAACAAATATATGTTCATGATGCTGCATTTGCATCTGAAATAAGAGAACATGTGTGTACCTTTCATAAATGCATTCATAAAGCCTAGATAAAAAAACATGTAAGTGTGGGAATTTGTGTGTGTGTCATAAATATATAATTACGTGTCAAAGTGTGTGTGTTCATGTATGTGCATGGGGAGTAGAGAGTTCATCATAAATATGTGAATATACGACTAAAATGATTGTGCATGGCATGATGAATTATGTACTTGTGGGTGTCCAACTGAATAAATATCACTCTGTTAACAGTTCATGCACTCTGTGTATCTATAAGCGCGTGTGTGTGTGTTAATGGAATGGTCGATCTTCTAGAAATCAAAAGAGAATCTCACAACATGTTTTACTGTAGTCTGTTAAGTAACTGTGTGTAAAGATTTGGCAGATAGTGTGACACCAAAAATGACATGACCTCATTACAGAGAAAGAGAGAGAACAGACAAAAAAAAAAAACATTATTGATCAAATTAAATCAGCCATTATTCCCATTAAACTGTGCTAGCTTGTCAGAGACGTGGCCCTGCGGGTAGCAAATGCCTTCTAATGTGGGTGATTTGACGTTCAATCTAACTCGGGTCACGTGGATTTTGGAATCGTTCTGGCTTGTATCATGACGGCATGGCTTGGAGTCTTTAGCTGTCACAACCACAGCAAATGCTCATTTTATTTCTATACACTAACTAGCGGCACAGATGCTGTTTTCTCTGGGTGCTAGGGATCCCAGCATGCACTGAGGCATGAATAAATAATACAGTTGCATTGTTTGACCGTTTGCCAGTTTTATTTGTATAGTTGTGTTCAGTAACTTGTTCTCTTGTGATTTCAGGCTGAGTTTGTTCCTCTATCAAAGCGATCGGCAGAGTGTTTTCCTTTCCGTGTTTCTAAGTCTGTGTGTGGCATTTCATGAGCGCTGTTTTGTGTAATGAATGCTCATGTGACATTGTCAGTAATGTAAAACTGCAAGTGCTTTTCTCATATGTGCATTCATTATGGGAACCATTATGGTGACATTTTATGTTAAGCAATTAAGCATTTAAAGAAAAATGATTAAGTAGGTAGTAAACTAAGAAGTAAAAATAGACAAATGCGGACACACAGCGCATAATAATCTATAGATAATAGATACTTATTATTATAATTATTTAAATAAACCATTCAGTTTATAGCAAATGATGTGACCAGTGTTATTTAGACACTAATTTTTTAGTTTTCAGTTTAAGTTTGAACAATTTTTTAAGACAAGTTTTATCCGTTATTATTAGAAAGTTGCCTTGACAACCATCAGAGGAAATGTTTTAAAAAAAACTTTTAGCTTTATTTATATTACGAAAAAAAAAAATGTAATAGTTTTGGTTATCAATAACAACACTAGATACTCAAACATGATAACTGTTACATTAAATAATCACTTGGGGTTCATGTCCCTCAGTTTGAATGGAAATGACACTTCTGTCTATCACAGATCAGTTCAATAAACGAATCATAACTTCTACAATGGTGCGTTATGTTGGATTGGCAGCGTTCATTCTTTCGGTTAGCGACAGAAGAAGCCTGCTGGTCTCTACACCCTCTTCCAACTGCCGTCAAGTCGCATATTACACCCACGCACTCTCAGCCTCTTTGTGTTTTTTTTCCATCCGAATGTCTCCAAAACCCCAAAGTAATCCCAAACCCCTTAATATATGTTTAATGAGTTAGCAAGACGGAACAACCTCTAACTATAGTACAGTAATTGCCCACTGCCAATTAAAGGAGGACAGGCTCCCCTCGGGTCTGATTCCTCACTAGGTTTCTGCTCGTTGCTCTTCTCTATGGGAATCAGTCCTCCCACAGGTCGCTTAAAGGTACCCTACGGCATTCTCCGAGGGGCTCAGACCCAGCATTCTGTGAAGTTTGCTCTCTGACAAGATCCATTTGAAGATGCATTGCAGAAGGAAGAAATTTAATAATGCATGCAGTAGAATTGTTGGAAACCATCAGTGTAAGCTGTTGTATTGAACTAGACATCCGGCTGAGAAGGTGAAAGATCTATGATGGAGATGGAAAGCTGCTTTTCTAGCATAACAGGAGAGGAGAGTAACTAACTAAAGGTGGCATCCAACTGGCTCGAAACAACTTGATTTATGCTAGGGGGTGTCAGATATCCAAAATGATTTCCTAAAATTTTCTATCCTTTCTGTTAATTTCACGGTCACACAAAGCTAGCTGAAATGTGAACGGGAGCAAGCCCTCAACATAAACAAGTGTAATACATGGAGTAACTTTATACCGTGAACGTTTTGTCCCTTCGGGGCTGTTAAATGTTTACGCACGGCTTCAGTGAGAAGATGATTTACAGTCGATAAACAGACTGTTCGGTCCCCACTTTCTTATTTTAATAGTCATTTAAAATATGGAAAAATCCCAGAAAAGCATAAGTCACAAAATGGTGTTTGAGGAAAACGTTTAAACGAGATCCGATCATGACAGCAACGGCGGCTCAACCAATGACATGGATTTGGGGCGGGGCCATCTGTTTGCTGACCAGTGTTCGGGATTTCGCAATAACTTTTGGTGAAAATAAATAAGATCAATACTGTTTTTGTGCCAAATAAATTGTTATCTGACTGCACCCCAAAAGACCATTTCTTTCAAAAGTTTGATCAGTTGAATGTTTTTGAAAGAAAATCTTTAATGCTTACCAAGTTTGATTAAAAATTCAGTAAAAAACAGCAATATTGTGAAATTTATATAAATTTAATACAATTTAATAGCCTGGATGCCAGCCCGAACCCCGCCCACAATATTTTTCGGTCGGGGAGTTCGTCTGGACTTGCTCCATTGAGGAGAGATTACGATCAGTCAAAAAATGAACGGCCAATCAGATTGCCAGGGCGGGCTTTATACAATGATGGACAGATGATCTGCAAGGACGTAATCATCACGTTATCAAAATAGCGCTTAACTGGTTTCCCTGACTGCAGCTGGAGAATTGAGACGTATAGATTCCACTGTCGCGTCTGCTGTAAAATAAATTTACAGTGCATTCATTTTAATAGACGAACAGAAAACTGCAATCAAGGCATTTGTCGATAGGAAAGATATTTTTGCCGTCCTTCTTACATGATTCGGCAAATGTGTAACTTATCAGCTGGCTTTGACGGTCGCTAAGAAGATGGGACGTAATGAAAAGCCTGTGGTCGTTGTGGTTTATCCTTTGGTCGCACTCACGGAGGAGTAAGTAAAAGAAGCAACACTCGTTATTTTACTTCTAAGTTCTATAGTTAAAAACCGTGCTATGCAAAGGAGTTGACTTACTGCGTTGCTCTGATTGGTTGTAGGTCTACTGACTATCCAATTGAGTCCAGAGGTTTTTTTTCCCCCTGGTTTGGTTAAGACACGCCTCATAATCAAAGCCCTACGGAGGAGTTTCAGACTCATATTCTCACTAGAATATGAGTATGATGAAGTCAGGCTAACAATTTAAAATAACAGTTTTCTATTTGAATATATTCAGCCCGTTCTATGAGACGCAGATATATATGGGCCAGAAGGCGCCCCCTAGTGGTCTAACCCTAAACCTACCCCACACCTAATGCCGAGTTCAGACTGCACGATTTTAGCCACGATTTTGGCTCGCCGACAGGTTTTGAGAAATCGCAGACAAATGCTTGAAATCACAGGAAAATCGGCACTTGTTCACGTGAGTGACAATCGCGCAGTGTGAATGAGCAAAGATGCGACAAAGCCTGTATAAAACTACCATGGAAAGCAAATTCTTGAAGTTAAAGGACCTGTGCCTCTTTAAATACACATACACACACTCACATTAAGGTCAACACCTGCCAAACTTGCAAAAATGTGCTGCAAAACTACCGACAGCTTGAGTTGCAAGTGTGTGTTCTCATTTCGGGTCTGTCGTCAGGTTGCCCTACTTAAGTGTGTGCCTATATGCGTGTGTGTTTATGGGCTACTGTTACAGACCAACTGGAAACTTTGGTCCATCTGTTACTAAAATGTGTTCTCTCCACAATTAGGTCTAATGGAGATTCCCTGGTAGAGAAGTTCTAAGTGCCGACCTCATCCCAAGCCTATTAAAACCTGCTAAAACACACACACACGAACACACACACACCAACAGAGGTAATTAACTGTGACCAGTGCTTCACACTCTTCAAATTACTGATAGACCTTTATTCTGTCCTGTGCCCAAGGAACGGATCCACACAGAGTAGGTAAGTCCACTAAGTGAACTAAAAGTAAAAAATTATTCAAGGGTTAGACAGCCACCCCCCTGGAGAGCAATTAGAGCGACTTAAAGGGTATTTAAAGACGAAATCACAGGGCGAGTTTTTGAGAAAGATATAATCTGGATCAAAAGTGAATTACTTGACTGGATATTTCCAATTTATAGTGACATTTGAGGAAGTTAGAAAGTCACTTTTCTGCTTCCCACACACACACACACACACGAGCCACAGTGCTTTAGCTGGAATGCATGTTCAACTTTGGCCTGGGTCGAATAGATTAAATTGATCAAATAATACAAATTATAATAATAATAATTATAATTTGTATCATTTGGGGGGGTTGGTGAGGCCTTAGTACTGTTCTGGACTCAAAGTTACAGTAAGGACGTGAGATGTTCGAAACACACACTAAGCCGTTGACCAATCACAACACACTGGTTCAGCCGACCAATCAGAGCACATTGCACTTTTGGAAGGAGGGCCCCTTCCTTTTAATATAATATATTAAAATACGAAACAGTTATTATTTCACAATAACGTTAACTGTATTTTTGAATAAATGCAGCCTGGGTAAACATAAGAGACTTCTTTCAAATACATTCAGGTAAATCTTTCTGACTTACGAGGATATGATTTCCAAATTTGTGACAAATGTGACAGGACTGAAATAACGACCCAAAACATCATCTTTTGTTCTCCACAGAAGAAATCCATAGAAGTTTGAAGGTCAGTAAATAATGACAGAGCTCTGTTCGATTTATGGGTGAAGTGGCCCTTTAATAGAATTTACCTATGGCTAAGCCACGCCCCCAAACGTGATGAGCCAATCACAGTGCGCATGGCAAACTCAATACACTCGGACATTCTCTGCTTCCACGTCCAGTGGAATGCATTGCAGTTACCAGTTTTTATATGTTTTTTCTTGTTATTTTAAGTTTAAAATGGTCAAACGGTGTGCATGGGGTACACGCAACTCCGACACTAGGTATCCCGAGAGGCTGGGCTCTCTTTCCCAAGCCACATCTCAACCGAGATAAGTGTCTGCTCTCGATTAAGTAATACAATTAAGCTATGCAGTAGACCCCAACACCAACACAACACAAACAAGGATGTCTACATCTGTTCTAAGTTAAGTCAACAACGTATTTGAACGTTATCTTTAACATCTCTAATGTAACGTTAGGCTAACACTAGACTAACATTAGAAAACGTTAACGTTAGCTTCTAGATGCGTTGAACATCATGTCACTTAGCTTCATTAACATATCTGTAAATAACCAAGATAACAAACGTTAACAATGTTGTGCTGAATGACTCATGTAAATACTGTAGCACCAAACGGTGATGGCAACGATATGCGGTTTTAAATGCGGCGACCTGGAACTGAAGCTTTTCATCGACTCTCTCAACAATAAAATTATCAATATAACCCTCCAATGCATAGTTAAGGCCCTTTAGGTGACTTCAAGATGATATATAATCTTTCTGTCTCCGAAAATCATTGCCTCCTATTGTGACTGCTGTCATAGCACCTAATCCCGAATGTTGACTGTTTGTCCGAGTGACGGGAGGGGGCGTGGCTTAGCCATAGGTCAATTGACCATTGAAACCCCCAAATCTAAACATCTGGTGGTCTATGGTGATCCCCAATGTCTGTGTATCGGTTCTTTCAGGCATGAAATATTTCGTTTTTGCAAGCTCAGCACAGCAGTAACCTTTTCAAATGAAACTTCAGGCACAAATGACAACCCATTTGCAGAGACAGTCACTAATGTATTGTTAGGCACGATCTTGAACCTGAAGGGCTGGAAACAACCAAACAAAAGTTGTCAGCCCATCTAACATCAGCTTTTGTCCTAATGACCCAATATGTTTTTAATTGAGATGTTCTTTGTGTGTTGTTTCTGAAGTTTGGTCCATGGGTAGTCAGGATGTCAAGATGACATCATCGCTGCAGCCCACACTCTGACAAGTCAACACTCAGGAGATGCATATTAAATGTTGAGATATCACATTAAAAAATAAATATATAACACTCGCCATGAATTAAACATGTTGGGGGCCACCTGTGTAATGTTCCAGACTTTCAACTGTCTTGTCATCCCCATCTCTCTCTCTCTCACACACACACACACACACACACGAGAGAAACTAGGTCTTTGCATCTACTGCCAGCTACATGAAATGCCCAGGAAAACAGGAAATGTTGCTTATTTATCCCCAAAATGCACAAGAGAGAAGCTAGAACAGGCAAGTGTAATGAAGTGTATAAATTCTTTCCATTTTAATAATAACAGCTCTACAAATAATGGCTCATGTTTTTTTCCATTATCCAATACACTATGATGTACGCAGTTTAATGGTGACACCTAAACAAATTGAGCACATTTCATTTTAAAGCTGTAAAATCCACAAAACAACATCATATTAAGGTCTGTATCAAAGAGACTGAGAACAATCCGATTTCCCTCGTGTGTTACAAGCAGACGGTTTTTAATTGTGTCCAGCTTACTCCGTTTCTTAAGTTGATGTTAAAGATGATGAATATTGATGAGGAATGAGTAATAGTTGAAGTAACTAAGGGAGGGACTGCCGCCTATACCGTTTTGTATTCGTTTATGTTATGATTATTAAAGTGTGTTTGCCAGTTCCCTTCCCTTCTTCCCATAACAACATAGCTTTACTACAAGTACACTGTAAAAATATAATTTGTTATTCAAATACTAGTTTCTTTTTGTGTTAACTTAACAATATGTGTGAATCTCAGACAAATATTAACTAATGGACTTTTAGACATATATACATGTCCAACACAACATCACTTAAATGATATTTCAGAGATTTTATTTTAGGTAATGCTTAACTGAATTAAATAATTCGGTAACACTTTACAATAAGGTTCATTAGTTAACATTAGTTAACTACATTAGTTAACATGTACAATATGTGAACAATACTTCTTCAGAATGTATTAATCTTAGTTAATATTAATTCCAACATTTACTAATACGTTATTAAAATCAAAGGTTGTGTTAGTTAACATTAGTTAATGGACTG
Organism: Cyprinella venusta; assembly: GCA_038021265.1. Lineage (NCBI taxonomy): Eukaryota > Metazoa > Chordata > Actinopteri > Cypriniformes > Leuciscidae > Cyprinella > Cyprinella venusta. The sequence goes on from CM075866.1 coordinate 36,285,501, forward strand.
TGAACTAACATGAATGCACAATGAACAGCTGTACTTGTATTAACTAACATTAACAAAGATTAATAAACACTGTAACTAATGCATTGCTCATCGTTAGTTCATGTTAGTTAATGCATTTACTAATGTTAACTAATGAACCTTATTGTAAAGTGTTACCAATAATTCATGTATTATATTTATACGATCTATATTTATTGCAGATATTTACATAATCATGATAAATTGAATGTTTTTAATAAGATAATGCATTATATGTATTATAAGACACTATAATAGTTTTTTAATGACATTAAACAGCCTAATTAACATGCTCTTATTATTAATCATGGCTGAAAACCATTGACAGGCACAGACCGGGTTTCACAGGTGAGTTACGTAAACAGATATTTTGCATTATAGCTGACTTTGTGTATTATTCACAATTGGAATACTATATCGTATCAGCATCCAGGATATCTATGTTTTAAAATACATTGCTAATTTTAGGAATGCACCAATTTTTAAATTCAGGCTAATACAAAAAAAGCCAACATTTACAACACTGAGCTGAATTATTTGTTAGATTGTATGCATCCTTCATGGCCAAAAATAACCGAACAGCCGAAGAGTTTAGCAAAATGTGCTTGCTGAACATTTAACAGCTGCTATTCTTCTGGGAAAACTTTCTACAAGATGTAGGAACATGGCTGGAGGGATTTGCTCCCATTCAGAATTGAGCATCAGTGAGGTCAGATACTGATGCTGGGTGATGGGGTCTGGCACACTGCCGAATTCATCTCAAAAGTGTTCAGTAGGATTCAGTTCTGGGCTTTGTGCGAGTTCTTCCACACCAGACTCAGCAAAATGCATTGTGAGTTGTCATGCTGGATGAGAACATGCTTTATTCGGCTTAAAGTCAAGTTACCTTCATTTATATAGCGCTTTTGACAATATAGATCGTTTCAAAGCAGCTTCACATTGATAATTAAAGTAACAGACATTCTAGAATAAAGTTAATTTTGATTGATTCACTTCCGTCGCAACAATCATTAGTTATTAACTTAGGGGCCACTAACATGACACCATTCTAACAGAAAACCCTTAATGCGACTCAACTCGCTCATTTGCACAAAACAATGCCTGGTGACTTGAGAACACACACAAAAAAATAAGAATAAAATAAGACTGCATGGCTACACACACATATACTATATTGCCAAAATTTGGCAATATACCGTATCTGAATATATGAACATTTGGCAATATACAGTATCTGAATATATGCAGCAGATATATCTGAACCTGTCAATACAGGTTCAGATAAAGTGCGTGATCACATTTTGGCCATGCAATGTGTTTATCAGACACCCTTCAGGCTTACCGTTCGAAAACGCATCCATTTATGTCAATTCCATTTCACAGAGTATTACTCTTTTATTGTATTAAAATTGAATTTCATCACGTTCTGCTTGACGGTACGTCTAATGGCGATATATTTAATCCAAAGATTTTGACTTCTGCCTCCACCCGTGATCTCACCTAAAATAACACTAATTTGCATGCATTTGCATAAATTGTTCCCATTTGGCATGTTTTTGAGTCCTAACTTGGCTTTATTTGTGTGGTCTCTCTCCCAAGTGACTTTATGAATGAACATATTCTCATAGACTACAGTGTATTTGCATTTAAACACAAATTTGGGTTCACATGCAATATATCAGATTTAATATAGTTTAACTTGATTCATTTTAAAAGGCTTCCAAATGCAATGTGAAATAACTTGCACTGCACATGAAGCCTGTGTGTATAATGCATTATGATGAGATTCTTAATGCGCTGCATTATAATACACCTTATAATCATTTTATATAAATCGTAATCATCTTTTTAATAATTGTGACCACAATCATGTACATATAAATGCATATGATTCACGTTCAACCAACACATTTATCATTATAAGCTGTATTATCTTTAAAAATCTTTAAAAATGGTTCAAATAATTAACATGCTTTTATTAATCATCAATGAAAGGCAATGATATAGGCAACGTGAACAAAAGATAGTTAAGCGAACAGATATTTTTCTTCCGTTATTATTGTTTGCATTATTCACAACTGAATTACTGTATGCCAATCAGGTTATCAGGATATCTGTTTTAAAATTACTTTGTTAATTTTAGGAATTCACCGATATTTATTATATATATATATATATATATATATATATATATATATAAATATATATATATATATATATATATATATATATATATATATATATATATATAATTTATTTATATTTAGAATTCTGGCTGGTACAGAAAAGCTGACACACTCTAAAAAATGTTGGGTTGTTTCAACCCAAATTTGGGTCAAATATGGACAACCCAAATGTTAGGTTAAAAATGTAATTAAAAAAATGTAAAAGTTGAAGTTGGGTTAAAACATTTGGGTTTGTCCATATTTGACCCAAATTTAGGTTGAAACAGCATTTTTTAGAGCGCATGTTGTGCCCAACGGCCGCAGGCATTCCTCTCTGTAGCCCAAGACTGTTTCCCCTCTGAAGCTAAGCAGGGTTGAGCCTGGTCAGTATTTGTATGGGAGACCTCCTAGGAAAACTACAGGCTGCTGCTGGAGAAGGTGTTAGCGAGGCCAGCAGACGGTTACCCGCCATGTGGGTCCTAACGCCCCAGCAAAGTGACAGGGACACTATACTGTAAAAAAGCACTGTCTTCCAAATGAGATGTTAAACTGAGGTCTCTGTGGTCAATAAAAATCTTATCGCACTTCTCCTAAAAAGTGTAGGAGTGTACCCAGCAGTGTCCTGGCTAAATTCCCTTCATTGGCTTTTATCAATCAATAATCCCCTTGCTTTGAATTCTCTCTTTCACTCGCTCTCCTCTCCAGCAACGCTTTGGATGTGCAGCAGTACTGAAAGCTCTATAAAAATTACATTATACATGTTATGATTCCTAAATGCATTTGTAGCATATATATGCCAACTGATTATAGTGTTATTTGTTAAGACAAAATAGTATAGAATGTTAAAAATATTCTTTACATGGTCATTTCTTTAAAAAAATGACATGCAATTTATTAAACACATAGTTAAAGAGTATGATGAAACACTGTAAAAAATGCTGGGTTATTTCAAATATGGACAAACCCAAAGGTTTGGTTAAAAATGTAATTAAAAAATGTACATTTAAAAGTGAAAGTTGAAGTTGGGTTTTATACATTTTTAACCCAACATTTGGGTTTGTCCATGTTTTACCCAATATTTGGTTAAAACAACCCAGCAATCTTTAGAGTGAAGGTAATCAAAATCTAATGATAATGGAAATCAGCCAAAAATATCAGCCCAAAAAATATTGTCACTACATACATTTTATTTTTTGTGTAAAATGCAAATCAGGACTTAAATGTAATTAACTGGTTCGTGAAAGTTGATTACATATGCCACCAAAAACAAATGTCTGCTAAAACAGTGACTGAAATTTAACATTACAAAAATTGACTAGAAATTTGATTACGGATCAGGCAAAGGCAAACTAATCTTTTAGAATAATGTGCACCGACAAACCGTTCACAGCAAGACCCAGAACTTAATAGGGTCAATTTTCAAACGTGCAATGCCTCCAATATCCTGTACTTTGATTCACCACATAATGTGACATGTGGAAATTTGGTCACACCGCATATGGAGGCCTAGAAGGAAAGTCTCACACATCTATCTGAAACACACGCACACACACACCATCATAAAAGGTTGCGACTCAGAGAGTGGAATTAGAAAAGAGAAACCCTTGCATGGTGTGCCACGTGTGCAACGCTCCCCTGCTCGCCGAACGTCATCCTCTACCTCCTTCTCTCTTCCTCCCTCCCTCTCTTGCCTCAAACTATCTTCCTCTGTATTTTTAGTATTGAAGAGTAGGCGTCGCGCCCTTATGAATTTTCATGGGTTCTTCTATGTGTAGGCAGAGCGCGCTCTTCTGGCAAAAGCTCAGAAATACTCACTCACAAATGCACGCACACAAACATACACTCATTCTTTCGAAACTGCAACCCAGAAGAAACTCATCATCCTCTCCTGTTTGGCACAAACACGCACACGTATACACCCACCACCACGAGAGCGAGATACAGTACACACCTAACACTACATGAACATTCAATGTCTCACAGTAGATTAAGCCAATAAGAAATGACTATCTAAAAATGGATAGATCTGGGTCTCTCGCTTTCCTCGCAATCCCCCACACAGACCTTCAGAGGAAAAAAAAAATCCCTTGACTCTTCACAAGCTCCATGTTAGTGGCATGATAATACAATGTTAATCGGGTTTGGCGGCGGTCGCACTTCAGAGATTTACTCGGGAGTCATTGACCTCTCGGTTTAAGCTCACGCGTATGTGCGCTCACACACTCGCAGTCGTGCGGCAAAGCGCACACACGCGATTACACGCATCCTGAACTTCCGCAGTACTTACTGACAGCAATCCAGCGTATGAAAGTCATGTGTGAGTGTACATGCTAATCTGTGAGCATATTATAGCCGTTCGTTTGCTCAAGGGGATATCACATGCGTCCACATTAGGGCCATAATTATGATAATTCTTCAAATTCGATTCATTTAGTGCCATTATTTTTTTGACATGTGCTTGAATGTGTGTGAGTAATTAGTATCTCCAGATTCTCTCTCTCTCTGATATGCATCGATGTAAACGTGTGTGCGCAGTCTTACTGTAGGCTATAATGTTGTGCATATGGATAATGTCACGATCAATTAGATCAGGATAAACTGGCTGTAGATTAATGCCCGTGTATTTGAGGGTGTTTGTCTAAAGCAGTATAAATGATGAAAACTTCTCCGATAGACTCTCTTCTGCCCTTCGCACTGACTCGTCTCAGGCTCACCACAATACATACATCTGGACCTTTTAGCCCAGTGATGAGTAAAAGTAATGCTTTCACCCGTGTGCATCACTAAACGCACTATGACACATGCATACACACCGCGAGAGAGACAGACTCCAGATTTCCGGAGAGGGAATGTATGGAGGCGTTTGGTCCTTGATGTACATTAAAACATAACAGATATTATAAATATAACTGTCAAAAGCACACACACAAAAAAGTATAAAAAACAACAGCTCAAATATAAGGATGGAGAGAGGAGAAGACAGATGAAATACAATGAATTTAATAAAAGTAAAATAAAATAGGTTTATTTAATATAATAAATAAAATCAGAACCCACTCAGGAAAAAAAAGGTAACGCTTCCTTTTACAGTCCAGTTACCCATGTAAATACTATGTACTTATTTTAGTAACTACAATTACTAGGTAATAACTAGTACTAACCCTGAACCTACCCCTAAACCTAACCCTTTTCCATGTACTTACCTTATATTAGCCAGTACTTTCTAGGTAAGTACACTGTAAGTACACTGTAAGTACTGTACTGTAAAAGGAAGCGTTACCAAAAAAAAAATAGTACACTACAGTGCACTGTGAAAATTAAGGCGCTTTATCTAATCAAAAAAAATGTGGCAACAGATTACAAGCAATATTATTAATTAAACTTAACAATAGAATTGAGTAATAATTAATCAAATTAATTAATTAAAAGTTAACCATTTAAAATGAGTACAACTTTTTTTTAGAAAGTATGTTTAAGTCACCATTATGGTGCTTAGTGTTTGTTTTAGGTTTGTTTTAAAATGACGGCTTTCCCCTTCAGTGATTCTGCTTGTTAACATCAGGTGTCTTCAATGTTGGCAATATAAAATAAAGATAACATAAAATAATTAATCTTTGACGTCTGCCTGTTAGATATTTTAGTTTAATATTTGGTGTAAACTTTACTCATTTTAAATAGTTAACTTTCAATTAAGTATTACTCAATTCTAATTTGTTCAATTAAATTAATAATATTGCTTGTAATCTGTTGCCACAAATTTATTGATTTTATTGTGTTATCATTTATTTAAATTATGAAAGTAACCAAAACGAAAATTAGAAATATTGCCTCTGCAGCGTTTGAAATAAATAAGTTGTAAGTATTAAAATTATTTAAAAAAAAAAATTAAATGTAACAGCCCTAATGTAACAAAAAATAGGCCTATAAATGCAACTGTCAAAAGTAAAATAAATAAGACAAAAATAGAGAGATCAAATAAAATAAATTTAATGAAAGTATCTATAACTTCAAGCTGAGGTATATTGATAGATACTTTTTGTCTACTTCATTAACACAATATGGGCTGAAATCATATAATGCTGCAGTATGGCCTAAAGTGTGTCAAATGACAACCCAAGTCATTGTAAATTATAGCATTGAGAATCAAGCGGTTCTGTAGTACACTTACATCCTCCCATTGAGGTTCTCGCATGAAGTGCATTCCCTGCCATTAAAGTGCTCTCAAGAAATAGTAGGCCACAACTGTTGAAATCTGTAAAGCATGCAAAGTGGTCTTTAAGCCTCCATGAAAAACACTGATAGAGAAATAAAACTAGAAATTACCAGTCCTTTATTTCAGACCAAAGGGTCTTAATGAATACATAAAACATCACGGAACATTCAGAAATATATTGTAAATAACCATTATGGAGAAAAAAAATGTTAAGAAATATGTCTGCACAATTATATGATTATGTATTATATGGTAAAATGAATTCAAAGGCAAGTGAATGCTTGTTACAACATTCTAAAATTGCTAAACACGTCTAATTGCCTTTTTCTGAATTTTATCACATATTTGATTTGAGAAAAATGTAATTTGGAAAAAAAAATAATTGGATTTTGAGTAACATTTTGAATATAAATATAGACTTTTTTTAATCAATTCAGCTATATGATTTTGTATTCTATAACTCACCTTGACTGCATATTAAAATGCTAATAAATAAATACATTTAAAGCTGAAGTGTGTAATTTCTGTGCCAACAAATGATTATTGTAAAAAAATTATTTTATTCAAACCTGAACTCCCTGAACTCCCACCATATTATTGGATGAACGAACACTCACTAGTGTTGAGTCAATGTTGGGGTGTCAAACAAGTAAACACAGTAATGTTTTGAATTCTAATAAAGTTACACACTTCACCTTTAACCAGGACAGTTGGGATGATTAATTATATTAATCTGAACGATAAATCAGAGATATTGTCTTACCAAGACACACTTTCTTATCAACCCAAAAAGTCACATACAGTCTTCACATCTACTAGTCTTCAACATTTGAAGGAACAAGTGAACATAAACAGCATTTGTCAACTGACAGACACACACACTACAGTGCATCAGCTTAACTATATAGTTTAACTTGCACAAATATTCTGACTCGTTTATATTTATGAATCCTAGTAATAGTAATACTATAGTGCTGAATTCAGAGCATTTCTTACTTCTCTGAGCCAATTGTTGTGCCTATGAGATGCCAGATTTGTCAGGGTCTTTTGGCAACTACAAATTAATAATAAAATCCAATGGAAAGTTGTTTTTGAAAGATCTGCCAAAAGCCCATCATGTATCAACATCATTTTGTTTTGTTTAAATGGGCTACATGTTTCTCTGTAACAACATGACCAGGATTATATCAGACGCAAATGTACCGTATTGGTAATTTGGATTTTATTTTGCTGCAGGTCGTCAACATTAAATATAGGTATGCTTTAGTTACTGATACTACCAATATGTTCGCCTTTGTTGCATACAGAATCACTGTGGTCCTCACAGAGGTCTCTTTCATTTGAGCTATGGGCACAAAATGATAAACCACAAATCATTTGAATTATTAAGGAGAGCTGAAAATCATTTTTTGGTTCTTTCCGGTCATGCTTACAATTTTCATCTGATGGACAATCAATTTGGGACCTGAGCCAATCTACAGACAGGAATATCACATGACTTGTGTCAGGATGCCATTCACAATAGCCTAATAGACATTATGGCCCTGCTTTTTGCATGGATAAGCAGCACAGAAGACTCCCTGTTTGCTATTTGACAAGTGCTAATGTAATTAACAATTTTCCAGTGATTATAAGTAAGCTGATTAACTTGGCAAAAAAACAGAGGTTTTCTGCAATTGAGTTCAAAGAACATCTGCACTAAAATTTCACATCAAGCTTCATTTTATAAAGCAAAAATCCATTGTTATGCTCTCTTGACCAAAATATGGGAAAAACTACCTTTTAGCTTCACTAGCAGGGGACTACTCGTCTGCCAACCTGTCAGTTTGATCTTTTGATTTAACTGCATTGTTAAATTTCACCTAAAAGAATGAAACATACTGTTACTGGTCAGTTTACAATAACTTACATAGTCTCAAGTGACAGCAAAATATACATTTAAAGGGAAACTTTGAAAAATGGAAGCGGTTACATCTCACCATTACCATTTGACTTGAAAATGTTCTTCTTCAGTACATAAATGACTTGCTGTCTGTTAAACAACCTGCTGGAAAAAAACATAAATAGGAAAATAAATAAAACTTTCTCATCCAGTGAAATGAATGCATGTCAAAACAATACAAATAATGAGACCAAATGTTGTGTTGCATTCATTTGGCTATCATGTCTGTTTTAAGCTGACACTCTCAGGTCTACAGTTTCTTTTTTTTATGAGGAATTCAAATTCCACAAGGGTAGGAATTGTAGGATTTTGTGAGGAATGAAACGCAACATTATCATAAATTAACATTATCACACATTATTATTCAATTTTAATATAATCAAATGTAGACAGGGGATCAAGCAAGTGTAAATTAGTCTAAAATTGCATAATGGAAGTGATGCAAATGATGTAAAACAGCTCAATGTGCAAATAGATTTATTCAGACGGTCAAATCTACCTGTAAATACAAACTCATACTGGTTGTGTAAACCACTACAATCTAACCACAACCCAACTACTCTTGACATTGAAATATCCCACGGTGTCTTGGACCTGGATGATGTCGTCTACATTCAGATGTTCACAAGTGAGATGTTGATGCACACAGACAAGGCCTTCTCCATGGAGGCTGATATGAAATATGAATATGTTAGTATTTCGTAGACATTAATGAGGTTAAAAACAAACAGCTAATTTGAATATTTCTTGGGAGTGTAAACACAAGAATGCCAGTCCGGAAACATCGGCAGAACCAAAAGCGTGTAGCATATGATAGACTAACCTTATGACAAATGCTTGGTTCTTTTCTAAAGCCACAATATATATTATTTTCAACCTGTGTTTGTGTGGTTATTCTGAGTACACCCTGAAACGTTACCGTCACTTGCTCCAGACACAGCATTTACTGAAAACACAGCAAAGAAAGTTGATCCAGTTAACATTTGGTCATACGACAGTTTTATGTTTGTATTCAAATCAAAATCAAAAATCACATCTGAGATGAATCCATATTTTCACATTCACAGTAAACATATACTCCCATTCACATCAAAATCAAAAGGAACAATTCTAAAAGTTTGACCATAGAGAAGATTAACATGCTGCTATCTTTTTTTCTTTTAAATATATACGCAATTAAATCACATTAATAAATTAATTCCACACGTATAACAATTGATAAAATGAAAGGAACTAATAATAAAACATATTAAAACTAGGAAATTTCATACATAAATATAATATTGCAACCTGATATTGTGCATATCGCTGGAACGACCATTATAATTCAAAAACAACCAAAAATATTTGTGAAGTATGAGTTTGTGGTTGGATTCTACAGGAAGTGATGTGTTTGTGTGTTCGAGGCAAACTTTTTATATCTCCGTGGTTCGGTACTGACATCATTAGTTGGTGTGCGGGGCTTGTATATGGTCTACGCTTTCTCAGAGTCCCCTACGACCACAAAAGACAACATACCTCTTTTTCTGTCACTTCCCTCGCGTTTCTTTCCTCCCGTCACAATAAATATACTTTGCACACCTTTCAAATATTTGGCAGTGTATAAAACTGTGTAAAAATTGACTACCACTTTTCTCAATATTCTAGACAACTATAGAAATATGCTCAAGATGATAAAATTTAGATGAATGAACAATGACACTTACTACACTGTTGTGCTGTGAGCAGAGGAGTGTCTTCCTGCATTTGCGCTCTGCATGCAGGCAAGAAGGTACGGACAGATTCAAGGGTGGGGAGGGTCATTGACTTTTTCCTCGTGATGTCCTCAGAGACACAAAGGAGTCACAGGCCTTGTGTGCACAGAGTTTTCCTTCTCTGAAATTCTCTAGCGTACTTGACTTCAGAGATTACACCCGAGACTAATCATTCAGGTAGTGCATTTTGTCACAGTTCAGGTTGGAATGGAAATCTAATCTTAGTTTTATAAGCAGTCTTTTTGGACTGTGCCTCAGTGCAGCTTTTACACCGAAATGCATTCGTGCACGGATTTATAACAGATGTTCTGCCATCTTTCCAAAAACTCAATCAGCTTTAGATCTGCTAAGCAATTATCTATTTCAGAGCATGTCAATGTGTGCGAGTGCACACCTGTCATTTATGCCATTACCTTGTACGTGATACTCGTTTTTTTGGTCAAGAGAGATTCTATTATTAAACCTAGCGTTGTCCTTTCTGTGGTTCGAGATCATGTATTGTGCCTCTTGCATGTGCATGTGTATTTGTGTGTGTGTAAAAGTGCAGAATGTGGATATTCACGTATGTTTTATTTATTCAATTTTTTTGGTTGCTCGTGTTGCGTGAAAAAGGAAACTCTTTGGAGCTGCCCCTGTACTTCCAAGCAGCTTTTGCTGCTCTTCCTTCGCTCGAAGGCGCGAGAGCGTCCTGCCCACCATTTCTGATGTTTTCTGGAAGACACAGAGCTGCCGCTCAACTAGAGGGGAGGACCTGATGTAAAGTTGAACTCTGGTTTCTGTTCAGACAGATAAGTCCAAGAAGGGAAACAAAATGTATTCCAAACTTAAAAGCCTTACAATCCTGCCAAGAGGTCCGCGGTTAAGCCATATCCAGGTGGAAATATCCATGCATGTCTTTTCATAGTCTCTCAGACCTTTCTCTCTATCAGACATCCGACTCGATGCTCGGCATCCTCTTGTAGATCCGCCGAGCGCCCCCAGCGCTCATTGCCCTGGGGGCAGTGTATGTGCCGACAGGGGGAGGGGCTACATAAGGCATCACATGCTCGGGGTAATAGAGGTCAGGGGTCACCATCCCCACACCGAGCATGTTGCCGTCAGCCTGGCCTAATGTGAGCGGCACCAGCTGCTTATAAATGTCTGTGGAGCTGCGGCCGTGAGCTAGACGCTGGTCGTCACGAAGCGTCTGGAGAAAGGGGTTTTCCGTCGGGCGCGCTGGATACATCGACTTGCTGCGACGACCGATCCCGAGTCCACTGACGCCCACCCCCCCGAGAGTGTGGTTTAGGTGCACGGACTGATTTTTTAGGGGCTTGTCTGGGATCAAAGTCGCCGAGGGCATGTTGGCGTACGGCGTGCTGTCCTGCAGGCTCACCCGCCGCGAGGTACTCTTCTGTGGCAGGTTCTCATACGAGTGCTGGCGGATGATCACGCCCTCGTTCTGGTAGTGACTAATAAGACCGTCGCCCTCTTGGTCACTCTGGGGAAGATAGGCTGTGAAGGAAGCATCAGGCTGGGGGAGAAAAGGAGAGAAGGACCTGTCAACACTTCCGCCGCCGGTGCCCCGTCCATCCGGATGGAGGAACTGGTCTTCGCTGATGTCGTACAGGTTTCCAGAGTGCAGGCAGGCATCGCAGCGATACTGAGGGGAGCGTACAGTGTAAAGCCCGGAGTAATTGGACACTTTCGACAGGCAGCTTCGGCAGTGCGTCTGTCGTGGATCCTGAGTAGAAGCAGACCCGCCGGCGACGCTCCCTGCCCCACCTGACTTTCCGTACGTGTTGTATTTTTTATCCTTCGCCGCGGAGGTTTGCATCACGTCTGGCTCATGGGCCTGGGAGAGCAGAGTGCTGTTCAGCTGCAAAATCGGCTGCTGCTCGGAGGAAGAAGGTGGCCGGTGCTTAGTGTCACGGTGGTCGCTGAAGATGTCCGGGTAGTGCAGCCCATGCTCCTGGTCAATGGAGTCAATGGTATAAATCTGACTCCCCTGGCTGCTCTGAGAGTATATCTGAGCGCTGTGGTTGCTCTGCTGGCTGGGTTGGCTCCGCAATGTCGAAAGCTCCACGTCGCTCAGGTCCCGCGGCAGGCGGTTCCGTTTTCGAACAGTTTCTTTTAGCTTGTGCTGCTTCTGCAAGTCCACCCGACCAGAGCAATCTGAAATATCCGAGCGGGCAGGTGCATCTTCGGGCAGGTAGCGCTGGCTCTTCATTGGTAGGGTCTCGGTAGGCTGTGGGGCAGATGGTGGGGAATTTCCCCCAGGTTCTGGGTTCTGTCGTAGGGTCTCCACTGACTTCTTCCACAGAGCACGTGGCTTGGAGGCAGGCGGTCGTATGGTCTCACCTCCGCCTCCTGAGCCCCCGTTTCCAGCAACGCCTGGCTGAGCATCCGTCAAGCTCAGGGCACGCTGCCCTGGCAGGAGAGTGTTGTTAAGAGGCTCTTTGAGACGGTTGCTGAGCATGGTGCTGGTATTGCTAAAGGGCACGTTTTTCTGGGTGAGGTTGTTGCCTTTTCCTCCGCCCATAATTTCCAGCAAGCCCTGGGTAGGAGGGAGAATGCTACTCCCGGGGCGTTTGGGTGAGGTAACTCCAAGGGTGGTGATCTCTTTAGCCGATTTCAGAAGGTGCAACATGTTGGCCTGAGGGCTGAAGCCTAACTCTGGGGCTTTCTTCATTTCGATATGGACACCGTGAATGCAACTCCAAATCCCCTATAGGTGGAAATGAGACGGAAATGTTAACAGAAAGAAGTTCATAAGTGGAGGCTTACACCAAAAAGTATATATTAGCACAATATTTCTCAATATAGTCTCTCAGTATTTTTTCCGGGTTCTGAAACTCTATAAACCGATGGAATAAAGTAATATATCCTGCTGTGACAAACAACCGCACCGTGTAACTTTATTCTAGAGACGGTGGCTGGTACTATTATATTCTGTTATATAAGCTCTTTCTTATTTCACAGCAAAAAAATTTGTTTGTCAGCACATAAGCAGCAATCCCTACTCTGATGATGCTCTGTGGTAAACAGCCACCGTGACATGTTAATATGTCAAAATTGAGCAGATAATGGTTGCCTTCAGCAACGGAATCTCTCTAGTTAATTTACCGTAGTGTTTCTGTGACATACCCTGCTGATAGTGAAGAGAATTCCTGGCCGACCAGAACAGAGACCAGTGAAACAGTAACGTAGCCTCCAGTAGAAGAGGTGCTCCCAGACAAAAGTAATTAGCGAAAGAGCCATGGCAGCCGCAAGCATATAGAACACACCAGCCATATTATCCACATCCAGCTGACTGCTCATCACTTCATTCTTCTCATTATGACAGATACCAGTTAGCCACTGGGCCTCCAGCTCCTCCATCTCACCTAATACACAGCACAAAATTACAGTTAATGCTAATGCATCGAAAAACAGGCTGGCTCTGTTCCAAACACTAGCGAGCTGTTTACCTGGGAAGCATTTTTAAGCATTTCAGGCAACTTCCCAAAAGAAAGGCTGATGATGTTGCCTTGAGATATATTGTATTAAATAAATTAAAAATAAATCGAATCAAACAATCTTTTTAGATTTATTTTAAAGCCGCATCTCTAACACATATGCTTGGATAAAGCAGTACAAGATTTATGAAATGTATCATCCAAAATAAGAAAATAGTACAATAATTAAATCTAAATTAACTTCTTTAACTATTATTTCACACCTGGAATATTTCATTCTGATTGGTCTGATTTTTAATGACTGCTAATTTGCATATTAGACTGCTGTTCCTGGCAATCAATCTCCTACACTGTAGTAGTTTTGCTCATGTTGTTCTACCAGTCTCTTACACTCACCAAGGCTGCATTAATTTGATCAAGTAAAACAGTAGCATTGTGAAATATATGTTAAAATAATAAAAAAAAATGTTTAACATCACTCCAGTCTTCAGCATCACAGTGAACAATTTATTTTAATATATATATATATATATATATATATTATTTTTATATATATTAGGGCTGTGAAACGATTAATCGCATCCAATATAAAAGTTTGTGTTTACATAATATATGTGTGTGTAGTGCGTATAATTATTTTGTATATATAAACACACAAACAGGGATGTATATATTTAAGAAATATTTGCATGCATATTCTTTATATATTTATACAAAATTAATATTATACATAAATATTTGATATATTAATAACACATTTTTCTTAAATATATACATGCATATGTGCGTATTTATATATACAAAATAATTATACACACTACACACACATATATTATGTGAACACAAACTTTCATTTTGGATGCGATTAATCGCGATTAATCGTTTCACAGCCCTAATATATATATATATATATATATATATATATATATATATGTCTGTGTGTCTGATTTTTTTCAATTCTAATTTTTTAATTCTACATGACTGAAAAACTGAACACCATAACAGGGTTTATTTTGCAATAATGATGACTAACTACACATGACCCCTTACATATTTGCTATTGCGTATGTGCTATGAAAGTTTTGTGCTCATCAGAGTATTGCGTCAATAACATGTGCTAAGTTAAAATCTATCCAAATCATGCAAATCATGCTATTTATGTGGCATCTGGGTGAGCGTTAACAGATTCGATTCCTATGTGGTGTGTTTTAAATAAATAATGTATGAAATTCCATTTCATTTAGAATGCTGTAGAGAGCAAGGAACCTCACTAAGGTTTGGAACAGAGATAGTGTTTAAAACAGAGTTCATGAAACAAGTGAAATAACAAGAGAGAAATGCAGAAAAACACTTATACCATCTCCAATGATCCCGAGGATGGCAAGGTCGACATGCCGTTTCCAATAGGATCCTTTTTGCAAGGCAATGCCATATCCTGTTGTGGCAAAGATGTAGCCACTGCCAATAGTTACTAGCTTACAGCCATCATCACGCCCCGCCATATAGTTGAGCACAGCCGCATCATATATGAAAGCATCCAGTTTACTGTATAAACCAATAAAGCATAATCATTGGCTTGTATGTATTTACAGAAAATTATCTCTACCAAAAAATAACCTTTTTGACCATGCAAGAAAATTGCATTTCCCAGCCATACCCAGTCTTGAGGCTGACCAGTGCATCCTGAACTCCAGTTTGATGGTATTTCACCATGTACTGGTGCATGTCTGGGTAGTTTTTCCTGATGTTTCGCTCTGTGCTCCCATTAGGCACGGTCCCAAAGCGAAACGGAGGTGAATAGGAATAGGGACTCTGAAACTATGAAAGAGAAAACAATACATCAATTACTGTACATAGAGAACTGTGAGGGCAGCTTAAACAGATACATGGCGAGAATCAATACAAGCTCAAATACAGAAATAAATCCAGCGAGATAAACATGGTAACTGGTGTAGTTCAGACGCTCCCTCTTGTAAATTTATAATGACATACGGATGCTCTCTTAAAACCTAGTGAGCTGCCAACTAGACAGTGCACTGGAAAATATATTTTGTCAGGTCGCCTGAAAACTGTGCTTCATGCTGTAACATCTGAATTAACTGGCTTTATTCAAAACAGAGAGATTATTTACTGTAACAAATGGAATACATTAGGTTACACCAAAACATTTTTTTAAAGACAGAAATAGCTTGCTATATCACCAAGTGTATATTTTTACTTTTTTTATTGGGAATTTTAAGCATGCACTCAATGGATAAGGCAATCTCACAACGGATTTGTGATGAGCTAAGCAGCAAATGCAAGGCAAGATGGCCGACAGAGCCAAAGATGATGTTTATATATATATATATATATATATACATACATATATATACACACACACACAAACACATTTTATTTTCATCCTAAATAACAGGTACAGGTATACATATGTATATAGGTTATATAGGATATATAGGTTATATATAGGAGATATATAGGTTATATCCAGGAGAATTAGTAGAGACAGCTTACTATATTTCAAGACACAAAAAATTACCTTTCTGTCACTGAGGCCTGTGACTTGGTCCACAAATTCCTCTTGGATCATAAAGGCAGCCAAGTTGGCAGTGTAGCTGGCCAGGAAGATCACAGCGAAAAAGGCCCATACGGATACAATAAATTTACTGGTAGTGCCCCTGGGGTTCTGTACTGGGACAGAGTTGTTGAACACCAGACCCCACAGCAGCCAGACTGCCTTGCCAATGGTGAAGGAGGGTCCATGAGGGTCTTCAGAAAAGAGGTATAACAGAAAGAGGGAAAGTAGTGAGTAGAAGTGAGGAATGAGTTGCAAGTTACAAGAGAATTGTGTACCTATTGTGCTTATTGTTTAAATGTTTAATGTTCAGATTGTCAACTTTTAATCATGTATCCTGCCTGTTTTAGATCATCTTATAGCAGAGGGTTTTTGACTGTGTGGTTGATGTTGTGTATCATACCTTTGCCCTGTGCCAGGTTTCTATTGAAACCGAGCGGACTGATGAATTCAAAGAGGAAAACAGCGATTGCTGTGACGATGAGTAACATGACAAACATCATAACCCACACTGAAGCACTGAAGGGTTCTGAGGGAGGAGAGAGGAGAGAGAATTGAGAAAATGCATGGGGGAAGGTAAAGATAAGAAAAACACTGATTCCAGAGGGATTTCAAAGATATTATTTCATATAATACCTAAAAACGCAGAGGGCGACACTGTTCCATTGCTACGTGACACCATCACGCTGATGCCCGTCTCGACAAATGGGACAGAGAAGTCTATGACCTCTGAACGCTCTTCATTTATGGTCAATGAGCCCACGGCCATTATCGCCTTTTTGTTGTATACCTACAGAGCAGGGAAAGAAAACACCTCAAGAAAAAGAAAACACACAGAATGAAACAAAAATACACAAAAGTGGATGGATGGGTGGATACCGTAAAAAGATGATAGACAAAACAATAGACATATCGATAGATAGACAGACAGATTGATAGAATGACTGATGGAAAGACAGAACGACTGATAGACAGATGGATATATAATAGATAGAACAATAGATTATGATAGATAGATACAATGACCATCATATAGACAAATATAACGATAGAACAACAGATAGATAGATAGATTCGCTCATTGGGTCTTTTAAAGTGACTAACCTCCCCCAGACAGATAGATAGATAGAACGATAGATAGAACGATAGATAGATAGAACGATAGATAGAACGATAGAACGATAGAACGATAGATAGAACGATAGATAGAACGATAGATAGATAGATAGATAGATAGATAGATAGATAGATAGATAGATAGATAGATAGATAGATAGATAGATAGAACGATAGATAGAACGATAGATAGAACGATAGATAGAACGATAGATAGAACGATAGATAGATAGATAGATAGATAGATAGATAGATAGATAGATAGATAGATAGATAGATAGATAGATAGATAGATAGATAGATAGATAGATAGATAGATAGATAGATAGATAGATAGATAGATAGATAGATAGATAGATAGATAGATAGATAGATAGATAGATAGATAGATAGATAGATAGATAGATAGATAGATAGATAGATAGATAGATAGATAGATAGAGCGACTAACCTCCCCCACCATGCCGTTCCAAACATTATTGATCTTCTTGCCATGTTTGCCATTTGAGACCAGGTAAAGATCATAGGTGAACTTTACATTTCTGGCAATCTTCTTCAGGATGTCTATACAAAAGCCCTTGCAGCACTTCTTGACATAGGATCCGTCCGTGGAATTACTGTGGCATATACAGGCACAGAGATATAGAAACACAGCTGATACTGAGAAAGATCGAAGACAGCTCAATCTAATAAGTTCTAAATATAACCCACTAAAAAGTTCATAACCACATTAGAGACAACACAATTATTCCACAATTCCCCAGTAAAAAGAAGCTCTCAGACTTAAAGTTAAGAGAGGATGCATAATGCCTGCGGGACCAATTGGTTTATTCAAACTGGTATTAGCTGGAAAAGTTCTTAAAGTTAAATAAATAAATAAAATATAACTCACTCTTTAATGTGTTTCCTGCAAGGTACAGAGTTGCGATTACATGTGCCGGTAAGAATGTCCACATCATCCACTATAACAAAGGGTCTTTCCTCTAGAGTCACAATGCTCAAGTGGTTCTCATCAGCGTCTGCGTCCCCGAACGAATTATAACGCGGCCACACTGGAAACTTCAACTTCAATGTGTGGTTTTCCCATCGTCCCATCTGCAGAAATACACAAACAAACATTGACTCACAAATACACAAGGTTTGAAAAGTTTGAAGGTCCTTCTCAAGTGCCCTCCATTATTATGTTTAGGGATGAAAATGTGATTTTCCGCTCTTCAAAGCAACCCTAAAAATTGTTATTAGGAAAACACTGCATATTTTATCCGGCAAGCAAGTAAGCCACATTCAAACACTGGGACCAGATCTATCTTTCCTTCAGGCTTCCTCTTCTTATGTCATCTCATTCTCTCTTTATTTACTCTCTGCTTAGGATTAGTTGACAGAAAACATACCCAAGAATATTTTTTTCCCAGTATTGAGATATTCTGTTTTTCTATTACATTATTTATATTTTCATTTCTGTAACTAATCAAGATTTCAAGTTTTTTTTTTCATTTTTCGTTTGCAGCAGGTTCTGTCGCCAAAGATAACTTCAAGAAACATAAACGTATGGGTGAATCAAATGACCCAAGAAGAGTCTTGGACAAGAAGAGAAATCAAACATGGATCAGTATTGGATAACATTTCCTAGATAAAAAGAGCTTTGGGACAAACTTCGACTAGACAGAGTTGCCGATCTTGGATCCGTTTTATTCATAACTGTGAAAAAAAAAATGGACGTAGTGTCCGTGACGTCACCCGTAGGTTTCTGAAGAGCATTTTTGAAGCCAAACGTGGGCGGAGCCTGCAGTCGCCATCTTGGCAGCACGTTGCCGCACCTCACTGCCTGAAAACCAAAAATGGGCAAAGAGGCGGGATGTGGGTGGAGCTGAGAAGCCTGGTTGCTGAAAACACGCCCGCCCAGCTCGACGTGATCGAGTTTAGTTATTATATAGGGCCCTTTGATTTCCGCAATCACGGAATCGCAGATGGAATTGCGGAATTGACAAATTAACGCGGAATCTAGTGTTAATGGGGAATTTTGTGGAATTTTACATATTTGGTTTGAAATTCTGTTTTTGTGTGGGAGAAGAAAGTATGTCTGGTGAAAATGCAGACCAGGGGAAGCAAATCTGGGCGACACTCACCCCCACCCCAACTCGTCATTTCAGCTACAAAATCAAAACAATGAAAGCATGGCGAAGCGGCTCTCCACGACTCTGCTTTTGTCGGCAAAATGTTAAGAAACTCAACGCTGTAAGCCGTCAGTGTCGAGCCGAGCAGTTCGCACGTGACTTTTATGCAGATGATGCAGATGATGAGGCGCCGGACTGGACAAAAGCAAAGCGAACTCTGTGAGTGACACTGGGCAAGAGAGAGACAGATTGTGACTTTATTTAAATTTAAATAAACTAATATAATTCATTTTACTGGACGGTTTAAAGCTCATAACCATATTTTGTTGTTACTTGAAGAGTGCAGTGTTATGTTGCCTATTGGAATTACGTGAATTACGCTGGTATCGGTCCCGATACCGATACTGGATCGGATCGGCCCCATCCCTAGTAATTTTAGTGATCAAAGATGAGTTTTAAGGGATAAAATGATTAACTACAAGGGGACTTTAACAAGTCTAACAAGTGAACAAGTCTATAGGCAGTGTAATTAAATAGCCTACAGTATGTGTTATACATAAATATTAAGTCAGCCTTTTTGCAAATGCTGTGGGTACGTTCAAATGTACCATTAGTATGATTGTTTTGAATGCGTAAAATTGCGCTGTTACCCCACCATTTCATTTGACAAATAATGTGACATGTAGAGTAGCAATTTAGCATTAAACTACATTACGTTACTTGCAGCTAATTAATCAGAATGAAATAAAATCATGTGATCAAACGTAACGGTTGTAAAACTTCATTTCATTACCTCATCCATGAACATGATTTGTGAGTCCCAGCGGATTGATTTCCATCAGTAGTGGAGGTGAAGACGACAACTCCCATCATTCCACGCTCCTTCACAGCGTCATCATGCTACGCCTTTGTTATTGTTTTGAATATGTGCCCTCTAGCGGCAAAAATTACATACTGTGCCTTAAAAACTGCATGCGTACTGATTACAACAGAAAAATGCTGTTTTAAATAGCGCACCTAACCGCTGTTACTGCTTGAAATGTCATGTGAGCTAACCCATTTAACAACATAATGTATCATGTTTACCCCATGTATGTGCGCAATAGTCACGTGTGCCGTCATGTACGTGTGCTCGTCTATAAGCTCTGATAACACGATCGGCTCACACCCTGTTCTAGCCCCGCTGCAGTGAGAAATGATTAGTGTCACACTTTTCACACAATCACTGCAGGGTTTTAACGTGAGTGTGTGTGTTCACACACACTGCAGGGCACTGTCAAAACACACAGCATCCAACACACCTCAGAGAAAAAATAACTCATTAAAAGAACGCATGAGTGAGCGAACGATTACGAAAACGAGTGTGTGAAGCACCGAGATAGAATAGGAGAACATGTAAAGCTAATTAGAGAAAGAGAGCAAAGACACAGAATAGATTACTGTAAAAAACAAGCAAATAATATATGCTAATAGCCAAAATAGAGAGGGAAACGAAAAAGGGCAATAAGCAGCACAATCGAATTGGATGGAGACACATATGCACTCTTCACTAATTTAATGCTGGGAATAATTTCACAATAAATCAGTAATGAAACCATTGTGTTAATAAGGGCTATTTTGACTCTTTATGACTAAGTCAACAATGTTTTAAGTCATGTGCATGAAAAAACCCCAGGCTGTGAAATGGGAAGTACAAATGAAATGTTCTTTTTCACTAATAGCAAAGCCCAGTGCATTTTCAGTCACAGTCACAAAAAGGCTTTGAGCTAGTATACAGAATATTGATTGTTTATGGCTCCTGAATCCCCTTACAGGCAAAGCTAACAGAAAAAAAATAAATAAATAAGACGATCCGGGAGGGATATGAAGATTAAAGGCTCTTTATCTTACCTTCTCCCATTCCCTCTGCGTGTTCAGAACAATGACAACCAGTTTGGGATTGACTTGGTAGCCATCGTCCATGAATGAATGATCTTTACCCCCTAGATTGACTCCCATCATATATCTGCAACACACACAGACACAAAAACCACAAACAGTTTAAACTCAGCAAGGGTATTAGATGCTTTACGGTTTGATTGTCATATTGCGTTCAGACCAAAGTGTTTAGGGGCATGCATGAAATATAAGTGGTAAGCAATATAAATAACATCTGATTGAATGCCATTTGGTGTCTTATCTTATCTGTTTTACTAAGACATTAAATTACTTTTGTGATCTTAAAGGAGTAGTTCACTTTTAAAAAAAACTTTCGCTGATAATTTACTGAAAAATCCTGGAATGTTTTCATCAAAAACCTTAATTTCTTTTCGACTGAAGAAGGAATGACATGGATATCTTGGATGACATGGGGGTGAGTAAATTATCAGCAAAAGTTTTTTTTTAAAGTGTACTACTCCTTTAAATTACTCAGACAAATTAATCTAACCCAGTTCCCAGTTCGATGAGCAAGCACATGCAACATTTTCCTACATATGCATTTAGACACAACTAATTTAATTTTAAATGGACAAATTATGCATTGATGCATTTTTTAGTATGCTATCTTTCAAAGCATTATAATTCAAGTTTTTTAATGTGAAATTAATGTAAAAGTAGTCTTAAACACACACACACACAACAATAAAATATTCAATCTCCACATTTTATAATTTTGTAGAAACACCCTTTATCCAAAGACAAACGTGTTTTGGGGGTGTGTTTATAAGAGCTTCACACACTCTGCATGTGTTAATTTGCCCTTTCATTTAATGCTGGCAGATTTGCTCCAGGTTGTTCAGGTTAATAGGATGACGCTTATGCCGTTTCAAGCATAAGATTCACAGACTGACATTGTAGGACATTCAACTTTATGTTTTTATACCTCTCTAATGTTTTTGATTATTTTTTGAGATTTTTTGAAATATCTTAACCTGCATTTTTCAGCATTTCCTTTTCATCTATTCTGTACAAGTAACAAATTTACACCAAGTTCTCCTCTGCATGGACTGCTTTGACAGGAGTCAAAGACTTTATGCACTTACGTTACTTGTGAATGGGAGAAAATGCAACTTGCAGTATGGCGTAATAAGGCCTTCAAGTGTGGTTTTGGTAACTTACAGCGACTGAGATATGAGCTGTGTATGTCATCTGAAGGTTTTAGATCCAGTCACTGCTCTCCACCGGAGCAGCTCCAGTCAGATTTGTGTTCTGTGTGCGACTCAAATGCTCCGCTTTCCTCCAAGCTATAAAAGCTGCCGTCAGTTAATAAAAGTTTGACAGATGAATTCACGTCTCAAATGGACTTTTGTTGTGTCAGAAGTGATAAGACTTTTCAGTTTTACGGATGTCGTCATTACTTTGGTCTATGGAAGCTTGTTTCTGCCAATGAATAAAAAAATAAAATAAATAATTGTGACTTTTTATTTCACAATTCGGACTTTTTTTCTCAAAATTGCATTTATTTACTACGCATTTATTCTATCTGACTTATTTGTAAGTGTGAACTCGTGAAATATGACTTGGTCTTGGATGCCCGAAATGGCTGTCTAGAGGTGTGTAGCAAATATGCCCATTGAGAGCACAGACTTGCCTGAGAGGGACTTCTCAGGGGCTCAACAGAACCAGTTCCCTTTCAAAGCATTAATATTCTTTAAAAATTCACCTTTCGGGTTCAACAGAAGAAAGGAGGTTGCAAAAGTTTGGAACAACATGACAGAATTTTCATGTTTGGGAGAACTATTCATTTAATTATTCTTTTTCCTCAAACGTTAATACACTCATTAAAACATTACCTTAAAAAAAAAAAAACACACACATTCGAAAATCTGACAAATTGGTTTCTTCAGCAAAATCATCCACCCATATGGTGCTAATGCTTGACAGCCCGTTCCCTCTTTTCCTGTGTTCTCAACGGCTGAACTCTGTAACTCTTTCAAAGCGATCACTGGCCTCTCTCACATATCTGCTTGTTTGTGCAGGGTTTTGAGGACTGACCTTTTCTAGATGGTGTCTTGGGGTGGGGGGTTGTGATGGTTTCCACTTCTTCATAATTGAACAAACACCGTTGGGACATCCAAAGACTTGGACATTGTTTTCTAACCTTTTCCTAAAGCATTTGTCTAACATTATCACTGACATATTTAGAATGCTCTTTAGTCTTCATTTTCACAGCTGTCCTTTTGATTAACAAGCTGAATAATTATCCCGTAACCGTGACATTTTTTTTTTTTATCTAGGAAAGGTTATAATGACTCACAGGTATAATCCAGTTGTACCTATTTACATCCTCATCCAAGAAAATTGTTTTTTTGACTTTTAAACATAAAAACTCAAACAAACTGCAATTTATTAACTAAAACTATTACAAATGTTTTTTGGCAACTGAAATAAAATCAAATACAAACGTTAGATGAAAAATTGTAAAACATAAAATTAGAAATGCTGCCTTGTCAACTTACTATTCATATAAGATGAAGTACTAAAACAACAAACTAAAAGTGAAATAAAAATGATTTGAAGTTAATTTAAAATAATACAATACAAACGAATACAAACTAATTAAACTGACCACAGAAAATAGACAAGCTTCTTCAAAATATACAACAATGGTATATAAATAATACTAAAATAACACTGGATGATATAATCTCTGGATAATTTAAAGGTATGTGTAGTGTACGAGTAAGGGGATATGATTAAATGTTATTCCTTTCTTAATGTATTGTGTTTTTTACATCATTAATTGTACTAAATTGGCAACAATATAATTTGTCAACTTATTGGACACTGCATGCACATGCATCATATAATAATTTCTATAAAGGAACAATGACACATTGATTAAACTCAGTGATTTAAAGGGATACTCCACTTTTTTGGAAACAGGCTCATTTTACCACTCCCCCAGAGTTAAACAGTTGAGTTTTACCGTTTTTGAATCCATTCAGCCGATTTTTTGATATTTAGAAGAATATCAGTAACCAGACAGTTTCTGGTCTCATTGACTTCCATAGTAGGAAAAAAATATACTATGGAAGTCAATGAGACCAGAAACTGTCTGGTTACTGATATTCGTCTAAATATCAAAAAATCGGCTGAATGGATTCGAAAATGGTAAAACTTGCCTGTTTAACTCTGAGGGAGTTGTAAAATGACCCTATTTCCAAAAAAGGTGGAGTATCCCTTTAATGTTGCATAAAAGTGTAAATGTCTCGGACACTTAAACAACAATTTGTAATGAAGTAAAAATAGGGTTTGGTTACATAAATTGTTCTCTCAAAAAAGTATGTTATACCTTTCATGTTTTCTTTCTGCTGTGTAAAATAAAATTAAATGAATATCTTGACATCTGCCCTAAATCTCCTGGAAAAACAATCAGCATCTTTTCAATTAATTGTTGATCCAGTTCACAAAACTAGTCTGACTCAACAGTTCACAGGAGGGGAAGATTAGCATTACACATTTGGCTTCAGAAAACTTGGAATACAAGTTTTATGGGCCACCACTATAATACAGTGCATCCTTTGAAGCTTGAACGCTTCAATCCCCATTCATTGTAAAGGCATGAAAATGAGCGAGCAATCCCGTTATTCAAATAATCTCCATCTGTGTCACATGGAAGATGGACACATGGGTTTTGCTCGACATGGGGGTGAGTAAATAATGACAGAATTTACATTTTTGGGTGAACTAATCCTTGAAGGGTCTGAATACTTTCGCACAGCCCTTTTCAATCACACACGCTCCACTGAACAAGAGAAGCTCAGTACTGTATCTCTGTCTTCTCCACGTAACGCACAATAAAGATTAGCTCAGCTGTGCACTACTCAGATGGCACAAACATACACATAGCCTACTCTCGTCGGAATTTAATTAAGAAACAGGAAAATAACTAGGAAATGAGGTTTAGCTTCAGGCAGAAATGAAAAGAACAGGGTCAGAGCTACACCTGCTACTCAAATGCAGCTTCTGTTGTGCGTGTTTGTTTGTAAGTGTGTCTTATTCTTAGATTAGAGATTTCCACGGCACAAATTGAAAATGGATTTTTGTCATAGCTGTCACATAGTATTCCCTTTAATAAACACATCGTTCTGTGCATCTCATCTCACTGATTAGGAAATGTAATGCAACAGACTCTACACATGCAGGGTGACCTTTATTTTCCATAGTCTTCTGCAAATTATCGAAAGCTTATGACTAATTATGTCACTGACAGTTAGTGGTTCATAAAATGTCGTTTCAAATGGCTTTCTGTACACAGAGCCTCTTTATGATCTCAATTAACAGTGAAATGTTAGTCCGAGATTAGAGGTAGTTAAATGCGTATTAGGTGATGATAGTTCCACATGGAGCCGCCGCGATTGCTATTAATCTTTCTCTGGTCAGGTCTTTGTCAGTGCTGTGCTAATCGTGACAAATTATTGCAATAGACTGTCTGCAATATATTGAAGTCCCCCTGTGGTGAAAATCAAGATTTTAATGTTGTTTACATGTCTATGTGGTGTTTCTAATGCGCTTTAAGACAAACTGTGAGCAAATTCATAAATCAATACCATTGCTGAGTATTTTCTCCTTTAAACTGCAGCGAAAAAAAGACTGTCTCTAAAACGTGGTTTGAAATCGCTGTTTTTTAACCAATTACGTCAACTTTAGCATATCATTTACACCAAACTAGCAGGAGAGTCTCAATAGAAGCCAGGTCATCCTGGTATATTTTTTTGTAGTCATGAAAAATCGGGGTGCATGATGATATGATGAACTTTATGCCTTTCTCCACTGACATTCTGAGTTGTTCAAAGCATTTCTGATGATTATTAGGTGGCGAACAGAAACATAGTTTGTGTAACATTAATGCAACACATTATAAGCTGTTTGCAAAAGGCTACTCATATTAATTACTGTTGTGCGTCTGACGTGGTAAAGAGCAATACCATTGTGCATCGTTAACTCAGTGAATCTGTGAGCTGGTATGAGTGGAGACGGGGCTAATTAGCATATTCATATTCACGTATACTAAATGAAGTAAGTGTATAGAGTTGCATTCAAGGTATTTTAAGGCTTGAAAAAAATATCACAGGAAAAAAAAACTTTTAAATGTGTCATTTTGCTGATCAAATTTGAGTTTTAAGGGATAAAATTATTGATTACAAGGGGACTTTGAGGCTTTGTAATACAAATATCACATGTAAAATAAATATTTAGGATAAAATATATCCATATTATGCATAATCCATAATATTATATCTATATTATGTCCACAATGTTGTTTTTTGGAAACCAGCCTAACTGAATTTTATAGTAATTTGTATAATTTATTATGCATTATTAATACATTTCTGTGCTCATTATTTTCACACATCATATAAAGGCATTTCAATAAAACCCATAAGCCTTTATTTCACATGAAAGAAGGCCTTTGGATTTCTGTGTGTACTTCATGATAGTTTTTCAACAAAATTATTCATTCCCTTAGAAAAACAGCAAGTAATTTATCTCTTCAGTGCCATGTTGTGTCATTGACTTTGCATGATAACATAAAAAATATTTGCTATATTATGAACTAAGTAACAATGCAGCACTTTATGTTCATTTTGCATGTGTTAAGACTTTTATCTTTAAAGCATGGTTATCACAAATAACTGATGTATTAATCCTGACAGAGGAATCACAAACTGGGAATTAAAACCTAGAAACAACCATAAATACCCTCGCAACCACATGCGCTAAAATTCATAGTAACACTTTGAAGGCAACGAAAAATTAATTATAGCTCCATTTATAAGTACTATTCTATGAATATGTTAATAAAGACTCCTAAAGAGATATACTGCATTATAAGAACAGTTATAGTTACATTTATGTTATTTTTATAATTAGCCTACTTAAGTCATGCATGTGCTTTTTCATAATCCATTATACACTGATTTATAAGTATAAATTAGTCAGTCTTGTGGGAATGTATTTATAAAGATGCAGCCTGCATTGTTATAATGTTTTTATATTATAGTTACAAATACTTTTAAGTATTTCAGATTCATTTCTGTTAAATAAATGTATATATTGTTATTAATAGCTGTGTTGTATTTTTATAATATAGTTACTAACCTCTATAAATGCATCATGGATTGCTTTAAGTGAAAGCACAGGATGCAATTTTCCTAAAGCAAATGTTAAGAAATAATGAAGATGTACTCATTATGCATTAAAACGTTTTTTATTTATAAATGTAGAAAACAATAATACCTGTAATAAACTGCTATAAGCAATACCATGTATAAGGCTGATGAGATATAGGCCTAGATTTAAAAAAAATCAAAATTGCCATTTATGACCTCCAAGGCAAACATTAGCCATTAAAGACATAATTGACAACTAATTGGTACAGCAACCAAGTGTCTCTGGAACGATTTTATATTAGATCATTTATGAATCAGTGTATAATGGATTATGAGCATGCACATTGAAAAAGCAAATGCATGACTTATAAGTAATTATAAAAAATAATATAAATGTAACTATAACTTATAATGCAGTATATGTCTAAATTAAATATATGTATAAAATAGTACTTATAAATTAGTATAAATGGGGCTATAATTCATTATAAGTATGGACTTCATAGAAAGTGTTACCAAACTCATTTTCAGCAAAAAAATAATGAATTAACCGAATAGCAGAGACCTTTAAATGGCATTTCGCTAGCACAGCCTATGTAAGCGAACACAGGTTTGTCAGTAATAATACACAGGCTGACATATCCAATGCAACCAAAGAACTGGCCCAGCAGTTATGTTGTTTTTGTGTGCCGAAAGATAATAAATAGGAGGTCAACAACGAGGGAAAGCTACAACATAATGCTTCAGAATCGATTTTCAGAGATCTTGCCTTGCCAACAAGCAAAGCAAGTAAACAAGGCCAGAATCAAAGGACAGCAAGCGCGGAGGAAAATGCTAAAAAACAGATCGGTGCTCACATAATACAGCGCTGCTACCGCTAAGGTGTTTAATGTTTCAAAAGTATATCAAACGTGGGAAATACCCCCTCGACTTGAAATCTGCACTGTGAGGAATACAGTATGTCTAAATTAGACCTGAGCCAGGGAAAGAAACACAAAACCAAACAGCAGTTTTCAAGATGAGCTGATGGTAATCGATGCCATTTAGTTAATGTGTCAGACTGTGAATAATTTGGAGTAAAGGAGTTGCCACAACTCTAGCAAAACAAAAGGCAGACACTTTTGCCTTAGGTTGTGAAATCACTCAAGCGCTTAAAACATGAGACTTGTCAGCCTCATGGCAGCGTCTTCTGTGTAAAGGTGATAATGTTGCAGGAGGTGCTTATGAAAGGAGCTGTTGTGTTTGTGCTTGAGCGGGCACAGCAGGTCTGGGTTGGGCTCACAACAAACAGTGAGATAAACACAAACACAGACAGAGTTTACAGAACTCAACTAAATAAAGTTCACCCATCCTAACTAGGGATGCATGATATAACAGAGACCGTATTCACTGTATTGAGTAAGGATGTGCAACACTATACAAAAATCGGCATGATTTTTTCTAATATCAGGATGACTGCCTGATATTAGGAATAGATAAGAATCCAAATCGATAAGCAGAGTCGAAATCAGAATCATTAAAATTCAAACGATACTCAAGTTAAATGTAATTTATTCAATTTTAAGTAATTAAAGGGATACTTCAAGATTTAGCACTAAGCTTTGTTTTAATACAAAATCTGTAGTATTTTCGAATTACCATGCTTTCCACCCTCATATTCCCCTGAGATGAGAGATTCATGTATTTTTTGTCTGGAAAAAATCCTCAGATGGCACAAAAATCATCATTTTGAGGCTACAGAATACAGTCAGTAGTAGGGTCTGTCACGCATGTTCTCAACCCGCCCATCGAGGGTAGGATCTCACTCACAAAATGAACACATAGTGTCAGACATCTTTTCTAGGAAGTTAAGCTAGCAGGCACTTGTTCTGTGGAGAAAGCTGAGTGGTAAGGGTTACCATCCTCTTTATCCCGGACATGTCTGGCCATCGATGTCCGGGATTTGGCTTTTGCTTTCTGCAGTCGCCATTCACTGTTGCATGCACAGCTTTTGTTTCAATCTAACTGAATTCATTCCGATCAGACTGAAGTGATCGGTTGATGTGCGATAGTTCATGAACGTGTTCATATTTTGGGTGAACGTGAACTGTACGTACTGTGTTACTGCCCGATGAACATTACTGTGAACACGTTCATTCAGGTGACTGTGAACGCACGCTCTCTCAGTTTAACTTCGTACAATAGGGCGCCAGATTTCTATAGAGCCTTCCAGGCGAAAACCCGGCTAAAACACACGTGAACAGGGCTTAATATGTAGCGAAAAAACACCCAATCTGGCAACACAAGACTCTAGTGTCGCACCACGGCCGCCGCCGACAAAGCGGCGAGCGAGGATGCGTCGTATGATCATTTAAACGGGTTTTATGACGAGGTCGTGAGGATGGGAAAAATCTTACATTTCTGTGCAAACTTTGCCCTTCGATAAATTAATTCTTGTCAGTGGTTGTATATGGTCTATGGCAATAATAATAATAAAAAGAGCTCGCAACATATGGAAACTAGTTCATTTTAAAAATGTGTGAACTGAACTTTGAACTAGTTCAAGTAGAAAGTGAACTTTCCCAGCACTGGTTTCGAAAGCAAGGATAATATCGGAAGGACATTACATGTAGTCACCCAATGCTGACATTGTTAACATTAACAATTTGAGAACAAAGTATAATTTGCACGGTTTTGCATGAAATGATACCTTATAAGTGATTGTTAGATTTAATCAGCGTGATTTACTGCAATGGCAGAACCAGAACAGAAGTGGATGTTTCTTACTTGTTGGCCAATAACAATATTAACAATAATATAAATGAAAAAGAATGATTCACTCATTAAAGACGTTCACTTGTTTAATTCCAGAATGAATCAATGTTTTTGAACAACTCACTTATTAGACTGTATGTCTAGAAAGCGCAAACACAGACAAGTGAAGTTATGTGAAGTTAGTTTGACCTATCAAATATTGAAAAACGGAAAGTAATTTTTTTATATCATTTATAAAAATGTTACTTAATTGTACATAACAGCACCACTTATTTGCTTGTGTGATATTGCTTACATATAATTTCAGCGATAACAGAAATCTGTATTGACCAAAGGTTCTTTATCAGTGTATTTCTACCATACTAACTACATAGGGCATTCTGTAATATAGGGACTAAATGCAGTCATAGAGGGCAGCTGCATGTAGGCTATACTGTATGTGTGTGTGCATGATTTTATTAACAGACTTAATTAAGACAACACATACAGTACTTTAGTCAGGAATGGTTTTAGCCTCTGGGCAGACAGAAGGACAAGGGCCAGAACTACACCTGCTACTCAGATTCAGCATTTTAGGTTTATATGTATGATTGCCTTAAGATGCAACGCCAACTGTTTTATATTTTCCAACTTTCACTGACATCTTACCGAACACTACATCAGCGTTTTCGATTACAGCGCCAAGTCTAATTCTCTTTTAATGACCATTCTGTTACATAAAATACCACTGCACACATTACTGTATGTGTATACTTGGCTACAACAAGTATCACAACACATCTATCCGTCTTTCTTGGAGGCATTTCGAAGGTTAATTCTAGCTCTGTGGATGGTGGCGTCATACAAAATGCTCCCACATTGAAGAGTCTGCAGTGTCCCAGATACAGACAGCCTTAGCAACGAGGGAGAGATCAAAAGGAACACCTACTCGGAGCAGACGGATACCAACGCTGCAAACAGCTACTGATGGTAACCCATGGCAACTCCTGATAACTGTGCATTCTGGGGGAAAAAAAAAACAGCAAGTGCCTTCGCAATCTAAACTAACAGAAGATTTTCTTTCAGACTACCGTGTGCGATATGGACATCTTCATAGCCAATGTAGACATCACAAGGATGAACTCGCAGCTCAGAACGGAACTGAAAACCAATTCAATCATTGAGATATAATAGGAACTGGGCAGGAGGAATTAAATGGGATCCAAAATAGCAATCTTTGTGCTTCCTTAAATATCCAGCACCTCTCAAATGGAGCAAGAAAATGTGTTGCCTGAAAAAAACTCCTTGTTTGTCTTTGCTTAGTAAGTTGAGAACCAGAAAGAAAAAATATTTACAGACATAAAAGGAAATTCAAGCAACAGTACATGGTATCTGCAGTTTCAAATTTAATCAAATTTGAAACTTTTTGAGATTTTTTTATGACCTGCACAAAAAAAAAACAATATGTCCAAACTAGGGATGTCAATTTACATGTATTCCCAAAATCAATCATTGTTTAAATGAAATTGATTGATTAATCGGTTTACCTTACCCTTTTAAATCTGAAGTGTGGCCGCTACCAAGTTATCATGTCACTAAACCACTTGCTTTACCAACACAAAATTGGTGTAATTTTAAAGCTTAAGCTCGGCTTTTACAGTGAATATAGGAAATGTGACCATCACTTTATAAGTGCCCTAAAAAATTGCTGACATATTAGAAGTGCTCTATTTGAAAAACTGCTTCACATGAAAATGTGATCTGTAAAATCATAGTACATAACAGACTTGTGTCATGTATCGCTGAAAATGTCTCAAATAGCAGAAGACAAGCATATTTGTATGTATTTTTAAGAAACTAGTAGATCATATATCTTTATTAAGAGCAGGTAGTCTCGAACCAGCCCAAACACAACACAAGACAACAATGCATAGATCACGGAGTAACATGACATGCTGCTTGACTAAAGCTATAGGACCGATCACAGAAATGTGATCATGACGCACACAGCAGTGCTGTTTAGGACCTGTTCGTGTTAAAGAGCAGCTAACAAAGTAATCTTTTCACATAATGTTCTCTCTCTTAAAATGTAAGCGAGTGTAAATGTCAGCATTATCATATGTCTAAAGAATCGAAGTCTGTCAGGTAAAAGAAGAGCTTATTGATGCAGTTCAATCTATCTGATATTTTATTCCAACCGTTACTCCCGATCGGAGGCTGCCGTAAATATTTAGTTGGAACGTAGAGTTACGTTTACGAAAAACTGATCTTTCACAAAATCAGTGAAATAAAACAAATGCTGTTGGCTCTTTCTTTTTATTGACCTTTATGTTTGGCTGGCTCTAGCGCACACTACAAGACTTGCTTATTATGTTTTAAACCTCACAGATACTCATAGCATTTGTGCACTTGTGACAGACTCAGAAGTCGTAAACTTTTTTGAAATCTAGCCAAACGGTCAGATATGTGCGTTGGTGCATCTCTGAGCAGCAATGACCGACAGCCGCTAAGATTTCCAGGAGAAAGAGCGCTAGAGGAGGGCGAGGCAGTGGTAAGTCAAAGTCAAAAAATAAAAAAACATCAAAGCGGCAGCTAGCTACTGCCCATGTCCGCTCCACCACTGTCTCATCCATATTGTTTGGCTTTCTTTTCCCCCATTCTGTGCAAATGTTGTCAAGAATGGACTAAATATGGGTTACCATGTGCACGAATTTGTGCCTTTCAAAGGGTGCTGAGTTTGTGTCTCGTAGTGCGTGGAGGTCTGTAATGCCTGGAGAAAGCTGTCCGTTAGCATTCATCTCAATGCCAGTTGGTCGGTCTTCTTGGAAGTACGCAATTTGAATTCTGCCATCTTTGCTCACAGCCACTCAGTTCCGGACACAATTGTTTACGAGTCAATCAGAGGCTAACTGGACCATGTTAAACAGCCAAACCTTGACCCTGTGCTGTGCGCCTGTCCATATTTGTCTCTCAAACCAACCAATACGATGGCATTAGCCTCTCTGTTGCCCCCAAAACTCCCAAATGCATCCATATTGCAAACTGACCAGTGTGCACAATATAACTTTATAACTCATTCAAAGTTATCTCAATATAATAGCTACAACAAAAAAAACATTTCTAGGCCACTCGTACACTGAACATTATTTTGACACGTTTGTCAAAAGTACTCCTAATTTCTTCAAGTACTATACTCATTTCTAAGTGCACCTATTGAAGAGTGGAATAATGTACTCCAAAAAACCATGTTAGCCACTGTGTATTGAATTACAAAAAACAGTAGGCTACACTGTAAAAAATATTGTTGGTTTAACTTAAAAAAAAAATGAAGTAACCTGGCTGCCTTTAAATTTTAAGTTCATTAAAATGGAAAAATTGAGTTAATACAATGAAGGAGATTGATTTAATCATCAGAAACTCAAAATATTATGCTATCTGAACCGGATAAATAATTTAAGTTGGTTGGACAAAAGAAAAAATGTTGTGATTACAAAACATGAACATATTAGTCAGAGCTAGAAGTTTGTAAAAGGAACTGTTGCTTGCCCAAAGAAATAGGCAAGATAGGCAAGCCAAAAGAGTGTCTACATAAGTATGTTGAGATTAAAGAGTTTGATCGAGGCTGGGGTATAACTACCATTGCATAGTACTTTTAAAGACATTCCCTTTAGTTTACTTCTACATTTGTGCATGTTCATCCATTTCATTATGCAAACAGATTTTCATGCAGACAACTTTAAGCTTACCTGCGCAGAGCACTTGCCGGCACCTCTGGCTTCTCAGATTGGCCGTAGCAGCTAGCTGTACCGTCGGGTATTCGGCCTTCCTCCCTGAACATGGCAGCGGCCGCAGAACTGATAATTCCCACGGCATCCTGCACGCGCTTCTCCAGGGGATAATCCCATTCGTCGTACGCCACAGATATCATCCCTAACGGAAAGGCCTCCGGGATTTGTTCGATATTTCCTGTCGTCAAACTAGGAACAATCCACACAAAGCCAGCCCCGGTGAGCCCTAGCGAACGGGCTTCGTCCATAACCAGCGCCGCTTCGTCTTTGGAGCAGTAGAGGAGGATGACGGGTGACTGGATACGTTTAAGCTGCACGTGGGCTCTGTCCTCAGGTTCGCCAACACCGTCCAGCGTCACCACGCCCTGAAGGTCCCAACGAATGAAGCTGTGGTCCACTGTGACACGTACGGTGGCTATGAACTCTTGGAAACCTGGGAACTTGGTGGTGACCACTGAGAATATGTGCCAGTCGTACTCCTCCATTATAGCAAGCATCAACAACGCCTCCTGCTGGAGGGAGGCCCCAAACTGGAAAAACGAAGAACTGGCATCCTGGAAGAAAGAGAGAGAAAGACAGACATAGCAAGAGGGAAGGAGAGCCAGAAAGAACAGGTGGTGGGAAAGAAAAGGAGAAAGGGAAACATGAGTAGGAGGGAAGACAGAAAAGGAAAGTTAGATAAAGAAACGCAGCGAAATACAAACCATCAGTTGACACATCCGACTCTGATAGTTGAGTAATTGTACTCCCACCTCTATTTTTGCCAAATGGACAGTTGTCAATTCTGATATATCAACTATACTACCTTAGCTGAACCTAAACAATAAAACCTCAACAATTCCTTGGCAAGCTAACAAGACATGGTAAGCCTTTCTGTAAGTCTTTTATTTCATTTTAAATGTGCAATGTAGTTGAGCTCACACAGTGCAGCTCAGTGTGAGGATTTCATGTAGCCAACTCAAGTACAAAGAGACTCTATTTTAATGTTACTTTTAATGTTTCACTAATGCTGTTGCAACACATTATTCTCCCGTTTTTATTTCAAACCTAATGTTGTTCCAGACATAATGTTTCCATCTTCGCCATTATTTACACTGCATAATTCTACACCAAACTCACATCTGCAATTTATCTTGTTGTATAACATTTCGGCATTAGACATTCACGTTCATTTGGTTAAGACTAGAAAGATCCCTTTATTTGATGTTTTTTTTTTGTCCATGGAAAGTATGTGGAAAACAATGGGAACATCATTATACACAGTAAACAATAACATTGCACATATAGAACAATTTTTACTCATAAATGTACGTTTTGTGTGTGGTGTATGCCACTGTCTTTATCTAATGGTGTTTAATGTGCTATGTGCAGTCTTGTTTATTGTGTATTTTTTTCATTTCCTTAATAAAAAAATCCAAAAACCCACTGTTTGAACTGCTATTTTCACACAAAAAAAACTATATGAGTGTGTGTATGTGGCCTTACACTGCTGCTCAAAGGTTTGCTGGCAATAATATATATTTTTTGAATCACCAAAAGGGTGTGTTAAATTTATTAGTGGCTTTAAACACATTTATAATGTTAAAACGTTTATAATTCAAATATATGCTGTTCTTTTGAACTTTTTATTTAAGGAGCTTTAAAAAAAATGCAACAAAGTTTCCACAAAAATATAAAGCAGTTTTCTGTTTTCAACATTGATAATGATAAGAAATGTTTCTTGAGTGCCAAATCTGGATATCTGAATGAGTGTGACCATAACATGAAGAGGTGTAACGGTACACACACAAAAAAATCACGGTTCGATACGTACCTCGATTTTAAAGTCACGGTTCGGTACGTTTTCGCTACAGCAGAAAGAAAGAAATGCCAGAGAAATTTCCGATTTGTTAAAAGAAAAAATATTTTTAAATAAGTTTGAGTTTTCCTACATCTCGAAACTTTCAGGTTTATAAATGGGAGTCATCTTTGAAGAATGAACAAATAATGTTTTGGTCATCACATTAAAATAACATTTAAAAACATATTTATTTATATAATATTTGAGTTTTTAAGTGCTGGAAAAAGATGTTTCAAGTACAGTAGCTACTTGAAAGCATTTCACTATTCCAGCCAAACTGGTTACAGTTAGTGTTACAGTATATTAAATCCATGGTGAATGTTGCTAGTCTGTGGATGTAAAGTATTACTTATTCATTCGCGGCACAATGTTTCTCCTGGTTTCCACTTCAGCGCTGTTTGATCTAATAGACATCAACGGTTAATAACAGAGAAATGTGAATGCTTCTCACTAGATCTCGCAGCGATGTGATTACTTCAGTGGTAAATTCAAATGCTTTCTTTACTGGATTTCTTAGCGCTGTGTGGTAAGTGTCGCTTGATCGAGATCGGCTCACGCTGCACAGATGTTGCTAGTCCGAACTGATAAACGATAATGAGTAGTGCAGTTTCATTAGTTTCTTGCCATTTGATGTTGCGCAACGTTGTAGTGGCCGCACCAACGCAAATTTTGTCGACAAGAAAAATGGTCCAAGGAGTCGGAAGCCTCGAACCGAAACGGTTCAATACGAATACATGTACAGTTACACCCCTAATATCACGTGACTCTGAAGACTGGAAAAAATGGTTGCTGAAAATTAATTTTTGCCATTGGACTAATAAAAATACATTTTAGAATATATCAAATATAATATTTATTTTATAAGAGAGAAAAGAGACTTTCATAAAAAAAAAATACCAATCCCAAACTTGAATGGTAGTGTATTTTAATATTTTGTATCTAATCCAATGATATTCATACATTTTTGAGGACACTGTATGAACTCCTGAAAACCATAAAATATCTGCTTTCATCCAGTCGTATAACATGAATTTATTTTGCTTTGTTTTGTCACCCCTGAAAAACATTTGAAAACAGTTGAACGGCTGTTTCTCACTGCGCTGATAAAGCAGAAGTTTCTTTACCCTACTGTTGAAGCCGTCAGCTTTGCATACATGGAAGTGTGAAAAAGGTCTATAGAGGGAACAGGAATGAGCAAGGGAGAAGGGTATGGATCAGGAGCCAACAGTGAACCATTGAATAACAGTGAGGGGAGAAAGACAGAAATTGCAGCACACTGTCACACTGAAGTCACTGACTGAGTTAAGAATAATGACTGCATCCTTGTGCGGTGACAGCTTGATATCTCAGAATACAAAAACACATAAACGAGCGACAATGGGGCTTATAAATATCATGGTTCACACGCTGTGCAAACACACAGACGCTGATCTGTCCACCATGGTGCTGTGACAGATTTAAAATACTGAGCTTAAGCAAACAGTGACACAAATAAACAGGTAAGGAGGATGTATTCGCCAAGGATTAGCACCATACTTTGAGCGGAGTAAAAAAAAAAAAAAAAAGAGGCCAAAGGCAATTGAATTTACATGAGGTAAATGTATACTCATCCAAACTGTAGCTCACTGTAACTGAACCTAGTGAGAAAATTGAATCTATGGCACGTAACTGAGTCACAAAGCAATACATCTCCACTGATGCAAAACAGAGCGAGCACCAAAATTCACATAAATCAGTTATGTCACGTTCTAAATATATATCACACAAACAATTCAAGAGATATTAAAACTGTGTCCCAGATAGAATGAGGAGTTAATAAATCAATGCAACAGTAGTGGCTGCACTCAATGTTTCGGATGGTCCCTTTTGCACTGTGAATGCAGCACTTCAGGGTTTAAGAGGCTCTAAGATGAAACTGGATTAGAGGTATGCACACAGCTCGGGCGCGCTCATATTCAGGTGCATGCGCACACACATACACACAGAGGCCTCAGGTGTAAACGAATATAGGCAAAGGTACACATCTGCACACATACAGTGTGTCTAATCAAAAATACCCACTTTCAGACCAGGTTTCAAAAATTAATCAAAGACTCACACTTAAAAAAAACATTTTTTTTTGGTACTTGAGGTGTTGAGAGGTTTTCCAGTTTTGCAGGAGGTTGATAAGCATGTGAAGAGGGTTAGGATTTAGCCGCAGAGCTAGAGGTTCGCTGGTAGATGCACACACAAACAAACACATAAAAGATGCGAGCGCCTGGAAATTGCTTTAATCAGAGAGGGTACGAGGGTCAGAGCTGGAAAATATCTTTCCATTAAAGCGCTTCTTCAATCTTGTCACCCATTTGTCCACACATTATGACCTTGGAGCAGCCATTTTCTTGATAATGTTG
The DNA here is from genome assembly GCA_038021265.1 of Cyprinella venusta. Taxonomy (NCBI): domain Eukaryota; kingdom Metazoa; phylum Chordata; class Actinopteri; order Cypriniformes; family Leuciscidae; genus Cyprinella; species Cyprinella venusta. Next base: position 36,323,685 of record CM075866.1, read on the forward strand.
CATACTAATGTTGCTTAATGAAAACACTTGATTGCCACTATAGATATACATTATAATCATTGCAATCATTGCAAGACTCTGTAATCTGTGTGTGTTTTTTTTTTTTTTTTTTTTTACTTTTTGTTTAACAGCTCCGGAGTGTCATGCAAATTTAATAATAGAAGAAATGGAAAAAAATCATATCAATAATTCAACATCCTCAAGGATCTTTTGAAGTAATCTCAAAGGATATGGACAGACTCCAGAGTTTATCCTGATCATCCACACATACTCACTGATGCTTACTAAACACACATACTGATTAGACACCAACAGCTCTGAAATGCTCATTCATATTTGTATTTCCAAAATATAGTTTATCGAAGATTATATGATTTGTTTATGATGGCTGTTAGCATTATGATTTAGAAGATGACGCTTGGGAGTTTTCTGTCCTACGGTAATAAACATATATGTATACTTTGTGTATAGATCTAAATATTTAAATATAGAAGTTTAAACACATTAGAGAGTAATGAGCTACTCTGGCATTAAAGACATTTGGAATAAATCCTTCTGAATGAATGCTGTTTGTCCCAAAGCAATCCCATTTTTTCGGTGGAAACGCCTGCTGTTCTCACTTTATCAAAGAGGTAGAAGAAGATAAATTCTCCCCGTTCCGCTTTTCCTCAGCAGAGACTGGCCAGGATTTGAACAGCTGTGCAAAAGACAATCCGGAAGGAAAAAAAAAACAGACAAAAAAAAGGACCTCAGGACAGAGGGGAAAAAGAGACTAGATTCACCCCCATTACTTTTGTAAAAGGAGAATGATGGAGGTGGTGAGCAGTCTTGAAATTTCAGTGTCGACTTGCGTCTCAATATTTAAGTTAAAACGTAAAGATGCCCAATATATCAGTAACATATTGGTTATCAGCAAATATTAGAAATGTTTTAAATCATCAGTATTGATCGTTATTGGATATATAATTGTGCATGCTCGTTTTCTTCATTTTTACCTTTAGATTAAGTGCTTGATGACAAAGGCAAATAAAATCTTTGAACACTATGATCTTTTTTTTTATTTATGCTAAATGAAATCTTGAGTAAATTTGGCCTGTGTCGATTAACCAGACAAATACCGGAAGTGACACATTCTACAATTCACATTGGATGAGAATTCATGAACTGAATTTATTAGACCATTTTCTAAAAGTTGCAGGATATATTATTTAAAACCATTTAAAAAAATTATACCATAGCATAGTGTTATTGTGAATTCATAATATATCATGATCATGATATCAAATCATACTATGATATTAGGGACGGATTCCTGATTCTTAGATTTTGGGACTGTCCCCCCTATATATGTACAATATGTGTGTACAGTCTGTGTATTACTGTATTTTTATTAAATAAATGCATCCTTGGTGGGCATAAGCAACATCTTACCAACTATAAACTTTTGAATGGCAGTGCAAGTGTTGAATGGATGAGGAGAAAATGTAGTACAACAGTACCAACACACTATCGTATAACACATAGAAAGAAAAAAAAATTACATTTACACATATTTAAATGATGCTTATGCACACAGTAGACCAACGAGTCAGGAATCACTTACTCATTTCAGCAAGTAAGAGAGGGTAAAAGACATGCATGTTATGTAAAGTCATAATAAAAAAAGTCCATGATGTTTATTAATTTAGACAGTACTCGGCCAATTATCTCCTCCAGTCTAATTTACTGTAGACCCAACAACAAAACTAGCCTTTTTTTGATTGAACATGTTCAACCCTTAAGCATCCCCAGCTCTTATTTGCTCTGATGAGTACAGTTATGAATGACAAGAGAGAAAGGGACCATACTTCCTTCTTGGCATGAAAGCGGTACCACGGGCGTCAGTTTGGTTTGAAATGTGCTGGGGACAGAGACGCATTCGGAAGAGCATTTTCAAAAGTGGGTACAAACTTGTCAAACTGTGCAGCCATTCAAAGCAAACTCAAAGCAATTTCGTTTGAGTTCTTCAATGGTCTAGTAGGTACATCCGTGCCTCAATGTTTCCAAAAGTGGTGGGTAAAAAATTACTTATGACGAAATCTGACGCCTATGAGTGGTACCACAGGCATTCTGCTGGAAGAACTACCTCTGCCACTGGGTGTTAATCCAGAGCTAGAGCTGGTTCGAAGTTGGTTCGACTGACGAGCTTTCAATGAACCGGTTTGCCTCTCTACAGGCTAGAGAGCAATCACAGAGCCAGATCTTACGTCACTGTATCTCATGTTGCCCAGCAATGCAAACATTGCTAACATTCGCAGTTCGGCACTGCGAATCTCGAACTGCGAGAGTGATCAAAAAGCAGGAGTCGTACACTCTTCAAACACTCCCGCAGCTCTTATCAGTCCACGCCGCTCTGATGCATCTCGAACAAGCCTTCCATCAACAATGCCGGTTGTTACGTTACTATTTAACGCAAACCTACATCGGTATCCAACCACAGTGAATCCAGCACGTTCATGCAGATAGTCATAACTTGCATTAACGAAGATTACAATCAAGCTGCTAATAGCATGATTAGCTGCTATTTAAAAAATGGCGTTCACAAGTTTTTGTTCGTCTTGTTGATCACGGTAACTCCGCCCCCAGCCGCTGACGTTCTAACTTCTAGACCAGCAATGATTTGGTGCAACTTAAGAACCACTTTTACTTGTTTCAGAGCTGGTGCTTTGGTGGTCGAAAAACAAAGAACCGATTTGAAACTAGGCTCTGGCTCCGAACCAGCACCAGCTCTGCCTTGGTGGAAAAGGGGTGAAAAAAGGGTATCAGATCAGATCAACAAAGGACACTCAGAAAAGATAACCTTCGGTACGCTGTCAGCCCCCACCTTTGAGGTGGTTTTATGAGCCCTAGACTTCAACCCATACCTTCATAAAGACAGAGTCTGGATCCATCAGTGATAATATAAAACCAGTGGTAATAGAAAACCAGACTCACCTCAACATGATTTCTTGCGCATGGGGCCACCTGACAACCCTTGACCTCGCCACCTGTGCTACAGCCACTGACCCGGAGGCTTGCCAACAAATCTTGCCATCTTCACCTCTGCCACTTCAATGCACAGCAAGAAACCCACTGGGAACACCAGTGAGATGATTTCAAATAATTCAATGTACACTGACCCTAGGAATCTGAAAGAGTTGCCATTTTGTCTGAAGTAAAAAAAAAGAGACAATAGACAAAAAAAATAAAGTTTTGTTATAATACCCTGGTAAAAAATAAATAAGCTACGTAGATAAAATTTTGGAATACTCATTGTATTTTATAGTGGAAAGTTACACTGACATCATGTCAGCAAAAATATAAAATGTCCATCTGCATTGCAATCATGAGTAGATTTATTTTGACAGTACACAGAAAAAAACAAGTCTTATACAACCCATGCAATTTGCCCATCTTGTTTAAAAGTCTGTCTTGCTGCATTCAAGATAAAGCAACAAGAAAAACAACCAAAATCTCAAGAACATTTCAATGTGCATTGTCTCATGACTCAACTGAAGCGATAACACTGTGTCTTGCGATTCTTTCTGAATCCTGCTCTATAAAGACTCACTGAAGGCAGCAATGGAACATTTCAGTAGTATAAAATTACTCTTGCACTGAGAGGGTACAACAAATGATGAAATCTCATGAGGGGGAGATTATGAGCCAGTTAAGTTAGCAAAACTGAGATAAATAAGATAAACGCAGACCTGGGCAAAATGATAGTGAGGAAAAATGTGGAGCAAGAAAGAACCTGACAGTATCCAAACCATACAATTTCTTCTTTTAATAATGGCCTTCGGATCAATGGTATAAGGGTACAACTGGTTCTCTCTCATTTGTCACTGTTGGCGATTAGACCGTTGGCTCTTATCCACACGAATGCCTTGAAAATCATTGGATGGGACTTTACTTGGCAGCTTGACTATATCTCTGCTTAGGCGCCCTATGAGCGTTCAGGCTCAAACAACAAAACATGTTTAAAACAATTGTGTAATCTGAATCCAACTATGTGTATTTGATATTTGAGCAACAGCAAACAAGGAGGCAACAGTACAAGCCTGGCAGAGCATCACAAAGGCACATGTCCAATGTCTACAGAATGAGTTGTTAGCTTCAGGTAATGAATAACTGCTAAACTATAGTATGACTACTGCTTTCCACCGTGTTGTGCAAAATTCAATGAATTACTGATATATAAAATATTGTTTTATATCTATGATTGAAATAAATAATAGACCAACTATTCTAAATGTGTTTTAAGAATAAAAAATGTGAGATTGACAGCTCTTTATTATTGGCAAGCAACATGTGCAACATAGTCCATTCCCTCTCTTAGAGGTGATTAGGAAGAGCTTAGAGCTTAACAAATAAAGCATTACTGTGAAATAAAAAAAGCCTTTATCAACAGGAAGGAACCAAATGTGAAACAACACTGCATAGTCTTCACTGTATAAAAATAAATATAGATTAATCCTACCAAATCTTCTAAAGAGCAGCGAGTGATTTTCACTGTCTTTTGTTGTTTAATTAACATTAATGACACAGACGGCAGCAAGAGTATTAGGCTGCTGTCACTTTAAGACAGAATGCATGGATCTAATTTACTGATACACATGCAACATATTTCCCAACTGCTTATGTTATCTTTAGACATACCCCCGATGGTGTTTAAGAAAATACTCACCAAGCCGGGCATTTGGACACATTTCTGTGTGTAATAAACTGTTTTGCTTTAAACTGTCAAAGTTAATTTTGCTTGTTCGTTTTTCACTCCATATAGAAAGCTGCTTGGGGAAGAGTATCACTTTAGCCGCTTAATGCGGTTTTAATAACTCTTTATTATCGAGCACATCCTGCTGTTTAGAAACAGTAGACTGATTTTAACAACAATCACTGATCTAGCTGATTTGAATGTAAAGTTTTGTCTTTGAAGGAAAGAAATACACTAAATTCGCACAACCCTAATTTCTTATAATTGTCATGTTTGCTGTAGTTGCAATGTCTCCAAAAAGTATAGCAAATTGTGGGCAATATACTGGAGGTATATTTGATGTGGCTAATTGAGAAAAGTGCTATATTTTTTATTATAAAGAATAAAACAAAAATATCGGTATCGGCAAAAGCCAAAGCTGCGGCATCGGTATCGGAGGTGAAAAAGTGGTATCGGGACATCCCTACTATCCAGTGTTATTTTACATTGGATTACTTTACTCAGTTTCTGTAATATTTCTGACCTACCCAAAAAACTGTCACTTTCCTGTCCTCAAACTTGTCTTTTTCCATTTAGAATGAGAACGCTCTTTCATTTCTAACATCTTTCGGAACATGCCTCCATGAAGTACATTCTTCCACCACTCTACCCAAAACATTCTTTCATCAGTACACTGTACTTGTTTATTTCAACCATCCATCATCCACCTAACCATACTCTCAGCCATCAAAACATAACGTTTTTCACTTCACACACACCTCCACCCTGACATCTCTCCATTCCTAAAGCCCTTTATCACAACAACCACTCATCCATCAAATACCACTATGATACACACATAGAGAGTGAGAGATATAGGCAGGGTTTATATTTTGCCACATGTGTCACTTCTCACTTATGTGTTCTCTCTTTTGGAAAAAAGCAAGACATATTATATAATTGCATATGCATACAGAAATAAATGGGCATGCGCGTGTACATTAGTATTCGGTGCTGAGTCTCTCTTTTTGAGCGGAAACATTATTCTTTCTGCTTGCGGAAACAATGCCTTTTTAATGTCTATATTATTCTCCCCTTAGGCCATTCAAACCATCAAATACTCAAAATCCCAGAATTCATTATAACTTCATTACTGTGGAAAACTCAAAGTCCAATAAACTTGTAAGTGCAGAAGCATCATGCGACTTAAGGAAGACCGTGTTCCGGAGTTCACACCGTGAAGTGCCATTCAACCAAAATAAGCATTTCTTCCCATTACTTCCCTTATTAGATCACACGTTATGAGAGCTCTATGAGGAGAAAAAAATTCAAATCTCATATTAACCATTACCTATGAGTGGACCCACACAGAATTTTCATGCCTTTGCACATTTTCTGCTCTGATTGTGATGGAAAATCTGTGGAACGGATTTAAAGTCAACATAAAACAGTATTCACAAGCCATTTTATTAAAAAATGTGACATATTTGAAACTGAGTATTACAGGATAAACACAAATTTTATCCACTGGAATTGAGTGGACTGAGAAAAGTGGTTACAAACTAAACTGAAGCAAATTCACAGGCAAAGCCAAGTAATTCTTTTTTTACTCGGCTTTGCCTGCAAAGAGGACATTGACACTGACAGACAAGACAGCGAAGGTTTGATATGAAACTAAATCTCAGCTCTCAGTTTCTGTCAATTTTATTTAGAAATTCAAACAATAAAAACCCTTTTGGCGCTTGTAACATGTGACGTGAATAAACTTTAATCACCTTGTAAATAAACACGAATGAACAATAGGTATGTTGAAAGACAAGACAAACTTACCAAAATGTATCCCTCATAAATAATATCGACCTAATATCAGTGTTTTTCAACCGCGGAAGGAAGTCAATAAAACAGCTGGAGGACAATCGGTCACATAACGTTACTTTTACCTCAGGAAATCCATTTAATGACCATATATAGGACGACACACATTACCATTAACATCAGGTCTGTCCGGAGGCTTTCTAGAGCTCAGCGATTGTACCAACTGCAAAAACATTAAGGATGGCGTCTATTTTACCATATCAATCCCGACGCGAATTCGATGATAAAACACTGAAAAAACTATTTATTCAACCCAAACCTCATGCAAGGACGACTTGAGCAGGACAATTCTCAATGACACTACTCAGTTTGATTACATTATCTTTACTCTAATCTGTAATAACTACAGACAATCTGAATTAAGTGACAAAGTTTTAAGCCTGGTTCAGATTACACGATTTTAGCCCGATTTTGGCACGATCCTTTTGACGTAGGGTGTCGTGGGGATTCGTAAACGACAACGGACGTCGGGACGCAAGATTCGATCGTATCATCTCGTATAGTGTGTCATAGTGGGCGACAACCTATGTTGCGTCTGCGATGCTTCACGACAAAAAAGACTAGCATGTTTAATTTTTTTAACGATCGTCCACGACGGTTCCGTCACATGTATGAGGTTGACCAATAGGAGCACAAGCTTTTCCGTATACAACTTTCAAAAATGAAAAACCGAAATAGATACGACGAATATGCAAAGCTGTTGCAAATTATGTGGAAATCTGTCCAGGCTGCCTATTCCATGCAGGCCAACCTATAACCACTGCTGTTATGCCCTTACCCCTCGTCAGCGCCAGGAACACCATTTATGGCTGGCTGCACCCGTGTTGTAGCTCTTTCTTTGGTTTCTGTCAGTAGAGCCCTAGCATGCCAAGCAGCCTTCCCAGTATTCCCAGGTCAACTACATTAAATTCATGCAGCAGACCCAGAACATCAACAACACAAAAGAAAGCAAAAAAAGGCCATTAAACAAATAAAAGACAAAATTTCAATGACAAAACATATTCTAAACTAAGTTTTATTTAGTTGTGGTTGATAAGGTAACTGAAATAAAGTGTAATTTTTGTAAGCATTGAGTCTTCGAAGTATATTCTGATCTGTGCGTCTGTGTGGTTGAACCTCCCCACCTGCAGGTGGCGATATATATTGTGATGATAACAAAAATATTTGTGAACAGCAGCGAAGCGGCAAAAAAACAGATGAATGATGGCTTCAATTATAATCAACGAAGATTTATACGTTGCGAGCACAAATTTGTTGATTATAATGGAAGCAATTAAATTTTGTTGCATCTCAGCACTATATTGTAGTGTAGGTGATTTCAGTGATCATCTGAGGTCTCCTGCACTTAAAGTGCATTTAAAAGTACATCTTCATTTTAAATGCAAATGTTTTGCTTGATTTAGAGGTAAATCACTGTGAACGTTCAGCTAATTCCTTTGGGAATAGGAACAGACAATTCTGTAATTTATTCACCCTCATGTCTTAACCCATATGCTGTACCCAAATGAACTAAAACAACACATTAACTGACTATAATTACTAAGACTTAAAACTGAATTTAAAGCAGTATTACTGAGAAGATTTACAGTTTTTCACATAGGACATTAGTGATTACATTATAATTTTAATTTAATTTACTAATAATTTACTACTAAATAAATACAGTGCCTATTGTCTGGATGAGCAATACAAAAGGGCATGTGCTCTGGATGAATTTATAATAAAATACAAAAAAACTTAAAAGTAAATTAAATCACATAATGTAACAACTAAGGAACATAATTAGTTAAGGTTAGATTGATACTTAACTCCATTATGAGGCCATTATGAACAGTTTTTGGGATTGGACTCTATATTTTTTAATTAGCCAACTAAAACACCAACCTTTCCCAGAAAGTTGGGAAAAAAGTCCAAGTTCATAATGAAGGTGCATGAGGCATTGTAACAACTTTAGTTTTCAGTCTTGGTTATGCTGCACTTACGATAAAGGTCAAATTAAACGAGGAGAAGCATAGTGAAACAACTTTTATACAACAATCACATACATTTCTATCCTAACAGGATTAGAGTTCTCAGAGGACCGGCGTTAGCTGAAAACCAGTACATCTTTTGCCAACGTTACGTGAGAAAAACACAAATGAGTTTGCTTAGGATGGAATTAAAATCAATGAAAAAATATGTCTGTGCAAAACAGTCCTGAATAGGGCTTAAAGGTACAATATGTAGGATTTTTGTGCTAAAATATCCAAAAACCACGAGCCCAATGTTATATATTTTGTTCAGTTGATTACTTACAATATCCCAAATGTTTACAACTATTTGTAAATCATAATAAAATTGCGATTTTAACCAACGAAACGGGACGTGTGAGCAGGGGTGAGGAGTCGCCAGTCAATGTCGCCGCGGTTTCCACTCATACTGCCATAGTAACCATGGCGACAGACATGGACAATTGAGTAAGGCCTAGCAGGACGCTCACGGTGTTGTAGTTTTATTCAAACACAATGGACCATGGCAAGCAGTGTTTGAGACAAAAAGAGGATTAAAACAAAGATCAACATCTTTCGAGATGCCGAGAGCTCCACGTCCGCGACTAACTTCGACTTGACAGAGACGCGAGTGTTGCATGTACTTTTTTAGACAAGTGAGCAAATGTACATAAAACTAATCAATGTTATTTAGTTCAACATATTGAAATGTTAGAATATGATCAGTATGTAATTCTAATTTTGATCTAGCTTACTGTTAGTATCATATAGCTAACAAACAACCAAACTAACAACATTCAACACACTCAAATGCCGTTTATTGTGATAGTGAACTGTTAGAGCAAGTGAAACAGTGCTGCGTTACCTCAAGTTTAATTAGTCTAATAAACTGACCTGTGTGAGTATTATTACAGCACTTGCATGTAGTTCGGTAGAAAGAAATGTCCTTATTCTTTTATATCCGCGGGATTCGCGTTGCGTGTGGCACTGGTATACGTTTCTCATTAGCAATCGCGCCCTGCTTCACACCACAGTGATGTTAAAAACATCAATGCATTCACTCATCCATAAAAGACTCATCAGCTTGACGGCAAGATCCATAATTCCGCTTAATGCTTTGCGTCATCTATATACACCTTTGTTATTGAGTTTAGCGACCCCTGGTGGCATAAAATCCTACATATTGTACTTGTACAATACATACAATAAAAACTATCCATGAAAAAAGCAAAACATACACTGAAACTAATTAAAATGTATTAAAATTTAGTAAACAGACCATTAAAAAAAAAAATAAAGTGTTACACTTTAAAACCCTCACATTCTTATGCAGAAAGTATGTTAAACTCAAATCACATTAGTCAGATCAAAGTTTCATGAATATTTAACCTTTCCCAGAATGATGTTTTCTCAACATTCTGTCTAGAGACGTGTATGACAACCAACTCCTATCCGGTTCAGACAAATACAGACACTTTAACAAGATGGCTAATACTGTAGACTGAAGAAAATGCTTCATTCTGATCTAATCTTAATCATTTACACCCCCACACACATTTAGTTATGAGACCCTTCATCACATCGTAATCACACATAAACCAAACATGACAGGCCAATTAATTAATTAGACCATCAAACAATGATTAAAACACACACTATGCTGAAAGTGTTGAAAGGAAAATCTTCCCTACTGTCTTCCTAAAAGAGCATAGCATAGTTTCAAGTGTGTCTGCACATGGTAATGACATGTTACTAGCTTCAGAAATCTAAAATGCATTCACTAAGTCTTTGTAAGTGCTGCTGGTGAGATTGCTGAGGGCTAAACAGTTTGTGCCAACATCTTGTTTCAGCAATGTAAGCAAAATGTATATTAAGCTTGATTAAAAAAGCCCATTAGGAACCACTTCCACAAAACATCCAAGTCCAATATCTGAGGCACTTATGAAAGAGCAATTCTTTTTCAAAGGAATGCTTCCTGTAAAATAGCTATCTGACTACTATGCAAATGATTATTGAACTGTTACAAATAATTAGCATAATTCAGTGGCAGGATAATAGGCAGTCATCAAGCTAGAGTATGTTGAACAAAATTATACAGTGCAACAGGAATTCAGTATTTGTATATCTGTTTTTGCTAAAAAATAAAAAAAAATTAACAATCATTTTTCTAAATGCAAACTACCAGAATATACAGATATTCAAATCCTGGCTAACAGAATAGGGTGATTCATGTTGTGGCCAATTACTGATAAACAGCTAATACTAAAGGGGTCATTAATTGAAAAACTAATTTTCTCTTATCTTTTGACATACAAGTGACCATTACTATAAAAATATCCTCTGAGTTTCTGTAAGCTTTTCACAGAAAACAACATAACATGAATAAGGAAAGCAAAAAAGAAAACCATATATGAAAGAGAAGGACCAGACGAGATGGAAACATCAACTTTATTTATCTTTAGAAACAAATAAAGATGTTTTTAATATTTTCTAATCTCTCCTCTGTCCATTCAATGAAAGACATTAAAGTAATCCATGTTATTCAGGCTATTTCAGGCTATTACGTATGTAATTTGATCAATGTTATTTGAATAAACGGCCAAATAAAACGAGTTTTTTCATATAAAGCGGCCAATCGTGTCTCATTAGAAGACTTGGATTGAACCTGCTCGCTTCATGTAAGACCTAAGGTGAAGTTTTCCAAAGCTTTTGTTATACTTAGTAAAATGACAGTTAATTACTTACGTGAAAAATAGATACGCAAGGGAAATTCTGAGGGTATATGGCATTAAGGGTTATTTTCTGCAACACCCTGAAGTTTAAGGAAAACCTAAGGGCGAACTTAAGGGAAAATTACACTTAAGGTGCTTTATGCAACCGGGCACTAAGCAATAGCTTCATTAATATTGTACATGGCTAACTACTGTACATGAATAGAACAGTACTAAAAAATTTATGAAGGTAAACACAATAATTAACAGAAATTAAAATGAAAGGTACAATAGTTTCTTGCTTTGACATTATCTGTGATCTGTAGTTAAAAAAAAAACAGATTAAACATACAAGAAAGGTTATGTATTTAACTATTTATAAACCTATATCAATAACATCAGTGGCATGCTACTGATTACCAATTTTGTACAGCTGCTTGAAACTTTAATTGAAAATGTCAATATTTTGTGTGCCACTGATGAAAGAATATAATGCTGATTAGAATGAAAAGAAATGCATTTTAAATAATTTCAGCATAAATTTTCTGTGCATTTATGACAAACATTTAAAGGGGCAGGGGATGTGCCTTGTTTTCTGCAGAGATGTTCACGCCAAATCTGTCGGAGCAGATTTCGAGCAGGATTACAGATGACTTCATCTGTAGTATCTTCAAGTGTCAATAAACTCTCATCAGATTTTCAAAATATGAAACATCACAAAAGATGAAAATAAAAAATCTTAGATTTAAAGGTGATTTGTTCCAAAAACATTTTTAGTTAAGACTTTTCACATCAATCACTAAAGTGGTCTACATTTATTTATATGTATCATCTATAGAAGGCGTAGGACACTAAAACGCTCAATCATTGAATTCGGTCTGAATGAAATGATATGGTATCCTACCTCTTAGTTGAATGGAGGTTAGAACAGGCTTCACTCAATAATTACACTTACATTTATTTTAAGAGTGCTGGCCTAATAAGTAGAGTAAATATATGGAAGAGGCAGGCCGCACTTTGCATAGATCTGATAAGATAACCTGAAGAACCATCAAGATAATTGTGACTTTAGCTAGGATTGTCAGAAGGGGAGAATTGGGCCCAAAGTTAGCCCTATTATAAAACTCCCTTAAGTTTTAAATGAAAGTCATTATCATGAGGCTCGATGTTAACTTCATTTTTAAAAAATCTGTCAGTATCATATTGAAAGATGTGAAAGAAATTAAGACTGACTCTGCTGTAACAAGGTTAATCTTCATTATAGAATATTATCACGTTGTCATCTCTCGAGCTAGAGCTAGCAAACATCCACCGAGTAATACAAGAATATTCACTCAACACTGCATTGGGATAAATCATAAAGATTATGACGAGTAATGCTTCAGACTAAGTGGGATAAAAGGGCGGTAACAAAGACTGAGCAAGGGTGTAGATGATTACAGCAGCTGGCTCTGTTCAAGTTTGAATAAACACATTGGAGAAGCAGGTGCATGGAATAGATCACAATGATATTTCGGAAAACTAAGAGGAGAAAGAATGTATTGGTTTGTCTGAGACAATGACAATGCTGCCTAGACTGAAAAATATATTTCGTCATAGTCTACTGTAGTTCCCACCTTGGGAAATTTCCTCGACTGAGAATCTGCTATTTGATGGGACTCTACACTAAAATACTCTGACAACATTTCTTGTGCTATTATTCAGCTGTGCCACAAACTGAATGTGACAAAACATAAAATGTGACCAGTGTACTTGACTCCTAAATCATTCAGACTGGTACCTAAATCTGACTCACCCATTAAAGCACCACATTTAAAAGTCAAAGAAAATATTCAATCTGTCTGAATTAACCTATAATTGGGTTACCTTGAGATGGCACTTATTCAAGGTCAGATCATGTAGATTTAAGCAACAACTGCACATTTCCACACTTTTTACTACACTTTTTATAATTTGGAATCAAACCTTTGAGAAACACAACCAATAACAGAGGGTCCAAGAGGTTCTGGAGCAGATGGTGAGAACTGAAAATTTCAAAGGTTATGTGAGTAATCAGTGGCAGACACAGACCCTAGTGGACACAGTTCATAAATTAAACCAACTGTTCAAATTAAAACATATATTTGCCCTGTATTTAAAGTGATAAAATGATCAATCTGACATGATCTCCTCAGCCTAACGTCACTCGATTTTTGAGACTGACTTCTCTCCAAAACAAGGCATATCAACCCGATCTCACGACCAAATCGTAGGAATTTGACGAATGATTAAAAAGTGGCTAATTCGTAACAATTCATACGACCTCACTCGTACGAATTAGTACGATTTTGCTAAATCGTACATATTTTACGAATTGGCCAATTCGTATGAATTCGTACGAATGACCTACCCCTAACCACGCCCCTAAACCTACCCATCACGTGGGTTTAGACAAATCGTACGAATTCGTACGAGTGAGGTCACATGCTCTGATATGTTTGCTTGGTGGTCCCACCAATATTAAAAAAAATTAAGATGAATTAATATTTCACGGTAGTATTTATTTTTAAATGTAAGGTTATGCTTGGTTATGCTTTGTGCTGCTACGCCTTTCTAAGAAGAAAACGTAAGCAAAGATTGTCTAAAAGAAGGGAAGCGAAAAAGAAGCACTAAGCCCCATTTTCTCTCAGTATCTTTCTCTCGTTTTTGTTTGACCTTACTAGCGGCACTGTCTCCCTCTCTCTCTCTCTGTCTCCTGTCATTACTTTGTGCCTTGCTTTCACCAAGGGGTTGTCTAGAGTCCTGCTGGCCAAAATCTAAAGGCGCTCAGCTTATGCAGCCTATTTCATTCCTTCTACAGGGCAAAACAGTGTGATTTTTTCAGCTGCCCTAGTGCTCTTTCTGCCAACATAGCACCAACTAGCGCCACCATAAAAAGAATTAAACATATTTAGCATATAATACATAGCAAAACTTTATTTAGACTTTTATGAAATTCTAAGTTTTATTTACATAAAAAAAACATATATATTGCAGGGCTTAAAACAAATGTGCATGATCATCAGACGTAGGATGTAGCAGTTGAGTGAATTGGCCTAAAACTCTCACACTGCCCCCGGGCCAGCGGACCATAGTTATTGTTGAGCTCTGCTCTATGAATCTCTCTTCCTCTCGCACACAAACACAGTCAGAGCCATAATTCAGAAATACTGGGCTCGATTCACCAAGAAGGAAGGAGTCCTTTGTGTCCCCTTAAAGTGTAAATGAAGGTTTCTTGCATCAAAAAAGTCAGAATTTAAATTATTCAAAAATTCTGATGTGGTTCTCTAGACAGTTCTTATTATAATTAATCTCAAAAACAGTTGTGGTACTTCATATTTTTGTGGAAATTATAATACATTGTCTCAGGATACTTTGATGAACAGAAAGTTCAAATGAACAGAATTTATTATGAATTAATTTAAATGAATTATGTAAACGAATGAATTAAATTAATAATTAACTTGCATTACTATTTGACTATTGGTAAGGTTTTACAAAGTCTGTATTACCTACACCAGTAGCCTAAAACAATACCTATATAGCGGTTTGGCTATTGGTCAATATTTTGTACCTGTGCACATGACATCAAACAAAAAAAACAAAAAAACATTTGTTTTACAGGGAAGGGGAATTAAAGGAGTAGTTCACTTTTGAAAAAACTTTTGCTGATAGTTTACTCACCCCCATGTCATCCAAGATGTCCACGTCATTCTTTCTTCAGTCAAAAAGAAATTAAGGTTTTTGATGAAAACATTCCAGGATTTTTCTCCATATAATGGACTTCAATGGGAACCAAACGGTTCAAGGTCCAAAAAGACACTTTCAGTGACTTTAAACGATTCTAGACGATGAATAAGGGTCTTATCAAGCAAAACGATAACTAGTTTAATAAATAAATAAAGTTTAAGTTTTATAAGCACAAATGGTTGCCTTGCTCTGTTCTGTGATGTACGTTTGTGACTCTCCCGTTCGAACTCGTTCATCAAAATGAACGAATCTTTTATCGAGTCATTTTGTTAATTCAACGAAAGAAACGAACGAATTGACTCAGAAAAAGATTAGTTCATTTTGATGAATGAGTTCGAACAGGAGAGTCACGAACGCGCATCACAGAACAGAGCAAGGTGAGCCTTTGAACTTATAAAACTTAAACTTTGTTTTTTTTTAAATGAGCGATCGTTTCGCTTGATAAGACCCTTTTTCATCGTCAGAAATTGTTTAAAGCCCTTTGAACAGTTTGCAGTTTGCACTGAAACTGTCTTTTGGACCTTGAACCATTTGGTTCCCACTGAAGTCCATTATATGGAGAAAAATCCTGGAATGTTTTCATCAAAAACCTTAATTTCTTTTCGACTGAAGAAAGAAAGACGTGGACATCTTGGATGACATTGGGGTGAGTAAAGGAGTAGTTCACTTTAAAAAAAAAAAAAAACTTTTGCTGATAATTTAATCATTAACCATGAATTAAAAAAGCAAATGGGGGCAATTTTGATTTCATGTTGACTATGTGTGCTGATGCAGATGATAATGCGATCCTCTTTTAAACTTGGAGATGGTCATACAGTGACGTTACACAATATACATCCCATACTATTAAAGTGGACGAACAACATGTGTATTCACCGATCCATCAATGAGGTGGAACTGAATAATGATTAATCAGGATTACGTCTGTAAAATTGAGGACTTCTCTATTCTTGTGAAGTACAAAATCTACGGTTTGTGTATGTGAACGTGAGTGTGTTATTCTTAGAGCATCAAGTCTCCGCTGATGGAGAGAAATAGCTGCTGCAGGCTACTCATGAATAAAACACCAAAGTTACTCAAGAGCATATCTATTCACACACACATGCACACATACGGAATCTAATGGGAGCTGCATGACTTGGTTTACACACATACACCCACAAATAGGGTGCAAAACTAACATAAAATTGTCAATGACAGCTACTACTATGAGACGAAAACGGCTTTGTCAGTACATAAAGTTCTGTTGTAGTGGTTTTGCACGTTGAATTCTATCACAAAGTTTGATCTTGAGTGTCTTCGGTGTGGTCTTGGCCCAATTATTTTGCATTTACTCTAGCTCTCCAGTAGTGCAACATCATAATGGCTGGATGTCTGTCCTCACTAAGTGACCTCAAACACACTAAATAATTCACTGGGCTCTGAGATGCATTGGGATGTTTTTGCAACTTGACAAATGTTGTTACTGCAGCTTCAAAGACAAACTGACACACTTCATAATGAAGCAGACCAAAACATCAGAGGCCAAGATTTGCGGTCACTCATCACAATCATAGCAACAGGAAATGATAGACATGGGCATTTTCAAAGATCCACAGAAATGAGTCTCTGCACTGCAAATAATTTGGTTCATTCAGATTATCCAGAGCCCTTTAAGGTGCTTCAGAAATCCCATTCCTTTGGGTAAACTCCAAACGGATTAGACATTAAATTCATTATTTTCCAGCCATAACATCAAGCAGCATGGAAAAAATGTAAATCAGAGTCAAGTATAAAATTACAGACTGCCAAACACGGTTAATTTAAACACATTCTGCACAATCCTAAATGCACATATGGGGCAAATAAAACAAAAAGCTTTTCAAAAGGGCCACATGTTTATTTGGTGCGCTTGCCCAGTTTAAGTTGCCGTTATTGCATTATGAATTATGACTTCCATTTTATGCATTCTGACCCCTGCATACGCCTACACTATGACTATACATGAGATTTAGAAGCAGGACTGATGAATAATGAACAATCCGCTTCCAACAACTTTAGTTTCCCGTCTGGACCAAATGTACCAGCAAATGAGGATAAGCTTCCAAGTTCAGTCTTTGCCATATCTCAAATCCTGAAGTCACATTTTTGCACCGTTTAGAGCATAACCAAAGTTTAAAGTTTTAGCTCGTTCCACTCAAGCACAAATTAGATTTGAAATATCATATAGGCACTACGAATCAGCATCAAAAGGAATAATTACCTCTGTCAGCACTTCTTATTCACTTAATATTATGACTCGCACATCTTATGGACTAAGTTCGTTTGTTAGCAGAATTAAGCAGATAATAATATCTTTAAATTGCCTGCACAAATTGGTATTCTGAAAGTAAAAAGGGGCCATGCTGCAAGGCCCTCTGATGGCAGATTTGTAGCAGAATCTAACAGCCACATAGGGTAACCCGACAGGTTCCTGCTTTGCTTTCATCCCATGTTACTAATGGCTCTAATGCTTTCATCTCCCACCTTCCGACATATTGAGATTGGTGCACAATCCATGCAAAGGTTGTGCCAAAAGACCTTAGTTCAGAGCTGACCGGCCAATAGCAGAACAAGATGAAAGCAAAGGCAAGATTCTGACTAATTTTTTTTTAGGAATTATGATTTCCTTTTATATGACTCCTTTTAGACCAACTTTAAAATTACCCCATTGTGCAGAGGATTTTCAAAGTTATCATCATCTTTACTCCCGGGAGATTATATGATCAAAAACTTTTTTTAGTACCACTCTCTTGGTCTGTATAATTTTAATAAAGTTTGGAAACCATTTAGAGTGTACTGAGAACACATTAAAAAAATAATATTGAAATTTTAACACATTTTGGCACTGAAATAAATATTAACTGAAGGAATACTATACATTGTGAACATTATTTTTCAACATTGTTTAATTAGTTAATGAATTAGATATCATGAACTAATTTATTAATCTAGGTTCATGATTATTATCATAAATACACTTAGAAAAAAATGGGTTCTATATAAAGAGAAACTTTATTTCATGTTTTTTTTCTTGTACTAAAGTGCTTAATTCATACTATTTTAAATGATCATAAAAAATGGATTAAAATTAAATTAATTCATTAAAGGTGCCCTTGAATGTGAAATTGGATTTATTTTGGCATAGTTAAATAACAAGTGTTCAGTACATGGACATGACATGCAGTGAGTCTCAAACACCATTGTTTTCTCCTTCTTACTTAAATTTCGTTTTTGAAAAACACCCCTGAAAAATAGACGAATCTCCACACGCAACAGTTGGGATCATTAATATGTACGACTCCAAACATTTGCATACGCCAGCCCATGTTCAATGACAGGCGGGACTGCGCAGCCGAAGCATGGCAGTTGATCAGTGTTTGGATGTACACATGAACACAAAAGTATTTTTTAGATTCTTTATCTGAGCCTCTGAAGAAACAATGGGTTCATTTTATTTTCTCTGGAAATTTCCAAACGTTTTACCGATGGCTGTTTTCTCAACTTGGGCCAAGAGCTGGCCTCGGATCGAGCTACCAAGCAACACATTCTGATGTGTAATTGCTGTTCAAGTTCAGACTGGTAATCTTTCTCTCAAAATCATTCAACTCTGTTTATGCATCAGTAAGTTAAGCCAGTGACTAAAATATCAACGTCGTTTCTTTTAGTAGGATGAAAAAAAAACTTATCTAAATTGTGAATAAATTATACAGAAAGCGATCAAAGAACAATCTTTCCACACAGCACGAGTTTATCTAGACACTTGCCAAACTCGTTATGAAATAAATGACGCACGTTACACTGCACGACGAAGCTCTTACTGTATTTACATGATCTTGTCTGCATTGGTGAAAGCATTAGAGAGAGTGCAGAAACTGGGTTGCAATAATAAGATCTTCATCCTCGCGATCGACAGACTGTCCTCTGCTGCTCAATGCTCATCACAGCATTTTATGTGATGGTAATTGATCTAAATACTTCAAAAACGTCTCACGATTCGTTAATCTCGATAGCTGTAATAGTAAAAACGTATAATAGCTGTAGTAAAATTATTCGAGAGAGTTTCACATGTAATACGTAGCTATTTCATATGCAAGCATGTCAGCCAATCACAGCAGAGGCCGGTTACACATACTGTAGCAGACACGCCCCTTCAAACAGAGAATTCAAAGCAGAGGCTAAAATCAGGCAAGAAAAAATGCCTTTTATTTCTAAATTATGACTATTTTGATACTAACATTATAATGGCAACCCAAGAAACATTATAAAATAATTAAAAAAAAACTGTTAAATCTGTAAAATGATATGATGGGAACTCATACAATGTTCTATACTGTAAATCCAATCTTATTGTTGTATCTTATTGTTCATTGTATCTTATTAAATTATGTTCATTCAGAAACCTTAATGCTAACTTTAACATTAATCTAGATTAGTAAATTCTAACAAGGTATTGTTCTTTGTTAGTTCATAATACCAATACATTGCTAATGTAAACAAAACATATGCATATGTCTTTTAACATTAAGCTAATACATTAGGTATTATGAACTAGCAATGAATGTATGTATTATATATTGATTATTTTGAATCGTTTTACATTTGTTGGAAATGTTACATTGCAATGTTATTGAATTGTTAGAAATCTAGTTTTTTGATAGATATGCTAAATCACATTGAGGGAGCAGATCATGTTTAACATAAACAGGAAATAATCCTATTCAATCTGAACATTATTCATATTTTATTGACATGTTAAGAACTCCAGCATTTTTTCATATGCTAGATAGAACCTTCAGGGGGCAGAGATTTAGCATAAACTGGAAATAAGCCCAGAATTCATATATACTTTTTCATCTTATAAAACCAATAAGAAGCACAGAGAGAGTGTCTTTCCCTTGACCTTTAAAATGTCCCTTTCTTTCCAAATCTCATCTGACTTTCTTATGTTAACCTCGCATAAACATATTTCAATAGTAATGCCATTCGATCACTGCAAAATGATATTCATAGATGAGAAAACAGTCTTCACAGTGTAATAAACACATTTATCCATCAAATATATTTGGACAAGCAGAACAATGTCAGACTGACAGGGGTGGGTGTGTGACCCGAGTATGTGATCAATATTTCATTGGATTTGTGCAGTGACAGTAAGCATATCACTCTGGCACATGCTGCTGCCTTTCAATGTATTTGTATGGCATTGATAAGCACAGTGTGAGCCCAGCCATTAGAACAAAGCCCTGCTGCTAAAACACACACTTCATTGTCTTTCTCTCAATCTGTTTCTCCTCTTTTCTTATTCTTTTACTATACAAACACACACACACACGACGCCATGCCATTACTGCACTGCTGGTTGCTGAATTATGCCTAAACACACACAGCAGTGAGCCAAAGACTTATTCAAACACTGTAAGCATGTTAGGAGAAATCATTCATGTTCATTTGGTACGAGATATGTGCAAGAATAATTTAGCGAATAACGGTTTTCATGAGCTCTCGGCATATGAAATATCCTTTTTATATTCATGCTACTCCGCAGTAAAGCAGGTCAGCTGGTGTTACCATCGACTGCTTGATGCAGAGACATCACTGCTGACTGCACAACTGACAAATGTCAATCAAAAAAGGTTTTGTTACCCTTCAGTGATTTGGATTGTTTGGAATGTGAATGAATGTGAGCCGCAGAATTGCATGGTCTACAGCAGTGATTCCCACACACTGGGTACTTAAGCAGGCTCCAGGGGGTCCTTGGAAAGATTTCAATTTTACTTTGTTAAATCTATAAAAAAAAAAAATCCTTGGAAAAAAATACAAGCTACTTGGTGAGTCTGTTTTTCACTATAAAGGCCTGTTCACACCGGGCCGAATTTCACGCGCGACATTTAACGCCTCGTGACTAAACAAAGGGCGCCAATGTGAGTGTTCACACCGACGCGTAAAAGCGTCATTTATAACAAAAAAAAAAAAAAATCGCATCGGGTTCATTTTTTTTAGTTTGACTCGCCGCGTCAAAAACTATCCGACCAAAGAGATTGGCGCTTTTGCTCACGTGTTTGGAGCTTCTGAAGATACAGTAAACACAACTTGGGGGCGCTCAAACACAAACCGGTCTTGCCGAGCGAGCACACATATGCAATAGTGAAGAAGATATAGGCGTCTACACAGATATCGCCGTCTACACAGCCAGGAAGAAATAAGACGAGCAAGATGCAAGGCAATATGAATGTAGAGCTGCTGGTTAGAACATAAAGAACTAGGCTATATGACAAACCAACACAGTCTCATGAAAGTGCGTATCTATACCACGATTGTCATTTTTCGTGGGATTTATAAATTTAAATTTATTTTTGCATGCATATGCTACGCACTGAAAACCCCCTGGGTAGGTTTAGGGGGAAGGGGGGTGGGGAGTTCGTACTTACTATACGCAAAAAAGAGCGTATTATATGCACGCAAAAAAAACGCGTACCATAAACACGTAAAAACTAGTTTTGGAGTATAAATGGCACGAGAAATGACATTCGTGCAATAGATACGAACTTTCATGAGATCGGGCTCGACAAACAGGACAGGGACTACAAACATCTTGATAGAGAACTTTTATGGAGTGGTATTGCAGAGCAAATTGGCGCCATCTAATGTCAGGGAATGAATTTGCATGTTAACTCGGCTCATCGTCAGCGAAAATTGCTTGGGTGTGAACACAAAAACACATTAAAAAACGCTGACGAATAACACTGACGGTGTGTACGGGCCTTAAGGTTGTGGGGGTACAAAGGACAAAAGGTTGAGAAAACTACACTGTATAAAACATTTGGAATACAATGGAATTAAGTAAAAATTTAGGATGTACTGATGTATCGTATGGGCAGATAAAAGCAATTATTTTCACAATCGGCCATCGGCTGATTGACTAAAGACGAGGCAGATTATATCCAGCCAAAAGGGGACAGAAAAGCATTTCCGACTGCAACTCATACTGTGTGAAGAAAATCTCTCTTGTGCTGGATTTAGGGCTGTTGGAATTAACGGGTTAGTTCACCCAAAAATGAAAATTAAGTCATTAATTACTCACCACCATGCTGCACCAACCCCGTAAGACCTTCGTTCATGTTCAGAACACAAATGAAGATATTTTTGATTACATTTGAGAGGTGCATTATGCTTTGTTGCATTTTCTGTTATCTGGCGAATGTTTATTGCCTTATTTTAGTGTCGTGTATTACCTTGATGGTGTCTTTCTGTGTTTAACCCTGTGCTCCACTTACAATGAACTTGCATTCATCATGTGACCTTCTGTTTACAGTGGCTATTCATACATTTTAAGGTACAAAGCTGAATAAACGTATACAGCTAAAAGTTAAATAAGTTGAATAAGTCAAATACAGGAAATATTGTCTCAGCATTTTTTTACGGTGAATGTCTGGCAACCGCAGCTGCCAGGTTTTTCATAAATGTAATAGGATTTCTTTTTAGAGCGTAAAACTGAATGAAACAAGAAAGCAGAAAACATCACAGCATAAAGTTATGTTATGCAACTCGCAAAACCAATTTCAGAAAGGTCGGTTTTTCCTCAAACGTGAGTGCTTAAAATGGACCAACAGTACGTGGCACAGGTTTCACTGCCTTTGAGGATCGTCCAAAGCATCCCTCGTAAGATGATTATGTAGTGTAAAGAGTATATATGGTGCACTGCGCTGAAGAGGGATGAATGATAAAGCTAACAAAAATTCCCATGATGCTATGCGTGTTTGCCTTGCCCCCATGGGGGCTTCATTAAAAGATCAAACTATCAAAACCAACAAATTTCTCCCTCACTCACTCAACCCTTCCTCTGCTATACATCTCTAACCGTGTCTTTCCCATGTGTGCGTGTTTAACAGCTTTGAAACAGAGAAGGTCCCAGAGGTTTCTTGTCCTTTTTCCAAATAAAAACTCCAATAAAGGAGTAACATGCCAGCAGAAGTGTACATCCCTTCTCACACGCATGTCGATTTTGATCTATCGGTTCTGAGAGCCCTTTGAGAGTAGCCGTGTGATTGCAAGTGCACGCGTTTCAGGATGGCGGTGCACATGTTGCATGTAATCCTTTTCCTGGGGAAAATTCCTCCGCAATCTTCACAGTAACATCTGAGGTTACCGTGACAACACCCTATTACTGTTGTGCTAACACTCCGGTAGCCTTGGCAACACCGTGGTGACACCATGGCAACGGAGCCTTTCGACAGAGATAAGAGAGGTGGTTAACGCCGCAGCCATGGAGCATTTAAATTCATCACCTTCTTCTCGCATCACCCCTCTCCTCGAGTGCCACTGTTGGTGCATTACTTTTATAGAAATTGGATTCAATTCATTTTCAACGCAACTGAAATGCTTTACTGTTGAAAAATGTGATCAGCTGAAAACGTGGCCTTTGAGAGTAAATCCAAATGCCGGGCGATGTTATAAAGATGATGATTCTGCCACACTCAGGAGATCGTCTAATATTTATCATCTGGCCCTCGATCTATACGTCTTCATCTGTGTCTCTCCCTCACTGGTGCGGAGGAGAGTTGAACAGTCAAGCTTTATTCTGTCAGGCTGTAATTAGCTTTCAGATTCGATGACACTTCTTTTGTTTATTCATCCTTTGCGGTGTCTTTTTCCTCATTGAAGCGTGGCTTGGAGGAGTACCATCCTTTATATCAGATGAGAAATAAAACCGTGTTTCATATTCTCAGAACGCTCCCTTCACTTCTCTCAGAATTCTCCCTGTTCCCTCACGCTATTCTTCTCAAAGACTTTAACTTTT
This sequence comes from Cyprinella venusta, assembly GCA_038021265.1. Classification (NCBI taxonomy): domain Eukaryota; kingdom Metazoa; phylum Chordata; class Actinopteri; order Cypriniformes; family Leuciscidae; genus Cyprinella; species Cyprinella venusta. Next base: position 36,347,556 of record CM075866.1, read on the forward strand.
ACAACGCAGTCGTGTTTCCTTTCTTTTATTTTCCATCCCACTCTCCCTGTTGTCTTGTTCTCTAATTCCCTTCCTCCCTCCTTCCGTCCATTTGTTTGTTGTGCTTTTCCTCTAAACTCTTGCTCAGATTTCTCTCTCTCTCATGGCCTCTCTTAGCTGATCCTAATGTCTGTTTGCTGTTTTTGTAACTTCCTGTAACTGAAGCCAATCTCTACCAGATATAGGGCACTCAAGGAAATAAAGTCAACAATTTAAGTTGTCACTGTGAACTCGGTCAGCTCGCTAATGCTATACGCTCTGCTGCAATCAGACAATCCCTAATGCATCCGCCATTTGTTCTGTCTGACCCTGGATGCATAATTCCAGTACTGACTGAAAATCTGCCTTAGAATTACAAAATAAAAAATGTATGACTGTGTTCATAGGGAATAAATATATACTTGAATTGAGAATTGCTAATCTTCATTACTGTTGTTATTATTAATATCAGGGCTTGACATTCACTCACCAGCTCACCAGCCATTGTGGATAGTGGTTTTCCAAATTTAATAGCCACTGGCCACAATTTTGACATCGACTCCATAAAACTGACATATAGCCTACCTAGATCATTTTAAAGTTGCCTCAAAGTGTTTCCCATAGAAATTTTGTTCAAGTATTATGAATCATTAAACTTATACAACATATAACATTTTTACCCACTAATTCTGTGTTGTGTTTTTTTCTGGTAATCAAAATAAGACAAAACAGTAATTTAATTTATTGTAATCTCATGATTTTTTTTGTCAAATAACGTGCTGCACAATGAGTTTTGCTGTTAAGAATGTATTATTCCTTTAAAAATAGCTTTGTTAGCAATTTATTTGTATTGGTGTCAGTATTATTACATTGGGACATATCTAAACTTTGAGTTTCTGTGTGTTTATGACATTGAGACAGTTTTTCTCAAACAAAGCGGTTAAATGCTCAGAAAGTGACTTTCCAAAATCTGCGGTAATGAGTAAAATTATGCACAATACGCGTAATCCCGGTGAAATTTTAGCCCTGTAACACCAACAATATTCACCCGGAGCAAATGAAACGAGTGAGTGAGGAGAGGCGGGTTATTGAGACGATAGAAAACTGGTAAACTAAACTAAAACTGGTAAAAAGTGTCTATTCTGCAGAAAAAGAAAATTTTGGGATGAGTTTCTTGGTTTATGATTTCAGATGCCTTTTTAAAAGACTAATATTGAAAAATGTAAAAAGTCAACCCACCAAAGTGGCTAGTAGGTGCGACTGCGTTACACACCACTGCTGCAATCCACCCGCATTTGGTGGGTGTTAATGTCAAGCCCTGGTTATTAAAATTCTTTTACAGCTTACAAAAACAGCTTTCAAATTCATCAGTAAAAAGAAATAAATAAAATAATTAATTGCTCTCAACTTAATCCCTTTTCTGTCAAGGAGAAACAATTGAGATATTAAAGAAATCTCATTTGCGAGTATTTTTTTTTCTGCACCATTTAACACAATTTAGTCACATCCACATGAACTTAAACAATTCTGTGGATGAACAGTTTTAAGCTGTTTCCTCGTAAAATGCAGAGTTTTGAAATGTTTATCACTGCTAATGCTAAAATCAATGTCCAGCTTGCTTTTCCAAACACTTTGTTCAATACTTTGCCCACTCTTAGTAAACCAATAGAAAAGACATGGCAGATGTGATGTCTGGTAACACCAAGAATCAATTTGCAAGAACTGAACATCCTGTCTAAACCAGTCATGACATGACAAGTTTCCAGCAATAAGTAATGTGTCTCTCCTCACTCGTGCAGTAAAAATGCTGCACGACTTGGCATGAATCACAGCCAACCAGAAAATATTTCATGTTTAATACAGAGTTATGTGGAGAGTGATTCTGAATCAGTAAGATTTTACTGTGGGATAGAGCTAACAAAAAACAGAAACCAAGATACGCCTTTGCTTGTTGTGGCTGGTCAGGACAAAAACACAAATTAATTGACAATTTTATATATAATATTTTTCTTAAATATAAATATGCAACAAAGAATACAATAATATATATATATATATATATATATATATATATATATATACACACACACATATATACTCATTTTTATAATTAAATGATTATAAATGTATATTCCTGGGTACCTGCAGCTAAAATGTTACAAACAAAAACTAAAACGCATAGGGTTCTTCAAACTGCCTGCACTAAAAATCATTTAACAGCAATATAATTTTGGGTGGGTGTCAGGATCCCACGCATGAGGAGACAAGCGATTGAGCAAGCCTGTGGTCAGCCATTAAAAATCTTTAAACGGTTGCTGTCTATGGCCTAAAAATCTGCAACAAGAGTTGTAAATGGACCAGAGATCAGTCACTAATGAACTGTGTAATATCGTTGAGCCACTCATCCATAAAGGGAACTACACTTACTTACAGTTATTTGGTCTGAGTATGAGTCTTTTTCCCGTATTGCCTGGAGGAGTTGTTTAATTAGTTTAAGCAAGATGTATTATTTCTGGAGCACAGCTGGCTATCAAGGAACATCTGACACCGTTCAAAATAATGATTCTTCAAAGTTTCTTTGTATCACTTTGACTTCAACAATAAAAAACTACTTATTCAAGAATAATTTCTTGTCTAAATGATCAGTTCACAAATAGTTTTGCCCTGGTTAATGAAGACAGTTATACAAGTTAAAAATAACATGATTGTGAATTACAATTTGAGCCATTATTTTAAAATCAGCATGAAACAGAAGGTGCAATAGATTTTTCTTTGCTATTATGATGTATATTTTAGTGAAATGGCTTGTCTCAAAGGAAAAAAATTAGGGCGGGACTTGATTTTGTCCATTGGGAGTTGATTGGTTTGCTATTGCTGTGATGTCATGTGAGTGAATGTGTGTAGTTTGAATAGTACAGCAGTTTGGCTCGTTCTAATTTTCTACAGCAGAATTAGTGTAATAAATAGGTAAATTTGTTAAAGGGATCATATAACTGTACATGCACTTTTACAAGTTGATTGTACTGAAATGTGTGTTGTCAGTGCCTATACACAACCATCATATGATGATAAAAAATCCATCCAGTGTTTTTGTTTTCCCCTGCCTCAAATCGAGCCGTTCAACCGCTGATGTTACATGGTCGAACGCCCCTCCCACGATTGCTGATTGACAGCAGCGTTTCAAAACAGACCTGCATTGAGCGAGCTGTCATCATAGGGTGAGTAAATGATGACAGAATATATATATATACTATATATATATAAGTTTTTGGTGGAGTATCGCTTTAAAATTAAATATGAAAATGAAAATTATCTTTCTAAGAAACATTAATGTTAATGTCTGCTAGGGTGTTTGGGATGATTGCCAGGAGGTTTCTTTGATAATGTGTTCTGAGTTGCCTTTAGTGTGTTGCTGTGCAGTTATGGTGTAAAGAGCCTGATGTTCTAGTACCTAGAGATGTTCTAGTACCCCCCCCCCCCCCCCCCCCCAGCTGGTTTGATTTGCATTGAACGATGATCTTATGGAAAGTACCCATGCCAATCTCTAGGCATGGTGAAGGGTGTGTGATGATGTGGGGCTATTTTAATTCCAAAGGCCAAGGGAACTTTATCAGGATGCATATTATCCTGGATCCATGAAATAACTGCCCTTTAAAAATAAAAAAATGAATCTAAAAATAATTTTTACTTTCGGTTAACGGTTAAATGGTCAATGTGAGCATCCCTAATCCCTTTAATTTTCTCTCAAGACATTTCTCAACGATTGCATCCTACCCTTAATGCCACAAGTGATATTTTCAAAGACTCTGAGATAATGCAAATAACTCTCAATTAGTCTTCCTTTGTTCATCTGTGGCATATTAATCATAAGGATACCTGGGATTAAATCCTAAATGGAAGTTAAAATAAGCTAAGATATACACATTACCAAGAACATTTTAACCTAAAATCTTGATGTTGATTAAAATAAATTCATTGGGCACATTATGAATTAACTACTTGTGGGTTGTCTTGGCAAACTTTCATTAATAGCTGAGTATAAAAGAAAACACTGTTTACTTTCAATATAGTAAACTCAGCAGGTATGCTGGCAAAATGGCACCTCTAACACTAATAAATGAAGAATTTTCTTGTTCTGAAATGGAACAGAGCTACTGTATCTCCCTCTCTCCCGTCCCTGATTTTTTCGTTAGTGTGTGAGTGTGTGTTTATACTGCACACTTCCCACGCGCAGTGAGCCTATGACTTGCATAAGAGAACCTCACCTCTTTAACTCTCTCTCTCAAACACACACAAATACAAACACAAATACACACACAAACACAAATCAAGCTCTTCACTTACTAACCAGACTGATATTTCATGGAAACCAATAAAATAGGCAGTTTTTCAAAATGGTGGAAGATGCTGGAGCCGATCGCAAAAATTGCTGCACATAAATATCACACACCAATGACAAAACCAAATTACCGCCAAAGGAAGAGAAGCGAAGCACAATAAGCTTTAAGTCCATGGTTCAGTTCACTAATAGCTTAACTTTTGTGAAAACAAAGATCAGTGAGTGAGTGAAATGATGGGAAGGCCAAGTATGGTGACCCATACTTGGAATTTGTAGTGAACACACACCCAATCCCCATGCCATCCCATCCTATTTTTGGCCATTACAAGTTACCTTACAAATGTAATGACACACAGAAGGTAACTTTTTCTACTTTTATAGAGATTACAGGATGAGAAGAAAGGATTGAGGATTAAAAGTTTAACCATCACAGAGTGACAGCTTATCATTTGCACAAGTGACTTGGACATTGCATATATCTTGCCAATTCAAACATGTAAGCAGATTTAAAGCACCATTTCAGTGCAAGAAGAAGCAAAAGAGAATTTATGCGGTACTTGTGCGCAATTATCTGTGCACATAGAATTGATTCATTGTTCGCGTTTCTTGTCGCTTGGGCGGACAAAAATGAAAATATGTAAAAATACCCATCTTGGTAAGTGTAGCGCACGGCGGGTAGCACTCGTCTCGATTACTATAGGTCGCTATAAAAGCAGAAAAATGGACCAGCGCTAACCATGGGACCAGAATCAGAAGACGTGGATTGACTCACTGAAGCAAATATTAGCAAAGATGATAGTAAGAAACAATAAAATAAATTAACCACTCAGTCGTATCTGTTGAAATTGAAAGAATGAATGGAAAAAATGAAAAACAAATATATAACAGTAGCACACAGTATTTCTCAATATCAATTTCTGAAAATAAATCCTCAGTTTCTCAATTTCAAGTTCAATTTCTTGTTTTAAAATTCCCAAAAATTACTGAGTAGGAATGTTTACCAAAAATGAACGCAGTTCAGCCACATCAGCTCGTTCTTCGATTTTGCGAAGTATATTGGGGCCTAAAGAGACAACTTTCAAAAACGTTTAAAAAAATCTTACTGACCCCAAACTTTTGGATGGTAGTGTATTTTACATTGTATATACCTTTTTGAATATCACATTTATTATTATAATAATTAATAATAATTGTGTTCTTTAAAAATATATATTTAGACAACTAAAATGGAACCCAAGTGTGGAATCACCTAAAGAGGTGACTCTCAGATTGGACTGTAAAATAATGACAAACTGAAGCGGACTGCATACTGATCGAATGTTTGCAGTCAATCCCCTTATCTAGCTTGCAACAGCCTTGAGTAAACCTGTAACCACAGTGACAGTACACAAAAGTAAGCGTTGAGACCTTTCATGGCATCTTTAAGAATAATTTGTATTGCAAACCGTTTGGCATTTCAGGCAACTCCCAGTGTTTTCATTCTCTCAGATGTGTGTAAAATTCTGTGTTTTTTTGTGTGTGTGTGTTGTTCAGCTTTTTTCTTATTCCCACCACCTAACAGTTTTATCTCACTCTCAAACACAATACCCCATTCTCTGCCATCTTTCAAAACAGGAGAGATGCTGACAGCCCTAATGTCAGTGATTGACAGCAAAGAATAAACCACGAAGTGCATGCTAATGTCATATGCATCTCAATGACTAGCTTCCTGTGGTTCATACGTAAGCAATAAGGTACGAGAGGCTGCTGTATCGTGAATAAGTAACGGCTGAAGGGCGTTGTTAGGCACGACGCGAAGCGGAGTTATTTTTTTCATTACGAGTCTTCTCGAATGTGTCACTTCAGCATGACGTTTCGTATTTGTAAGTCTCTCCAAACCACTTATCCATCGTCATGCCACCTAGTAAAGCGAAATTTACTTTAAACATTTTAGCCTTTTTAATTCTTAAGTTTGTTAATATGTGTGGTTGCTAAGGGTGTTGCTAAGGGCGCAGTGATAAATAGAACCGTTGGGTGAAGCGGTCATAGCCATGTTTTATCGTGAATAAAGCACAGCTATTGACCAATCAGAATCAAGGATTGGAACCGTTTTGTAAAGCATTTTATCAACTGATCTTTCTCACAAATGTTGTTGTGACTACAAAAAATGTAAGTAGCTTTGGTTACACAATAGTTTTCTCTCTTTATAACTGTATTGTGTATAAAAATAACAATCCAAACAGGACTAACAAACCACAATACGTAGCTGTGTGAATCAGCCTCTCACTGTTCAATGACAGATGTCATCTGTATGTATGGTGTCTTCCTTCTGCAAATATGTAAATTTGTTTCTGGAATACGTTTTCTCTATCCTTCTCAAAGGACTCTAGTATATAATGCAGCTGGACTGAGAAAGTCATTTGACATTCTTCGTAAATTCAAAAGAACGTTTTACCTTTTGAAGCCAGCTGGTGAAATGTCCACTTGTCAATAAAAACCACATTTCTGCCTGAGGCATTGTGGGGGAACTGCATCTCTCTCTCGTTTACTCTCTTTTTATCCTTGTAATCCTAAAGGCATTTAGAGGACACTCCAATGGACAAAAAAAATTAAAATAAATAAATCATGTAACTAGAGAGTCTCTCAACTAAATCTGTTTAAGTTACATACAGTAAGTCCAATTTTAATTCTATTTACTTTGATTAATTAAAAATAAACGTGATCATGTAATTACCCCTGATCATAAATAAATGTTACATTTTATGCAAATAAAATAAAAAAAAATCCACTTTTAATCAAGTCTATTCAATGCTTTCGTTTCATCGAACTTCTTTGAATTATCTTAATTTTCTCAGCAAATATTGACGTATCAGTTTGATTAGTTATTGACATATGTCATTGTTTTAATTAAAATCTTTAATCGATTAACAACCTATTATGCACTAAAATCATCTACGACATCTCGGCTACCTGTAGAGCGACAACTGTGCAATTACGACGTGGACAAACATGTTGCTACCAAGGTGTTTGTGTATGTATTTATGTATGTATCCTTTGGTGTGCTACAGATCAGGCACGTAATGAACTAATACTGATTACATAATCATCATTTAAAACTTGTTGACAGTAGCACACAGCAGCACACTGTTGAGTTAATTAATAGTGAAAAACACTCCTGTTGAACATGCACTTAGCAAACAACTGATAAGAAGATGAGACAAAGGACGATAATGGCGTTTCATAAAAGTAATGCACGAAATGTTCTCTTTCTGCATATCTCTGGCAGACACGCAGACACATGGGCATGACCAACTGAGGACGGGGAAAAGGCACAAGGTCAGCCAAACTGCAGCCTGCCTCGAGCAGATGGGGCTCAAGTGCCTTGCTCAAGGGCACAATGGAGGAAGGTTGCATGGTGCAGGGTCTTTCAGAGACATTCTTCATAAAAAGGTTGTTTTTAGATTAAGTGAAGAACCCACTTATCAAGAATCATTTTTCACTTTATAGGGGGTACTTGAGGCTATATGGTTCTTTGTTATTGGTTTTTGATCCAGCGAAAACATTCCTCAGAAATTCCTTTTTCAAAGCTCGAAAGACGTAATGGAGTTCTCAGATCTTCTGTACTCAGGGTTTTTACTACATTGAAAATTAATCTTTGTCCCGCTGTTCTGCAGGACCCGCTGATAGCCGTCTGCTTTAAAACACTCCCTTTAGTGTTTGTGCAAGGGCTCTGTGAAGGGCGTCAAAGGTATCTTTTTACAAAATAATACACAGACATCTTAGCTCATGAACGCAATGGTCAGATGCGTTTAAGTTAGCCAGAATCGGCTCAAAACGGCAGGGTTTTTGTACAGCACAATCTCGAATAATTTCATTACAATCAACAAAGTATAAACACAATGTCAGCAAGAGATTCATTGCACAGCTTCATTGATTATGACGCAAATTTTCACAAGAGCAGCTTACCTCACTTTGAACTTTAATTGTAATTGACAGCTTCGGTGATTATAATGGCAGCAATCTTTGCTCGCTTTCTGTATATAATATGTATTTTTCATGCTGCTAACTGCACACCGCAAAGTTTCTGGATTGACAACTGTATTTAAATGAGCAATTGAATCCGATTGACAGGGTTAAGCATGGCAATGGATGGGAAAAAAAATCTGATGCTGTATGTCAAATGTGCATTAAGTCTTGGTGTGCAGGTGCAAAATAATAGACCTGCCAGTTTTTTTATGTAATGAGTTACTTTATTTTTCATTTAATTAGCCTACTACATTTTTAAATGTCACTTCAGATTTTTAAATATAAAATAGTTCAACGCATTTTGTTTTATGATCTGTCCTGACAGTTTAATTTTTTATTTCATGAATAAATAGAATAGCGTTATTAAAAAACGTTTCTTTGCATTTATTTGGAGTACATGGGTAGGGTACTTTTTATTGTAAGTGTGTATGCTAAGGCCAGCGGTGTATCCACGGTCACTTCGGGGGCTTCCTCGAGGCAAACGGCCTGAGGCTTTTGACCCACCAAATTCCTTGGTCCTAAGTGGGCCAACTGGGGCTTGAGAAGTAGTCATGAATTACAGAGTTTATCTGAGTCAGGAGTGGTCAACACCAGTTGACAGGTCAACACCACTGCTCATTTGCGATGCTGTTTTCATATCAGGCTACCAGCTAACAATTTTAGCTAACTCTAAAAAAGAGCTAACTCTCTTTTAGACACCAGCCAATGTTGCTCTGGCTGAAGGGATAACAGTATAGTGATACAGGAAAGACCGCTCAAATCACCTATGATCGCATAGTTTAGTGAGGAATGAATAGAAACGATCATTCTTTCTAAATAAATGTGACAAACTTATGGTATTTTATCAATATTTTTCTAAATGTGTCAGCCTTTGGACTTAACCTTAAATGGGGTTAAGTTTGTGAATTCCTTGTGAATTCCTATGATTACAAATAAATGGAAGCAGGCACGACTGAATAGGTGTGTGTTCTCAGTGTTTACCACAGAATTAGTTTATATTCGCAGTGATGTAGTTTTTGGGGACTGGGGGGTTAATAAAGGACAAAAGCTTAGGCCGCGCCACAGGGGAGGGCTTGGAGTCAGAGGGGCGTAAGTCGCATTTTGGGCGAATATGAGTTCTTTATATCAAAATAAAGGTCTATCTGAGATCAAACTGTATTGAATAAAGCAACAAAAAGGCATATCTGATGTATTTGACTTTTTGTTTTGCTTATTGAAATGTTTTAGAACATGTTCATTGTGTTAATATGCCATACATTTTTTACTTAAATACTCATTTCATGTACTGTAAGTATGCCTGTGGTTGCAATGTCTGTGGTTTACGGTTAATTATACCGGTGATTGAAGCGTGGTCAAAATTTTGTTTTGTCTCTCCTGTAAAGTTTTTTAAAAGCCACTTACGCCCTTCTGGCTCCAAGCCCTCTCTATATGTATTGTAATGGTGAAAAAGTCGAACTTTAGAGGCATGTTATCAATAACCTTTATTGGAATATAAATGTAAAGGGTGGTGTGGCGAGCATTACGAGGCCGAGTGACGTGAGAGATCGGTGCGAGGCCGGTGGCGTGAGTGAAAATAAACGACATCTGTGAGACACACCGGTCTCACATCTCAGACGAGCGGAAGCATAAAGGAGGAGAGACGACAGTGAAGATCGAGAGAGGAACAGGCCTGCTTTTATGTTCTGTTTTTTGTGTTTTGTGTCTTATACTTTCATTTTGTATTTGTGTTATTTTAGTTAATTAAACTTGTTCACCAGTTCCCGCCTCCATCTTCCCGGGTTTCGGCACCAGTGTAACGGGGTTCAGTTGTTATGGGAAGGAGGCGGCGGGAATCCGTGAACTTTCAACACTTTAATAATAAAATAAACAACTACAAAATGAAAGTATAAGCCAGCAGCCCCTCAGAGACCACTACTGGCCCACAAAACAGAACATACAATCACAACGTAAGGCTGGCGTAACGCCAGTTCCAAACTCGATCTTCACGGTCGTCTCTCCTCCTTTATGCTTCCGCTCCTCTGTGTGAGATGCAAGACCGGTGCGTCTTACAGGTGTCGTTCATTATCACTCACACCACAGGCTTCGCGCCGCTCTCTCATGTCCCTCGGCCCCGTCCTGCTCGCCACAGGTGGGATTTAGGGTAGCGCTGCAGGGCTACTGGCATGACAGGGGAAATGCAGCTTGATGTTGGTCTTTTGGCCCCACCCGGCACTTTGTTAGCCCTGGCCTGACAGTGGAAAAGCAGCTAATTATTGACATACAGAAAAAGTACAGAGCTTAATTTGGTAAATTGCCATTTTTGATGAGAAATTTTGAGAAAAATTGTTTGAATACATACTGAAATCAGACTTTTTGATTTCACTCAAACAGTGTGAGGTCTGAGATCTCATCTGAAACTCTTGAGGTGGTGCATCTGGGATACTGGGTCTTTTTCACAGGAAGGAAAATCTAAGAATCAGACTTAAGCAATATTCACCTGCTTTACATTTAAACTAAAAGCTGTCTAGGAGTAACAATTGAGATATTAGAGAGGCCTCATTTGCGATATTTCTTTCCTATAAGAGTATAATCTCACCACTTTGTTTCTCAACCTGATTTTAAAAAAAGACTGGAGAATGTAAATGTACTGACATACAGTTTGGTAACAGAAAAGTGAGAAATTCAATCCTGCCTGAACAGACAGAGTATGGAAGTGAATCATAAGGGGTGATCAGTCCCACACACAGCTACTGTGGCCCAGCGCTTTGAACAGCTACACATTTCTACATCTAATCCTACGCCAGGCAGTCTTTGATCATGCGATGACTGCTAGACCATTATGACCAAACATGGAAATGATCTAAAGTTGCTGCTGTTCTATGAAATAGCACCTGCAACAAATAAAGACAGTCTCTGGATAAGTCTTTATGTAATTTCAATAACAAATCCCAGGCATTAAGGCACATCAAGCCATGCCCTGGTGCATGCTGACACATCGAGTGTGAGTTGGAAACCAACTTGTGAATTGTACCGATACTGTCGCAGTGTTGCAGTCATCTATGCACAAGTAAAACAGCGCTACTGTAAACACAAATGTTCAGACGTGTTTAATGATGCAAATACGCTATACCAATTCCAACAATGGCTTTGACTGATTCATCACAATAATGTTCTGCTTGCACAAACATCTATAACTCTAGTTTTCTGCTTGAGAAAACCCTATCTATCTATCTATCTATCTATCTATCTATCTATCTATCTATCTATCTATCTATCTATCTATCTATCTATCACCAAGTTTGCATTTATTTGTTAAAAAATACAGTAAAAACAGTGAAATATTATTACAAAAAATAACTTTCATAGAAAACTGTTCAACAGAAATTATTCTAGATGCTGATTTGGTGCTCTATATGTTGAAAACAGTTGCTTAATATATTTGTGGAATTGTTGATAGATTTATTTGAACTAGAAATCTTTCTATTACTTATTTTCTCTCAAGAAAAAAAAAATCTTACTGACCCCCAAATTTTGAGCGGCCCTGTATATAGAAGTGACTTAATGTTTTCAAAGGCAACATAAAAGATCAGATTCAACATATTAGCATAATCTTCCAAACATTCACTGTCAGTCTTTACAAGTCAGTCTCTCACACTCACACACACAAATGGCCTAAGACACATCTGAAGAAAAAAAAACAGTAGGAATTATGAAGTTACCGTTTCACTCAAAATGATTTAGCCTGTGTCTACTTCACTATACAATATTCATAAAGTTAGTGTCGCACAAAACGCAGAAGTCTGCGGAACAGGGAATCTAAACTTAGACCTTAAAAGCTGCTTTCAAAGGTTTTTCAAGTTGTTTCACCCGCTCTTCTCCCAAATAGACTGTCATTTCCAGTGAAGGCAGCACTAAGAGGGAAAATGACCTCATTCGGTCCTGAGCACAGCCACCAATCTCCATGTTAGCCGATTGTCCTTTACAACCCGGGGGAAAGAAGCGGCGAGAGGAATAGGAAGAAAGAAAATAACTGAGGACGAGAGAGACATGTTGGTGGTCTGCCAGGGAGAGGGATCCTTTGTGTAGACCCTCTCTTCTGATAAACCCTGAAGGAAGAAAGATAGAGAAAGAAAATAAAAGAGAACAAGAAAGAAAGAGAGATGGGGGGAAGGAATGTTCACATATAGTGGGATTGCAGAGATTAAAAGAAGGGACGGACTGAAACTTGACAAAGGTCTGAAAGCTTTATCTTCTAAGAAAAGACCTGTAAAGCTCCATCTGATTCTATAGTTCAAAGCGCCACATACAGTATGGGAGCTTTCCCGTCACCCGACACCAACGTGGCTAGGGATTTGTTATCCAGTGTCCTATTGATACCAAACAACTGTAAATTAATATATAATTTCAAATCTTTGTGAGAAAAGAGCATCTAAGACCTGCGGGGAGTCACTTTTGGCACAGCTCAAAATAACAAGGTGGCCATCAAGGCGGGACTGCAGGGAGAGAGCAGGATTTATCAGAGTATTGAGCGATGGCAGATCGTTTGTCCACTGTGTCCCATTCCGGAGTCTTTTAAAGCATCTTAAATTACATTCCAGCGTAGGTTAGCCATTGCGACTTTATTGTGGTGTCTTCTTGAAACACAGCAATGCATCACACGAAATAACGAAGGACGAGTTTATTTTGGCGTTTACAGGACTTTCACTGAAGCAGTTGTGATCCCTCCTTGGGGGCATTTGGGAACACCGAAGCACAGGTAAGGTGTAAACAAGAGCTGGATGAGTATTTTAAAATGACACTGAATGTTGTTCTAAGCTAAATAAGGACTAACAACTATTTGACGTATAAACAACATCCAAACTTTATTTTAGCGCTATAAATGTTTTAGTAACAGTTAACAGTTTGGGGTCAGTAAGATTTTTTTTTACTGATTCAATACATTTAATTCAGCAAGGATGCATTATATTGATCAAAACAGTGACCGAAAATACATTACTACCAAAAAACATATTTCAAATACTGTAAATGCTGTATCTTTAACATTTTATTCATCAAATAATCATGGAGGGGGGGAAAGCATCATAGTTTTCACAATGTTTTCAACATTGATAATACTAAGAAATATTTCTTAAAGGGATACTTCACTTTTTTTGGAAATAGGCTCATTTTACAACTCCCCCAGAGTTAAACAATTGAGTTTTACCATTTTCGAATCCATTCAGCCGATTTTCTGATATTTAGAAGAATATCAGTAACCAGACAGTTTCTGGTCTCATTGACTTCCATAGTATATTTTTTTTCCTACTATGGAAGTCAATGAGACCAGAAACTGTCTGGTCAGAAACTGTCAACAAATCAACAAATTAGAATGATTTCTGAAGGATCATATGACTGGAGTGATGAACTGAGCCAACGCAGCGAGTTTTATTGTAGCTGACATCATCAAACTAATGTCACGGTGACATCAGCAAAGTGTCTTATAAGCTTGTAGGGGGATGAGTTGGCTTTCACCCTTCAAGTGGGTTTTCTGTGTTTTTTTTATAGGCACTTATTTGGCACAGCTGATGACATCATATGATCTAATGTGCCAGTGCAACCTCGGCCTATTGTCAAATGAATAACAAGAAAATTTCAGGGTGTGTGGGAGACGGATAAGTGAAAAAGAAAAGGACACTGCATGTGTGCACGTCCGCCTGTAAGTGTATGTTACATGTTTAATTTATGCCAGCCTCTCGATTTTGTTCTCTTCTCCCATAATGCATCTCTCTAATATAGGCTAGATGGGATATAAACAGCTTCAATGGGGCAGAAAACAGCTTTAGTGTTTAACTCTTCAGCCCTCTTTTGCTCCTGTTTTCTTTCTCCCTCTCAAGCGCAACATATAGACCCAAAACGCATAAGCCCAGACCTCATTCCAGAAACCGAACATGCGAACCACATAAAGAAACTCATCGAATATTCAGTCCTGCCCCCACAGTGTGTGTTAGTGCTCCCTGCCCTTTCTTTCCCACATGGAAGGCGGAAACATGGTTAAAAAGATGCGTCCCCGTGCCTTCATTTTTAATAACGTGAGAAGAAAAACCTGGGTTTACAGCGAAGCGAAGCATCCTCCAGGACCCTCACATACACGCTCTCAAAACACACTTATGCACCCCCATGAGTGCACGGCAAAAAGACATGCAGCTGAACTTGATCAAAGCAGCCCAAGAGACACAGAGCTACAAGAGAGAAAGGATGTATAATACTATAGAGAAATAAAGGACATTCTGAAACATTTTAAAGGGATAGTTCACCAAAAAATTACTTTTAAGACATACGAAACCATTTTTGTCCATGGATCACTGAAGAATACATTTTGAATAATCTTTACACGGTCGTGCCCAACTCCTACCTGTTTCAAATCTCTCTTTTTGTAGTTTGGGAAAAACCAGACAACTTCCGGCAAGTTTAGATTTGCTCTGAAAGTTAGTCTGGCAAAGGGCTCATTCAAGCCCATTTCTAATCCGTCGAAATCGCGGCACCAATCAGAAACGTTGGGGCGGGCTTTACAGGATGACGACAGCGCTGGGATTTCGAAGCAGATTTTGTAGCCTACATTACAAAGATGGATGCCACTGTCGAACATCACTCGTTCGAATCAGCTATCGCGTCTGTTTTAAGCGATTTGAACGTTTCCTTTTTGTTAAAAACCGAGCAAAGAACAACACTCGGAGATGTTTCTCCGCCGGCCGCCGCTCTGCATACGTCATCTCCTTCATCGCTCTGATTGGTTTTAGGTCTACCCGCGACATCTGTTGGTGACGCCCCTCTGGAAATGATTTGTCTAGGATGCTTTGCCAGACCATAACTCAGTTACAAACGACATGTTTCATGGGGAAAAACAGCATACAATTTCTGAGGGTGAGAAAATAACGACTAAGTTTGGGTAACTAATCAGTGTGAATGTCATCATTTACTCAACCTCATGTATCCAAAATTCATTACTTTCTTTCTTCTGTGGAATATAAAAATATATTTTTTAGAAATGTTTCTGTGTTATTTATGTATACACAATGGAAGTTAATGATCACCAAAACTGTTTGGTTGCCAACATTCTTGAAAATATATTTTGTGCTCTGCAGAAGCAAGAAGTTCACGTTTGTAAAAACATGAGTCCAAGAGAACGATGTAAACAATCTTCATTTAGGGGTGAAAAATCTCTTAAAGCTACACTGTGTAACTCTTTTAGTTTATTCTTAGCTAAAATACTTAGTTCTTTCAAAAATATATGTGCTCATTAATGTATATTTACTTTGTTCAAGTAATAAAGTATTCTCATGAGTATATAATATGCCATTGAAAATACATACGAGTAAGGGGTTCTAATGTCGGTCACCATGTTGATCCTCCATCTTGAAAGTACATTAGCCAAAGAGGGACATACCCGTTAATTCAAGCTTCGCCTTTCGCGTTTACATTTGAGTTAACACTCATGGACGAGGTCGAACTGGAAGCCATGTTAATCTTGGACTATATTGGCCACGGTAGGAGTTAAAACGAAATCGGAATTGAGAGGAACAGAAACTAATATTCACTGGATGGTCATATACCCTTTCACTGCAAGATGGGGGTAAAAATCACACAGTGTAGCTTTAAAATATATATGCCTAATTTAGTATCTACGTATATACATACACACATGAAAACCAGTAGAACTGTGTATACTACATAACAGGGTAATAACAGTAGCTGCTGCAGTTAGAGATCAGCTAATAATCGGTGTGATGGCTCCATTGATAAATAGTGCTAATCACAGTTAATAATGTACATAATTCACGTAAATGTTTATGCAGCCAGGGTTCACAAAATCCAGTTTCACTCCCGAGTCGACAGTATAGAAACATTATAATCTTTACCTAATTAAGCCACAAGTACAATTTGTGGGAATAATTACTAGTGACGAGACAAATATTATATGTAAAAACTATGCTAATAGCATCATGCATGCAAAAGTTACAATTTAGGATGCCAAACATTAATGTGCTCTACAGTAGCCTACTTCAATATATATCAAACAGGATTCAATTCAACACAGTTAACACATTTACCACAGCGTTTTGTGCAGCACTGTATTGGAGTCTTTCATAATCATGTCATTACACTTTTGCACAATAAAAGCTTATTAATAGCCTTTCTTGTTCTGTCCTATCTATTATATGTTGCTGCCTCACTAAACAGCTGTGCCTTACATTTAAAACAGCTGTGCATCTGATTTTTACGTTGTTCTTCATGAATGTACAATACAAAGAGCAATGTGCAACGTTTTACCAGATTTAGTGCTACACTTATTGTCTCTTATTTGTTCCCCACTAAGGAATGTTTTTTTTTATACAATTATTGTATTATTATTATATATGGCTAAGTTTTGCTGAGTTATCCACTAATCTAGTTTATAATAGCATTTTTGCCATAGGTTATCTGGTCTCTTATAAACCTTATTGTCATAAGGTCTCTTATAAACATTATTATAACTGTAAAAAGGATCTGATAGTAAATGTGATATCTGGTGGTAATTGCGTCTTTATATTTCTGTTTATTTCAGACTTGGAAATGCACTGTGCTTGACATGTTATTGCACAGCCAATACAGAAATGGAGCATCAGTATCTAAAGCCTGAGTATCAAAAGGAACTCTGGGAGATGATTTAAAGAAGGGATGAAGAAGTGTTATGGGAACAGCAAGCAGGGGGCCTCTTAATGTTTGAGTTTCATTCACATCAGCCCCAGCATTTGACTCCCTTAGCAGCGCTTCCCTCCTGAAGAGTCTCTTCGATTATTACCCTCCAAACTCTACAGCAGCAGGGCCTAATGTGTCAAAACGAAGTTGGAAGATGTCACTCAGAGGAAATTAGATAATGAAAAATCGGAACATTATGAATTCTAAACACCTTTCAATATATACTTGCCATCACAATCTGTCATACAATAAGAGAATACTGTTCCAGGGTTATTCCTCCTGGTCAAAAATGCTCTTCGGTGGTGGCGGACAAACATTGTGCCCTGCACATGTGAACTGCGAGCCCAGAACTGACAATAAATCCAAAATAAAATGCAAAGAAACCATTTGTAATATTAATTTATCTCATCCTATTTGTGAATTAAAAAATAAATCACTGCCAGGACAGATCATAAAACGAACGTGTTTACAAATATTTCTTTTAAAAAGAATGTCAATTTAAATGTAAAAAAAGACTGATTTAAATAGTGAACAACAAAGTAACAAATTAAATAGAAAAAGTGTCAGTTCTATTATTTTGCACTAACACTCCAAGTCTTAATGCACAGGTCATTTGACATAGTATCAGATTGCTTTGTTCCGTTTTTCACAGGTTATCATTTTCAATAGCTCATTTAAATACGGTTGTCAATCCAGAAACTTTGCGATGTGTAGTTAGCAGCATGAAAAATATATTATATGCAGAAAGTGAGGAAAGATAACCAATATTATAACCATTAAGTTGCCATTATAATCTTTGAAGCTGTCAATTGCAATGCAAGATACAAAAATCTGCACTCTGCACAACTCCTGTTATAATCAATGAAGCTGTGTAATGAATCTCTTGTTGACATTGTGTTTATACTTTGTTCAGTATAATGAAAGGATTCAAGATTGTGGATAATTCATGCAGAACAAAAACCCCATCATGTTTAGCGGATTCTGACTATCTTAAACAAATCTGATTGGCCATTGTGTTTATGAGCTCAACAGAGATGTTTCTGATTGGCTGCTTTACAAAGAGCTTACACAAACACTCATGGGAGCTTTTTAAATGCAGGCGGCTATAAGCGGGTGCCAGTACTGCAGAATGGCAAATATCGTCACATTAAATGATCTAATAATACTATAGCGGGCAAATATTAATCTTGACGGCCACCAAAATATTTGCAATGCAGGACAAACCCTGTGTTTAAAAAAAAAAAGCTCTCAAAAAGTATCTATTAACTGTACAAAACAATGCACATTGCATAAGAATTAAAACATCCCAAACACTGTCTGGTTTAAGCGAGAAACGTTCCTAACCACGACATAATACCACAATCCACTTACTCAGTGGTTATTTCATCACTGTTAAAAGAGATTGTGCGCTCATCTAAAATTATCAAATCACTTTTTGGAGGGGTAGTTTGAAGTGAACTCAGCCAGATGATGCAACGGGATGACATGGCCGCCTATAAGAAGTTCCTACAGTTTATGTGGATGAACAATGTGTAGTGATAGCCTAATAGTCAAATGTATCCATTTAATAATATGAACATTAAAGGGATACTCCACTTTTTTTGGAAATAGGCTCATTTTACAACTCCTCCAGAGTTAAACAGTTGAGTTTTACCGTTTTTGAATGCATTCAGCCGATTTTATGATATTTAGAAAAATATCAGTAACCAGACGGTTTCTGGTCTCATTAACTTCCATAGTAGGAAAAAAATATACTATGGAAGTCAATGAGACCAGAAACTGTCTGGTTACTGATATTCTTCTAAATATGAGAAAATTGGCTGAATGGATTCGAAAACGGTAAAACTTAACTTTTTAACTCTGGAGGAGTTGTAAAATGAGCCTATTTCCAAAAAAAGTGGAGTATCCCTTTAAACCATCCACAGCTAGATAATACGTCATCATACATCACCAACATGCAATCATAAACTTTTTCAGCTCCAACAACACTAAACTCTGCGGCAGATCCGTCACTAACACGGCCGCAGGTTTAATGAGCCGTGTTGCTATAAACACAGCTCATCGCCAACTTTGCAGAAACAAATAGACAGACAGAGGGACAGTGACAGAAAGACTGGCAATCCGTCAGGCTATATCTGATGCAGATGGCATGACTGATAAAGAAAATCTGCCAGGTATCAAAATTGCGTCTCGTTTAATGCCACACAGCTAGACAGTCCAAAACATGGCATTGAATATTTGAAATTAAGCTTTGTGTTTAGGTCTTGGTGGGAAACACCTGATTGAGGCCAGATATGATGAAATATTCTGCAGTGGGTTGCTGTAAATGCCTAAGCAAAACAACATGACAAATAAAGCGCATACAGCCAGCCAAGGAGGAATGCATGCTTACCTTTTCGGCCATGGTCATGGCGGAGCCGCCATGGATTCCCAGTATGGGCATGGAAGTCTGAGAGGAAACAAAGTCCAGCATTTGTGCCACCGCTTCCTGGTCTGTGCCGTCTCCATAGACCAGCCCGTGCAGTCTCTGTCGGGACATGAGTTCACACAGGTGTGTGAGCATGCTTCCTGGGTCCGTCTGGTTCACCTGGACGCTGAGTACGGTCACATCCAGCGGCGCGCCTATCCCACGAGCCGGACGCAGGGCTGATTCGGATACGGTGGGGGTCTGGCCCAGTATCACAGCTACACTCAGGGATGGAGGCTTCTCTGCAGCCTGCGACCAACCCAGCAAAGCCCATAACACCATTAACCAGACTACAGCTCCCATCATTCCTGGCTTCAGCCCCTGTGAAGATGAGAAGGATGCAAAACATGCTCAGACATCAGATCACATCAGGCAACAAATCAGGATGACTAAATCTAAACTAGATCAAAATCAGATAACGCACAGACATAAATTACATACGGATTTTGATTCAGTGCCGTCTGGAAAGCGGAAGACAAGCTTTTAAAGGTTAAGATGGCGTGGTTCTCTACCACTCAATCATTTCAAGTCAATACTTTTCAATTAGTCTAAACAGTTAAATGGAACCGTAGTTAGGTTATTAGCAATTAACTCTGATGTACTGTCTTACAATATGTCAGCGTGGTTGCATTTAAATGGCCCATCTAATTGATAGGACTCTTCAATAGTTTATCACGATTCTAGGCAAAATTTGATGCCTGAATGATTCCAGATGGCTAGTGTAGTGGTCTCTTAAATTACAGTAATAATTGATGAAATCATGCACTAACTGCAGTGCATTATAACTTCATGAGTAAAGAACAGCTTACACATGGTTAAATTTAAGTGCACTGATGTCAGCGGTTCAAAGATGGTTCAATCTCAGGAGACTGGCTGTACAGTAAAAGTCATCTTCAGAATGGAGGAATTCCACTTATTTTTCAGAGGAACACAAAAGGAGATGTATTCCTCTGCTACTCCATACAACATAAATGGTATTTCCCATTCCTTTTCAATTTCGCCGTATGGAAAACAGCAGTGCGAACAGTTCAAAACATCTCCTTTTGTGTAACACAGAATAAACCATAGAGGTTTGGAACAACTAAAGAGTGAGTGGCTCATTTTAATCCTTTAAGTTAAAAAATATAGATTTTTTCATTTGGCCTCTTTTATCTCTGTCTGCTACCAAACATGCTTTGATAGCAAAATTGATCAAATTCACTCTGAACTTTTCACTCTCAGAAATGTCACTGGATACACCTGCTTCATCCCTAGAGTTCAGTCATCAGTCATTCACTGACTATTGGGCCAGAGCCACCAACTACAGATGAAAAAGTACTCTGATGTAGAGAATAATCTTATCATAAAAATATTTGCACTAATCAAATATTCTGTTTCTTATTTAAGTCAGCTTGAGGATTTCATTGGCAACACACTGACATTAACAGGCCATATATATAGCATTATGAAATAGTGTCAGTTTGTCTCTCAATACTGTATGTGCCAGGGCATGTAATTTAAAATCAATCCTCATTGTGACAAAAATCAATGAAACGAAATGAACCCCACAGTCTCTACAGCTTGAATTTGGGGAGTTTGCTTGGTGTGCTCAGCAATGAACGATGTGATAAGAATGTGCTGCTATCAGCGTCTGCAAATACTACCATTTAATATCACCAGTCCTCAACAAAGGACAAAGCTTAATGCAGAAGCTCATAAATTCACAGCTTAACAGAAAAAGTCTTACCCTGAAAAGTTACACTGAATATATAGCAAATGCTTAAATGGGTAGTTGGGATTTAATAGAGTTTTCAACCTCACAAAAATGTATATTTCTATAAGACATAATATATTTATATAAAACAAATATAATTCTAATAACTAAATTATATTTTTACAATTTAATTACCTTCAATGTGACAAACTTGACACAAACATTCCATTAAAATGATGTAAAAAGCCAGCGAGCGTGCATAATAATAAAAGGAAAATCCCTGTGCAAAAGGCTATTTAAAGGAGTAGTTCACTTTTGAAAAAAACATTTGCTGATAATTTACTCACCTCCATGTCATTCTTTCTGCAGTCGAAAAGAAATTAAGTTTTTTTGCTGAAAACATTCCAGGATTTTCTCCATATAATGCACTTCAATGGGAACCAAACAGTTCAAGGTCAAAAGACACTTTCAGTGCAAACTGCAAACTGTTCAAAGGGCTTTAAACGATTCCAGACGATGAATAAGGGTCTTATCAAGCGAAACGATCGCTCATTTAATAAATAAATAACAAAGTTTAAGTTTTATAAGCTCAAATGCTTGCCTTGCTCTGTTCTGTGACGCACGACTCTCTTGTTCGAACTCATTCATCAAAATGAATAAATCTTTTTTGTTCCATTTGGTTCATTCAACGAATGAAATGAACGAATTGACTCAGAAAAAGATTCGTTCATGATTGACTCGTTTGATGAACGAGTTCGAACAGGAGAGTCACAAACGCACATCACAGAACAGAGCAATTAGCATTTGAGCTTATAAAACTTAAACTTTTTTTTTTTTTTTTTAAAATGAGCGATCGTTTTGCTTGATAAGACCCTTATTCATCGTCTGGAATCGTTTAAAGTCCTTTGAACAGTTTGCAGTTTGAACTGAAAGTGTCTTTTGGACCTTGAACCATTTGGTTCCCATTGAAGTCCATTATATGGAGAAAAATCCTGGAATGTTTTCATCAAAAACCTTAATTTCTTTTCGACTGAAGAAAGAAAGACATGGGCATCTTGGATGACAAGGGGGTGAGTAAATTATCAGCAAAAGTTTTTTGAAAGGTGAACTACTCCTTTAAAGTCATTTTAGATGGTGTATATCATGTCACTGCAGAGGACTGTTGTAACACACACACACCTACGTCTGTGTATATGAACAAAGACAATTAAGTATACTGATACTTATTACTTGTATGTTATCGCAACATCAACAGAAAAATAAGTGGATGACTGTTATCGGCTGATGTATTATATAATTCCTCCTACAATGTCATTTTTAAATAAATGAAGCAAGACTAGTTTAACATTTGACATTGACAAACTAACAATTTATTGATGTGTTTTCAATTGTTAACAAAACACTTATTGCAGATAGCAAGAGGTTTTAGCTTCTGACAGCTAAAACATTTAGCTGTATTGTGAAGCATACTAATTAGTGCCAATCACATAACTGCCTAATTGCTTTTTTGATGGTTGCAGTGGTCGTTTGTGAAAGTCAAAAAGTCATGCATGCCTCAATGGATGCATTAAAGATTCCAGATGCTGGCAATTGTGCTCTGTTATCTCTGTAACTTTCTCATTTTGTATACTCGCTAACATCCACAGCAAAGCATCCATGCCCTTAAGTCTAACCCGTGGTAGCACTTAGTGTTTGCAAATGCAGTGCATCAATCTGCATCTCGTTCACTCCTTCTGCATGCGCAACTGTCAGATTTGTTGGACAAACGGTAATGTTTTCAGTCACCTTCACCCTAAGCTTGCAGGATACAACTAAGCAGCAGCCATGGTTCAAAATAAAGACAGTTCGTTTTACTGACATACAAAACAGACCCATGGCTTCATAAGCATCAAAATTTAAGCAACGCTGCCAAAAACATCTTGCCAATAGGAGTGTTTGTACAAGTGAGGTTTGAGTATATGCCTGGAAGAAGTACCAACCACAGTTTTGACGGTCTGTCACAGCCCATATTTCATAATTCAAAACCACAGCGTAAAGTGCGAAGTGCAGATCGGCTCCTCTGTTAGCAGAATATCACCGCTGAGATCACTTCTCTACGCAGGCGAATAGGGAGGTTGTGGGTGGATTTCTGAGTTTGACTGTGTGGAAAGGCGGAGGGGTCAACAGTTATGAGTATTCTCAAAATAAGCACCTGCACTATGTCCTCCTCCCCCATCTATCACTTTCTCTGACCAACACGTACGCTCATAGATCCTTCTGTTTAAGGCCTAAACATATTCTACCTAAATATGTGAACAGAGACTTCTAGCCATACAAGCTTACGAAATTTACTTGGACATTACTGTCTATTATGCTTTATGGTTTTCTCTCTCAACTACTGTCATGTCGAAGCAACAGTTTGCAGAGGATCTTGCCGTGCAAGTTTAAAGTCGGTATGTTTATAGCAACTTTAATTTTTGATTGCACTAAATTTGGTGGGTAACTCCCTTGCCCCATGAGTCGTGAGGTTTGTAACCAGCAAGAGAGCACATTAAAAATGTTCAACAGGGCATTTCATCGGTCAAGTGCTCATGTCTATGTTTGAGTGCTTGCGTAAATTATTTTTCTAGCCTAAAGCGTAACAAGAGTTATCTCAATATAGCAAATGTAAGAATGCATTGCTGAATGTCTGGGTGTTCAGTTAGGGTCATTTTTTTTCAAGATGTGCATAAGTGTCTCTTTACGTGCATGTGTGGGCAGAGAGGGGGCGGTTTTGATGTATTTCAGCTCCTAAATTTATATCCTCCATAGCAAGAAAGACTATTTCAGGCCTGGTCCTGTAAGCAAGAGGAAAACATCAAAAATGTGCTTGGACAACGTGACTGCACCCAAATCTGCAAGTCCCTCATTCCCCATTTAGACTGAACCCACGAAACAACGGCGCCCCCTGTCGAATCTCCCTGTCCGCCACTTCACATCCAGTACTAAACGTTCAATATTTAAAACGTATCTTACCTTGCGTGTCACGAGGTGTCAGTGAAGAAGACTCGGCGTGGTTGAAATGTGCCATCTGTGAAACTGACCGGTGTCTTGTGAATGTTATCCACGAAGATTTCCTCACAGAGAAGGCGCGTTTCTCGGCGCATTTTTTTCAGACCTTCGGCGAACCACCTTGACAGGAGTTTAAGTATTCAATGTTCTGAAAGAAAGTCAACCAAAATCCTTACACTATGTTAACAAAAATGATAGAACTCATCATTTAGTGTATTTCAATAACTTCTCGCTCGTGGGCAAACTGATCTGCGTGGAAGCGTAACGGTCCCCCGCACACAACCAAGTAACCTCAGAGACTGACCACAATACCCACATAAGCGTGTTTTAACGAATACCCACCGGTGAGCTTCTAACGTAACGTTATAGGCTATAGTCAGCGATGCAGAGGTGAGACCTGGTGTGTTTAAATAAGGGCCGGTGAGGTATTCCCCTCACGCGCGCGCGGGGTTTGTCTCTATGTAGGGCGCTCGCTCGCGCAGCAGGTGTTGCGCATCAAGACGGTTGAAATAATTTCTCCCGTCACGAAAATAAACCGACGATATTGCAAACGGCAGGATCCAACGACTCCCATATGAACGAGAGAGCGAACCCACATTTTGTGAAGATATTAACATGTGAATAATTGGGTCTTTGATGTTTTATTGAAAGTAAAAAAAGAGAACAACTTACCTAATATCCTGGTTATACATTTCCAAAATACCAGTCAGGAATTACACCGTGTTCTTACTCGTCATCGTATAACCTTGCTCTTTTTCTTTATAAACAAATCCGTCAAGTTCAGCGCTCTTAACGGCGTAATTCCACCAGTGCCCTTGTGTTTACCGAGTCCATTCCTGGCAGAGGTTCACCAGAAAAGGGGAAAGGAAGAATACGTTCAAGATTTTAGTCGACATAAAACGACCACATTGATTTTTCACCCAAAATATTTATGTTATTTCAGAGTCTCGAGCGCTTTCCGCAGAGGAACAGGTCCGCGTGCGTGCCGCCTCTGAGGGGATTCCGTCAATATCGCATCCGTTTGGAGAAAACTGCTACACGCCGTATTCAGACGTTAAAACGTCGATAGAAGGGATGAGATCTATTTCAGATATAGATTCCTCTGCGACACCATCGACTGAACTCGAGACATCATGGCAAACTGTCGAGCGCGTCTACGCTCCTTAACATCTCAGCGCGGAATTGAGACTGTACTGGCCAATGCCTCCCACGCGCTCCGCGCCAAATTCAACTCCATTCTCTTCCCTTGCCACCTGTAATTAAACGTAAACATATACGTTTTACAAGGCTATTTAAACTGGTTTTCTGTGTGTAAACGCAGACGGACTGTAGTCGTATCTCTTATCTGAGGGAAATCATTTGGTTATGCTCGTTCATATTTCTACCCAACTTTACAGACCATTGCTCTCAGACGCACACTCCATGAATCAAGTAGATGTCAGATTGAGGCTCTCTCTCTCTCTCTCTCTCTCTCTCTCTCTCTCTCTCTCTCTCTCTCTCTCTCTCGCTCTCCCCATCACACACATGAATACAGTCAAATGATAATGAGCGACATTAACAGTCCCTGCGCATGATGGGCGCGTCAAAACTGTGGAAAATTCTCAATCACACGACGCCTCGGTAAACAACTCATTTTCCCTCTCGATGTTGCAAAACCATGTCCCATCCACGTGTTAAAGAGAGCAAAACAGTTCAACGAACCGACTCCTGTCTGTGTCAATGAAAACGCCGATTTTGGGCTTGCTCCGTTTGCGCCCAAATTGGTGGTTCGTTATGAGTCAGACGCTCCCATCTGTGTAATTTCCCAGAAGCAAATCCACGGGAGCCGTTATGATCCCCAACTCGTGGAGTTAACCCAAATGATTTTATGCTATAAGATCATTTATCCAGTCAAATGAAAACTGCTTGACAAGTCTATTTAAAGTTTTTTAAACATTGTGGACATTAGATATAGTACATAATGAGTTTCCCCTCAGACTTTTGAGACAAGTAGATTTTTAATTCCAAATAGTTGTAAACTCCATTGCTGTTTTTTATTTATTTATTTATTTATTGTTTTTTAATTGAAGTGTTTGTCTTCATGCACTGTATTACAAAAATGTCCTATATTAATTCTCAACTTAAGAGTCGCAAAAGTTATTTTTCCTAGGTCAATCATGATTTTGCCATGCAAACATGGCCCTGGATCAACATATTTTGTTGATCCTGGATCAAGGCCTTGTCCATACCCAATCTCTACCCCTAAACCTAACCCTACCCATAACTTTTCCCTAAAATCTGAGGGTAATGAAAGGTGAATAACACTGATTTTTAAGTAAATCACCCTGGTTCTAAGCCTAAACTTGACATAAACGGTAAACTTGTCCCTCAAATCTGATTGGTTAATTGGAAAGATGAGCCAGGATCAACAAAGATGTTGATCCAGGAACATGTGGTACTTGGTGAAATCACGTTCACCTATTTTCTAAGAGAGGTTACCATGGTTACTAAACGAATTCCATTGGATTTTAAGGATGCTTCTGTCATTCAGCCCCTGGTCATGTCTAACCCCACAAAACCCATGCCAGCAGCACCACAGAAAGTTCAGCAGAGTTCCACAGAATTCATCAAGTTTATTCCACACCTATTCTATTTAGCCAAATTGCATTATTCCATTAGCTGTCAATTGGTATAGGCTAATCTGTGTGTTTTAACACATTTTACCATATTGACATTAATTTCAGGACTGCCTCTGGTACCCCCTGAAAAAACTATTACAAAACATCCCTGCATAAACGCATTTAGAATAATGACATTTCTATTCCAAAAGAGATAGTTAAATCTTATTTCAAATATTTAGGTCATAATTGATTTCTGAATTCAACAACACAGTCCACCTTATGTTTACCATAAAGTTTTATAGTTGTATTTGAGTATATTTGTAACAAACACTACATACATATCATTTAACAAACACACAGGCATGCTTACACAAGTTATATGCCTCAGGAACATTCACTCTTGCTGTTTGTCCTTACAAGCATTATGACGACTCATTCTCTGTAAGTCGACCTTTACTAATTCGTATTTTGAAATGACCTATTTTTACAACCTGCATTGATTACATTGATTTTAATGTACAGCTGAATAGAAGCATGCAAACCTACTATTGATTCATCTAAACTTATACATTCACATATCATAATGCATTGCAGCTTTTTGTTACCCCCAGCGTTTTTTGTCTTCCCCAGCCGGCCAATCATGTTTCAGAATAGGCAGGAAAGGGACGTTTTACAGTCCACTGAACAAATTTCAAGACGATAAACTTTACCATTTGTAACAGCAGGTCCATTGTGATTATCCATGTCTGTATATCTAAGTTTGGAAACCTATGCCCATTATCTGCTTGCTTGAGCAAATAATGCAAATTCATGGCTCAAAGGGAACTCTGATTTGCTTTGGCAAGAAAGCTTTTGCTTTTCTTTCAGTTTATACATGATCTCATATAGAGAACACATCAGAACAGCTAAGTTGTTAAGTAAAATCTGAACATAAGCATTCCTGTGGCTCAAACAATAGAGAATGATGCTAGCGGCAATCCATAACAAAAGTGAAATACGTTTTCTGGAAGGTAGTTCTGCTAGCATTCAATTCATTAATTCATTGTCTAATTAGAAAACACAGGTTGAAGCTCCAGAGAATCTGTAACAATTATTAAGAAATAAGCACTTATTTGTGTGTATAATGCAGAGTTTAACTGGGTCAAAGAAGGAGTTATTTGCTTATTAAATGAAAGCCCAGAACTGACTTGAAAGGAGTCACAGGTAATTATCCAAAAAGCTCATAATTAAACAATTTAACGGCTGAAAACAGATAATGAATTTGAGAAATTTTCTTTAAAGGAGAGAGCTATACACAAATGACATGCTTTGGCAACCGGCACAAGCTCATGTTGACTAATGAAGATTCTCCCATTTCCTTGGACTGTTTAGATTTACACAACACATTTCCTTCATCTCACATCTACAAACAAACATCTGCTTATAACAGTACATTTAAAATCCAACTCAGACCAAAAAAAAAGACAAGTTAGTGCATACTACCGCCAACAGCAACAACAAAAAATGCACAACTTTATGAATAAATAAGGGAATTAAGAAATAAAGAAGAACTGGAAGAGAGGTTAGCTCGAGTCTGTCATGAGCACAAAAAAAGTGGGAAAATTCTGTCTCCATGGTAACCCAATTTTCAGTGTCACCACTTTTGTTACCAAACAGACCATGCTACATTACATAAAACACACACTCACACCCCCCTTCACACAGACAAATGTGCGCACACACTCGCATGCATTCACTCAATAACAGCAGTGATTGCATGACAGTTTTAGCTTTGACTTTGATACACAATAATCTCTAAAACGTAGTCATTTCTTTTAGGGAAAGTACTCCTAGAGCAAACTTTTCATTCTGAACACACCACTATCCCACAAACATCTAGTGTTACTGAGTGATTACAAGCAAAACACGAAGATAGAATTTACTCTATAATAATGAAAATTTGAATTTGTCATTAGAATAAATGAACCATAATCTTAGTCCTTATGCATCCATTTACATTCACAACAAAACAAAATGCATAAACACGAGCCCTGACTTGCTATGCTTGCTTTCACACATAAGCTCAAGGTAATGTGTTTTAAATTTATCTATTTTATGAGCCAATCTTCTACTTCATAGCAATATATGAATAATGCAGGAACTGCATTTTCAACCTCGCCCCTAAACCTAAATGATCCAATCACTCCTGAAAGCTTAAAAATGTCTAAATTCATTTGCGATGCAATTTTGTAACAATTCAATTCATTACATTCCCACAATGCAGTCTGATACCGTTTATAATGTGGAAATGATGTTGAATAATGACTGCAGTACTTTTACAATGCAACGTGGAAGCTGCCAAACAAATAAATAAGCAATAATAGCCTACATATTTCACTCAGAGGCCAACACTGATACCAATTCAATAACACAGACATAGTGTGCTACATATAGATTGGTTTTCAAAACGTCGAATGTATGTATTCTATATCCAGCACATGGTCATAACATGAATAAGTTTTGGCTATTGCAGATAAGAGAAATTTTTTTAACTGCAGATGACTTCTTGTTTTGTTTTTGTTAACATATTTGAGACCCTTATCAAGTTTCTGAATTTGTCTGAATTTTGTTCCATATATAAAACATCATCTTTATGATAGGCCTACTGCTCTGGCAAAGAAAAATGACAGCTGGTCAACATACTTACAGGATAATTTCCTTTTTGACGGGGTAATTTCAGTCAGATGATCTGATTAATGCGATGAATGAGGAGAGAATTTGAAGGTTCTTCTGAATACCAATGAGCAAGGTATTGCAAAAACTGCAGCTGAAAAATGTTCATATTTTCAGCACACAAATCCTCCATCATCAATCAAACATACAAGAGAGTTAAGCAAAGGACAATACCACAGCTTACAACAATAACAGTGATTCAGTATCTTACTATTTCAGTGATTTATTTGCTATGCTAATGGACATTTTCAATGTCCCCACTTTGTTACACAAACTGTGCAGTGTGAGAATCCTTTGCAGCGAGTTAAATGAGCAAAATAGTACAATGCTAATGCAGTAATCATAATAATGCAGGCACAGTCAAAAGCCATTACAGAAAGCAAACTAATCAAAATAAGGTAAAAACACAAATAACCTGTGTGGTTACTTATGTTAATACAAATCTGGTCTCTGACTGTCTCTCTCCTATGTTGACCTATTAACCTTGAGTGTCTTTAATATCATTTTTCATAAAAAACAAAACAAAACAAAGAGCTTACTATTGGAAATATTTACAGACTCTGCTCCCACTGATTCCTTTAGGTATCTTGGCTACTATTTCTCTTGACAGACACAATGAACAGATCATATTGGGTGACTTTAATAATAATTGGTTCGATTAGTCTTCCCCCAGGTGATAGAAATCTTTTAAACAGTGTAAGTTAATCAGTTAATTAAAGAACCCTCTAGAGTTGATGGCCGTTCTTCTACCTTGCTTGATTGGATCTTTAAAGATGGGATTTTTACATCGGTGTTTTATCAGACTGCTTTAGTGACCATTCTATAATATACCGCATCTGGAAAATTAGAGTTCCCCCTATAAGTATATCACAATAAGGTAATATAATGTAAAAATATGAATGTTGATTATTACATATGTGATCTGTTATATATTAGATGGGACAGGCTTCGACTAACTCCACTTGTGGAAGAAGCATGGAACTTCTCCAATACTGAATAACCATAATTAATAAACATGCTCCCGTGAGAACGATTAAAGTCAAAGGTAGGCATTTACCATGGATACATTTTAATTTACTACAACTATTCAAACAAAGGGATAAAGCTTAGGCTAAATATCGTTTCTCAAAAGATGAATCGGATGGGTCAATATACAGGCAGTTATGGAATAAAACACTGAAACTAGGAATGCCATATCTAATTACTATAGATTTCAATAACCATAGGCACTTCTGGAATCACTTAAATAACATTCTGAACAAAAATTAAAATAAAAAAAACTTCTATGAAACAAAGATGCAAGGATAATGACTTTTTTATCTGATCCTTTGCATATATTGTAGCTCATGCCTTCAATCATAATTTTTCCTCTTTATGTAGTTCAGAATTTGTTTGCTCTGATGGTTTGGCATGGTCTTCTTATTCTGTAATGCCTGCTGGCTCTTTTTTGTTTAAAAAGATCATGCCTATTGATGTCTTTAATGTATTACAGGACCTTAAATTAAATGTAGTGCAGGACCAGATGATCTGGAAGCTAAGTTTATCAAAATTGCAGCTCACATTTTGATGTTTCCTCTTGCAGATCTTTTTAATCTATCATTAATTACCTGTACTGTGCTACAAATTTGGAAAGCTGCAAGAGTGACACCTATTTTCAAAGGTGGAGACCAAACTGATGGGAATAACTATCGGCCGGTTTCTATCATTTGTGCAGTTGCTAAAATATTTGAGAAATTAATCTTTAATCAACTAACTGAGTACATTGATAATTATAACATTTTATCTCCAAATCAATCTGGCTTTAGATCCAATTTCTCTACTTTAAAATTTACATATGATGTCTTCTTGGGTTTTCATAACGTTCATTTCATTGGAGCTGCTTTCATTGATCTCTCTACATATCTATATAATGAAATAATGATATAATGATATATAATGATAAATTGTGTCTGTCAGATACATGCTATTTCAAACTTCTTAAATGTAATCTTTAATCTGAAAGGTTTATTTTTCTTTCTCTCTCCACTTCAGCTCAAAGGTGATGTGTGTAGTTTTTTTCGATGTTAAAATACTGTCTCCTTTCCCAGCTTAATGTGCAGAGACAGCTATAAATGAGCCATTCATGGTTGATTGCCCTGAGTAAAGGCTGTGGCTCTATTTGTTTGAGCCAGACTTCCCACCTAGCAGACAAGGGGAGTGTTTGGGAAACTCGTTTTTAAACAGAATATAAATTTAACATTATTAAATATAATTTAATAATATGAAATAATAAATATTCATTCATTCACTAAATTCTGTTTATAACACTAAAATTACACAAAGTTTTAAATAATATTATACAGTAGCCTATATATGTTGTTAAGACATTTTAGAGTTTGGCTCCCGTGTTACATCGACACTGAAAGTTGGTTCTTTAATAACTATTATTCAAGGTCATTGGAAGCCAATATAACATATTTTAGCACATGACATCCAACACAAAAGTCAGTTCGTTAAAGCTTAAACTGGCTCCCTCTACGGGTGTAAATCACTGAAGTGTGTGACACTAACTTGAATGATTTACAGTCCCGCAACCACAGTGTCACTGCACTTTAGCCATTAGGAGAGAGAATGTGCAGGGGGGTATTTGTAAAAGTCAACTGGTCATTAAGTTTAGGAAGGAGATGCACTGTCCTGTCTGATAATGATTTATTAAGACACGTTCAGATCTAATGAGGGGGGGGGGGTGGCTTGTGTGTGTATGTGTGTGTTCTAAGGTTTGTGTGTGTGTCTGTGTATTCATCTGTAAGTATAATCCGCTAATTTAGGGTTGCATGGTTAGCTTCACAAAAGCTGAATGGTTCACTGTAGTGAACATGTGCTTTGCTCCACAGTTTCTGTACTGACAGTTTTGCCAATATCTGGAGCACGCGTGGGCCTAACACATACTCTGACGCCACACACACATGGTGTCCTGGATACGCCACAGATCCTACAACAGCCAGAAACCACACACATTCACACACACACAGGCTATTATTCCACCGTTTAACCTCATGTGGGTCCATGAATGTATGTCTGTTGAAGTGTACTTGACAGTGACTCTGCTTGCATGGGTTTTATCTTTGTGTGTGCGCATGTTATAGCTTTTACTTTTTTCATTTTATGATTTTAAAATGATCCAAAAAGCATCTTGTGCTTTAGTTGATGCAAGGCTTGGTCACTGATTCTAAATTTGAGAAAAATTAGTTTACTTACAAGTTAAAATAACAAAAAAGTTTTCAATGTGGTCTTAGATCATTGGACCACACCGTATATATATACACACGTTCTTGTGTGTATAGTGGATCTCAGCAGAGCGCTGCTTTGGGATTCTTGGTTGGACTTTATAACCTACTTTGGATTTCTGAGTGGAAGAGTTGTTTTCCCCAAAGTCCTTAGCCTTCTCTAGCTCATATATCCGCAACAAAGTCCATGTTTGTCTTGTTACATCTACTCCTGACATGCAATACAAAGTGTATAGAATATACCAAAATACACCAGAGGCATTGCTTCAAATTCAGACTTCATAACAAAACCACCCTACACTGGTAAAGTCATGTCTCACTTGTCAAAGGCGAAAAGGCCGTATTTGTGTTTCCCAGGGAATCTACTCTTGGCCTTGACCTTGCAGTCTTGGTCTTCAGCCTCATTAGACTGCATAAACATGACTTTAGTCTGGGTGTTATCACTTGGCGTCTTGGTTTGGATCTGGGTCGCTGCATACAGTCTCAGACAACAGACACAGTCTATTTCCAGTGTTTGGCACAGTATCTTTTCAAAACCCTATACACAGGGGAGAGATGCCTCAACAGCTCATGTCCTCTTTGGTGGACCTCAGATGGAAGAAGTCTTTGCTTTCATTTTGAGTTTATTAGGGAAATCCATTGTAATAAATGCATGAGGTGCATCTGTAAATCAGCTACAACTCATTGGAATTTGTGGGCATGGAAACATTGAAAACATTGAAAATAAAGTGATGACTATTATCAGATTTTTTAAAAAAGGATTGCTGCAACAAAATGCAATTGCTGCAGTGTGTTCCCGGTCTTGACCCCAACTCTGTTCCACATGCTACTGGTCGTACTCCTACGGCTCAGAGCGGGATTCAGACCAACAACATCACCATGGAAGGCAGGCATGCTAACAAGGATGCTAAAGACCATAGTCTCTAGCGTCAGTCGCTAGTGCACCTCTTGAGGCCAGGGGAGTGAGGTTTTACTTCCACAGCTCTTTAGCAGGCCTCCATCACACTCACCTCCCTAAACCTCACTCCCATCCGGGTCACGGCACCAATGTACCTAGTCCTACTCGCACCACATTTCGAGCGGGATTCGAACCAGCGTCACCGGCATGGGAGGTGGGTGTGCTAACAAGGACGCTAAAGACTACAGCCTCTAGTGTAAGAATTTACTTGATAGCTGACCTCTGTTACACACACACATTGTAAAAAATATCCTGTTAAAGGTACAATATGCAGGATTTTTGCAGTAAAATATTCAAAAACCTCTAGGCCAATGTTATATATTTTGTTTAGTTGATTACTTACAATATCCCAAATGTTTCCAACTAGTTGTAAATCGGGAGAAAATTGCGATTTTTAAACAAGGAATCAGGGCGTGTGATTAGGAGTGTGGAGTTACCAGTCAGTGACGTCATATCCGCGATACCCCCAGGTTTGACCTTGTACTGCAGTAGTAACCATGGCGACAGACGTGGACAATTGGGTCTGTTATGCCCGTTATGCTTGCTCAAGCGTGAGCGTCCCTAGCAGGGTTTTGTTCAAACATTATGGACCATAGCAAGCAGACTTTGAGACAAAAAGAGTACTAGAATGAAGATCAACATCTTTCGAGATGCCGAGAGCTCCACATACGCGACTAACTTCGACTTGACAGAGACGCGAGTGTTACATGTTACTTGAGCAAACAGGTGAGCAAATCAATGTATATAAAACCAATCAATGTTATTCAACATGACAAAAAGTTAGAATATGATCTGTATGTTATTCTCTAATATTAATCTAGCTTAGTCTCATACAGCCAACAGACAACCCAACTAACAACATTCAAAACGCACAAATGTCGTTTAGTGTCATAATGAAACTGTTGGAGCAAGTGAAGCAGCGCTGCGTTACCTGAAGTTTAATTCCTCTAAACTGACCTATGTGAGTAATTCAACACTTGCGTGTAGTTCGGTAGAATGAAATGTCCTTATTCTTTTATATCCGTGGGACGTGTGGCGCTGGTATATGTCTATCAATCGCACCCTGCTTCATACCGCAGTCATGTTAAAATTATCATTGTATTCACTCATCCATAAAAGACTCATCAGCTTGACGACAAGATCCATAATTCCGCTTGAATTATGCGGAATGCAGAATATACAGCATTAATATACACTTTTGTTATTGTAAGAGGTTAGCGACCCCTGGTGGCCAAACAATCTTGCATATTGTACCTTTAAATACGGGGGAAAAAAGAGAAGCTGGGGTTGAAGAAATAGAAAGACAGTATGACAAATTTGTGCTTGAATATTTTACAACTATACATTTCAATAAGTGATATAACATTATTATAACAATCTATTATTCTAAGAAAATGTGCTTTGTACCATACAGTACAGATAAACACCCTAATAATACATTTGATTAAACAGAAACCCACATGATGAATCAGAGTTCATCGTAAGTGGCTTTTCCACACTTGGCTGATACATTTATCCAGACGGAGAGTCACACACTCAAACACAAAACAGGCTAACACATGACTAAAATAATGCAGTCAACATAAACTAAATAGCTTAAAATGTAACACAACATGTCCATCACTCATACCAGAAATGAAAATAAACTTATTTATATAAATAACATATAATCAAATCAAATCCCTAGCTGTTTTTCACCATAATTTGTATGGTAATTCAGCTTTTACTTGCAAAAACATAATTCGATGTTGACCAATTTGCAATATTTTTCTATAAAAATGCCAACAACAAAAATCACTTTGTACCCATCTTCATTAGTTTTCAAAAGATGAGCCAAGCTGTACCTGATTATTTTTGCTGCAGTTTTTGTGGGCTGTAAAAACTCAATGTTTAGTCAGTAAAGGTATGACTCACCTCAAGTCTGAGTCGCAGGTATTCTAATACAGTATGTGCCAAGGTATTGCAAATACTTGCAGGACTTCAAAACTGTTAATAGTCACATGTCTTAAGCCCGCATCTCAATAATCACTTGCAGATGTGGTTACCAAGTTGAGTTCACACAGTTGGTCGGATTGACAACCATTACGCTCTCAAGCTCTTCAATTTAACTCATACACCTTTGCTTAAATGTCAATAAAAACGTCTCTAGAACTGCCACCTTCAGTCAACAATCCTACATTCATGCACACTTTAGCAGTGTCAGTTGTTTTTAAAAGATGTGGGTATGAGGAGAGCGTTTCTGTGACAGTGTCAAACCCACATACTAATGCTGCCATCTCTTTACACCATTGAAGTTTACACTGTTTTCACCTGGTCAGTGCCTCTCTCTCTTTCTCTGGATGACAATGACTAAGATCATTATCTGCATATAGACTCCATGGCAGCAAAACTGACATGCTACAGAGAGAAAGTGAAGGAATGGGGTAGAGATAGACTTATAAGCAGACAATACATAGGAAAAAAAATATTTTTGCAGATGCACCAATCAGAATGACGCAAAGATACTAAGGCAGGGGACAACTTGGCTGGAGAACAGTTGGAAGTAGGACAGTAAAGTCAGGTAGGAAGACAACTGTACACTCGAAACAAAAATGCACCCGTAATATTTAAGATTTATTCATTATAATTGCAAATAAAAACATATTCATTTGAGAAAAAAAAACCCATTGCACAGGTGTAACAAACTAATAAATTTTTAATTTAATGTGATACATATTTGTCAGTCATACAAAAGTATACTATAATAAACCAAAAGTGTTTTTGCTGATATTTATCAATAAATCTAATTTGTTTCAATTTCTTACATTTTAACTAACTAAATATTGCTTGTTCCAGTCACATTTAAACCATGATCATACTTTTTAACCAATTCAATTTAACTGTTTTCACAATTAACAGATTGAAACTTGCTGAAGACTTGAAAACATGTTAAAATACACACAAAATAATTCTGTGTGTAATCAATACTGAGGAACTCAGCAGCAACAACAAAAATCTGCCCTCTTTTTTCTTTAAGTAGTGAAAAATGTTCACTGAGTGTATCTAGGTTCCCATCATGGATTTAGGAACCTCTCATGAGGGGAAACAAAACCACAAGTAGATTAGGTACATCCATAATACTGTACTAACCACCAGAGGGCGTCAGGTAACCTTATTGAAAGGGGGCATCTTATTGGTTTTTAAAGAATGCAGATTTGTTCTCAACATGACTCATCTGGGTCAAATCAAAGCATTCTCAGGGTTAAAACCTCCTACATGAAAAAAAATAGATTTTATCATATAGATACATTTTATTAGTTCTAAATGCTCTCAGAATGTTCTTCGAGAACATTATGAATGGAGCTAAAATTAGAAAGATTAATTGAGACTTTCTAGAAAATCTAGGAAAAACAGACTTTTAAGTCCAAGAGCAAAGAGCATGAAAACGAAGCACACGGATCCACTGACATTTTGCGAGAGTTTATTAATAAATTAGGTTATTTCTCAGAGTAGTGACGTCAAAACGCAATCATTCGTGTGTCTGACAGAGTATTCCATTAGTCAGTTAAAAAAACATTGCAAATCAAAGAGTACTATTCAAAAATGTCAGCTGGAAACTTATATTCTCCTCTCATGCAGTTGATGCAGAATTTTGTACCTTTTTTCTAATAATTTCTCGTGTCAAGAAAGAGTCAGTTGGCGATTTATTCCCCCTTACAACAAAACGTTTGTAATCTGCAGTAAGGACGCTTTCCTATCACAGACGACAGAACGCAGATTAATGTGTTTACATATTGGGCGAAATTGGGGTAAGGGGCAAAAATCTATCTGTGTGTTATGCTTAAGCTGTTTATGATACTGTGATAAAGGAAAACAGGTTCACGCGTTAACATGACCACATGAATTGTCGGCTCAAAGGAAAAGTTCACCCAAAATTAAGATTCTGTCATCATTTACTCACCCTCAAGTTGGTTCAAATGTGGTATTTTGTTCTATTGAACACAAAAGAAGGTATTTTGAAGAATGTTGGTGACCATAAAGTTGTTGGTCCCCATGGGAAGTCCATGGGATCAGAAATCGGTCATGTTATTTTAATCGTAGATATGTTTTAACCCTATGACAAGGCTTAAAACGCTTTGGGTAAGACCGATCCGACATGTTTAATATATTAGAATTAATCGCCTTGTCTGTAAATATAGCTGGAAGTTTATTTATATAGACAAATATTGTGTGATGTTCATGCAAATGGCATGCCGTAACATTCTCTACTCTGGGAAAACCCTGAGGTGTCTCTCCAACCATTGACAAGATAAAATCACTCCAACAGAAACACACAGCCTAAAGCAATCCTGCTTGTCACATAAAACGCTAGCAATGTACAGTACACCACAAAATATTCCAGTTAATTCCTAGTGTTTGGTTGTTCTGTTTCTCGTTTCATTTAATTGCTGTTTGCTTGGTAGCTTTGAAAACCTGCCTGGTTAAATTACCATAATTTAGGTAAAGGAATCAAAACTAGTTGTCATTCAGTCGTAATAAAAGAATAGGTGGTGATTGATTTCCGTAATAGAAAATGGTGCTTGATGATTTCTAGGAAATCAAAGTATTCCGGTGGAACCAGTCCTGTTTGACAAAGTGCCACAGTTGCTTTTTTTTTTGTTTGTTTGAAGAAGCCATGCAAGACAGTGATCATTTATTAAACGTGTACAAACACACACACCCTTTTTTGTCATGGTGGATTTTGTCACTTTTACAGTCGATTTGTCAGATTATCATTTATCACAACTAAGACTTCTTCTGTCAAGGGCTTATGTGCACATGTGCCATGGTGTGATCAGGCATGCCAACTCATACACACTAACTGTTACTAAAAGAATTTCACACTTGATTTTTGTCAAGATGTACAAACTCTTCCTAATTAGAAGTGCACATGTTCAGGTAAATCTTCACTTAAATGTGTCATACTGCAACATATCTCTTCCTTTCCCCAGTTTTTGATTCTATATAAGACCTACCTGTGAGTTTCTACTGATCCTGAGGACCTTGATTAGCTTGCTCAGTTGTGTTTGATCAGGGCTGTAGCTAAACTCTGCAGGGACAGTGGCCCTCCAGGACCGAGATTGGGGAACCCTGAGTAAGGGATTACAATCAGATAACTTGACAGATCAGCAGTGTAGAGGAAAGCCTGCCCCCTTGTGCCCAATGTACATCCACAATTCTAAGATTCTCATTGGACATATCAGAGAGGTGTGCTACACAATAAAATCAAATATCACACACATTTTTAAAAGTGAACTACTCCTTTAAGGAGAATTGCACAAAATTGAGAATTGCGCCTGCACTATTACATTACCACCACGCATTAATCTCGGGCCACGTGACATAGCTAGCATACAGGCAACACTGGAGCAACACTTCACGGTTAGTCTGCTAAATGTGCAAATATCATAATTACTATAATCACTTAATTGACTCCCTGCATGTTCCTTATGGTATTAAACACACATATAATCGTTCAAACATACTACAGCCCACTTTCTTACCTGTTAAAAAGAGAAATAGAAAAACTTGACACAGACACGATAGCTTCGTCGAGTCCACTGATGTAAACCGCACGTTCCGTACACAGGCTGAACAAGGCATTAGCAATCGTTAACAGATCCTCCGATCACAAACCGGAACTTAAATTTACAGCAAAAGAAAGTGAAACTTATATAAACAAGCACACACTGCATATTGTAAATTAAAGTGCATAACCCAAAAAAATGTTATAGAAGTTAAATAAGACAGCATTTTAAACACATATCATCTTTTTATCCTATTAAGCTCATTAGCTTCCTTTACTCGCAAAGCAATGGATCACTGATCTACCGATCATAAATGTTTTTCTTTCTCCTGTTTTATAAAGAAATTAATGTTTCTTAAAATTAAATATTTCTTAACCAAACAGTGCAGCAATGCAATGACAAAAAACATTTTTAACTTTTTAACCTTAAGATATAAAATAAAGATTTTTTTTTAACTTGCCCTTTTATGAACAATTTAAGTATCTTTTAACTTGCATCAACCCATTCAATGTATCAGTATTACATCAGTTTTACCATCCTTACATAAACAATGATGGCCGGACAAATGGGTGGAGTGACCCAGACCAAATATTTTAACACTAGGGTTCAAATCTGGACTCAAATCTGAGGACGAACATGAGCCTGATGGACTTGTTCTCAAGCCATGACTTGGTTGTCTTCTTTGCAGTTTGGATAGGAGAACTGTCTTGTTGAAAAATAACATCTAATCATTACTCATCAGATAACATACTCATTTATGGGAAGTAGGCCATTAAGCAATATTCTCAGTACTCCAAAGCATTAAATGACTTTTCACAGTGAAGCAGTTCACCAATACCAGCAGCTAAAAGGCTCTCCACACAAAGACACCTTTTCCTCTATGCTTCACTGTGGTGGAGATGCATTTATTATATTTCTCAACAGATTTGTGTATATATTACTGAAACCTGGATTCAACTTTTTACTGAATGAAGCTAACAATTCTTGTTTTTCCCTCTGAATTATGTCAACAGGGAAATGCATGATGCACTGATGCACACTTAAAA
The DNA here is from genome assembly GCA_038021265.1 of Cyprinella venusta. Classification (NCBI taxonomy): domain Eukaryota; kingdom Metazoa; phylum Chordata; class Actinopteri; order Cypriniformes; family Leuciscidae; genus Cyprinella; species Cyprinella venusta. The sequence goes on from CM075866.1 coordinate 36,387,930, forward strand.
TAAAAGGTTTTTCTACATGTTTTTGTTTTTTTCTCCTCTGACACTACTTCCTTTTCACGAATTGCTTTCACTTTTTTATTCTCTTCCCTTCAATCACCTGACTCCATTAACGTGTGGAACTCTCTCTTGTCATGATACAATCCATTTGAAATTAACCCCTACATTTTTCCCCCTCAATGAATAGCCTATCTTTGTTTCAATGTTAAGGAGTAAATTTGGTTGTGAAGAATATTTATGTTGACTTATATATGTTGAAATTTGAACGCACTATGTAGACTGTCATGTTTGAGATAAAGAAGTGTGTATGCAAGAAGGAAGTTTAAGCATTCAAGAGCTATTAATCTTTGTCTTTCAGTTTGTTGTTTTTAGAGATTACACACAACACAAAGAAAGTTTTGTTGAAGGACTTTCTGATTATTGAACCTAAAAGTGAGAGCTGATGCCAAGGCATGCAAAAGAATACTTTGGCCTATGACAACGTTTCCAGTCATCGCAATGGTAAATCTCACTGAAATGTCTGGTTGAACCTAGCTGCTCCGTAAATTGGCTTCTGATGAAAGACTGGCTGCTGATGGCCAAATGTACCTTAATGGTCATTAAGGGAGGACAGAATATTTTGTACTAGCTTCCTGTACCAGCAATAAAACAATAGTGGAGGGCTAGGAGTTGAATCGGTTTGGAACAGAAAAGGAGTAATTAAAATGTAATCGATCATGTTAAAATTTTTCTTCTAAAAATATTTTATTGGAAAATTAAACAACATTTTATCAAACTTTGATAATTGCCTTAATCTTTTAAACAACTGAGAAGAAAGTGATCAACTACATTTTACAAAAATCACCCCGCAAGTTTATAATAGTAGCCTACTGCAGGGACTCAACTCAAGATCCCTCATTTAACAGTTCTGTTACCAAAATTATGAAAAATAATTAGTCAATAGAATAGAAAATTATTCAAAATATTCAAATCAGGAATATCAGAAAGCACAGTTTTGTGCATAAAAAATGTCCAACACGTTACAATGTTCACTAAATCGACATAGTTTTTTTCAATTGGACTGGTGTTTATTCTCTTTAGCATGCAGTGTGAAGTATTTCACTCAGTTCTCTGATCATTTCGATTCAATTTCAACAAGTGAAGAACAAATTTTACTCACTTGCGTTAGACAGCACGTTGAAGCCGTTCAGGCCGCCATCTTCACACTCACATTCAAAACATCCGGTAGTAGCTATCGTTGTACACGTCACGTACATTATGTACACGTACACGTACATGACAGACGATGTTCAAATGAGCTGGATTTGAAAACCGATGGATCATAAAGTAATAATTGTTAATAAAAAAAAATGTGATTCCCATGAGTGTGCTATATCGATGTTTTTATTTCTAGCTATTCCAACCAACGGCCAGCCTAAGGCCGTGTGTCCACCAAAGCGTTTTTCCACGCGCCTGGCGTATGTTTTCAATTGTTTCCAATGGGAACGCCGCGTTTTCTAAACGCCATGAGCGTGACGAGGCGCTGAGCGTTTTTTTCACGCTGAAGCGCCGAGCGCCCGGCGTTTTTTACTGGTCGCCGAGAGTTGAAAAATGTTCAACTTTGGAAAAAACGCAGCGCTCATCACTGTCAGTTCTTGCCCAGCCGTCCAATCACAGTGGAGGGGGGGCGGGACTAAACCACACCGACCAACAGTCACAACGTTTAAACTGCTGCGGATATTCTGTATCATAGCAACGAAACGCCCCAACGGAAAAAACGCTGCGCTGCCAAAACGCTCTCAAGCGCCCAAAGCACGGCGTCTTCTGCAGAGCGTGTAGCGTTTTCAGCTGGCAAAAAACGCTTTGGTGGACACACGGCCTAAGTGACAGACGTGATTACGCTTGAGGGGTGAACCATTTGATTTTTTTTTTTTTTTCGGTAAATGTAGGCCTAAAACAAGCTGGATACGTTAGAAATTATATTTGCGTAGTTCATTATACCCCTACTTATTTTAACGGAATAATACTTCATTATACTTATCATTATACTTATTTATAGGCTATTTTAAGTTTATTTTGTGGCTTAAATTACATTATTAATCAGTCATTATTCAAAGACTGACATGTTTACCTTCTTGAGACTGTGTTGTAAAAATCGATGTTCTCTTCTGTGTAAGGTATGTGAGGTATTCAGTACTGTACAACCACAATGGATGTCTTTGTTTCAGTTTTTTTTTTGTCCTATAATAAAGCACATGATCTTTCACTGGAACAATATATGGAATTGCCATACGAAGATACAGTTTTCCTGTTTTTGTATAAGAGGATGTGATTTCTGTGAATGGCTGTATGGTTTGTGGTTTTAATCTATGATCCCACATCTGCTCCACCGCTTCTGCTGTGGCCATACACACAAACACACAACATGAACAGTTTTGCTCGACCTGACAAGCACATTTACACGATGACATTCAGTAAATGGTGAATTTAATGTATAAAATCAGATAATGTTCTTTTTTAAAAATAATTTAGAAAACTTGTAAAATTATAGAGATGAAGAGAGTAAAAATGCATAGTTATATATAAAAAAAATTCCCTCAAATGGGGCCATTTCTGTAAAGTTAATATGCGAGAGGTTCCTGATTCTTCTTTTTTTTGGGTTAGGTTGAGTTACAAGAAACTAGCCAAAGGGAGAGAGAGAGAGAGAGAGAGAGAGAGAGAGAAAAATGACAGCAAAAACAGCTGTAAATCACATCAAATAATTTATCTTTATTAATAAAAAGCAATCCTAAACAAACAAATAAAACCTTGGTTTTATTCGGTGAAATGCATTTTTCTGCATAGCAGAATGACTAATTGACATACCATGGATTATACAGTATGTACCCATATAACATCATTAAATGTTCATACTGATATTGACATCACCAGTTGTTCATGGTCAGTGGTTTACCATTAAACATAAAGACAAACAATACTATTTAAAAGTAACTACAATCTCAAATCATTAATTTAACACAAATACAAACTGACCTGGTACCAGAGTGATTGTTTTAAAACAACCGAAGGCCAAAGGTGAAGTTGTGCTGATACGTCAAATAAAACATTTTGTAGTGCTTTTATTACCAGACAATAGTCCAAACGATCACTACACACATAAATAGTAAATACATGTTCTAGTTGGGTCAATGAAAAGCACAGTATCCTATGAAATGATCAAATAAATGGTGCTATGTTAAAAGAGCTGCATCATCTGTAACTTCAACGTCAAATAAACAACACACATTCATATACTAAAAGGGTACAACCATAGAAATTCTTTAAGTTTCTTGCTCACAGGCAGTTGGTGAATGCTATCTTTACCGTAACTCTGTACCACAGCTCTTCTTGCCAGCTCTTGTAGGCTCTGCGGCGCATCTCCACGATACGGTATAGTCAGACTCTTTTTTGGGGACGCAATATAGTATCCAAGCAGCTGGAAAAGGCAAGAGAAAGTATGTTTACTCCCTGCTAAACTGAATCCTCCTTCTTTGAGGAGCACCCGCACGCTGGTCGGGCCCTCGGGAGCCCGATAGCTGAGAGTGAAGAAAACATTTGCCTGCATGCTGTCCCGGATCAGGAACATCCCTAGAGGGAGTTTGGCCAGTTGTGCATGAGCTTCATCTGCTTCCATGGGACCCCAGTAAAATCCACTTTGTTTCAAGTAATCCACAGCCTGGGTGATGAGGTCACATTCCTGCTGGTGCCGAAAGGGCTGAAAGTGTGTCGGGGGGTCGGAGCAGGGTTTAGGGGGCTCGGTCGGCTTGGATGGGCCCTGTGGCGCAACTGTATGTTCAGAGTCATTATGCTGGACCATTCTGAATCGGGGCCCTCTCATACCATTCCTCCATGGTCCCAAAGCATAGATGAATGATTCAGCAGCCTGTGCAAATGAACAGAGTTCAAACATCATGAAGTGGGAAGAGCTCATGTCCGGACACATTCAAGATGAGTCTGTGAGTTTGCAAGAAAGTGTGTGAGTGGGTGTGAGAATGTACAGTGGATTTTAAGGTCAGATTTAACCAAACCCTTTTGGAAATTTTACATTTTGTTTGTTTTTTTAGGATTTTTTACTTCAAAATGGAAAAGTTTTTGCATGTCCTATGTGATCACACACAAAAAAATGATGGACATGATTTGAATAGCTTAAAACATTCACACTTTCATCAAAATTTGAATTTCATCTTGTGGAAACGTTTGCGCCCCAAATCTTATAAGCTCCTTTGAAATTTCAACGCATGGAACACAACTTATTTAGTCATTTTTTGGAAAATATATATTTCATATCAAATTTTAAAATAATAATAATAATAATCTTAAACTTGAATAATTTTTTGTTTCACTTTTGTAAAAACTTTTTTCACTTAAACAATAATCTGCGAAGAAACCAAACTTGTGTCTGTGCTCCAAAGCAAGATTGACAATTTTCAGGTCTATGCTAAAAAAGTAATAAATTGATCATAATTAGTACATACATATAATTTAGTACCATAAAAATACCCTAGAAATAATACTTTTATTCACGGTCATTTTTGAGCAATTCTAAGTAAAAATCTTGGAAACAGAATCCAAAAAGAATTTGATTTGTATGCAGATGATGCTTGAGAAATTTTTTGTTTTAAAAATATATATTTTTATAGGCAATACTTTTGTTTTGTGAGCCAAATCAAAGCCAGCGCTGCGTAACCAACATACTTGGCAATTGACTGTAATGATAAAAACACCACAACAGAAAAGCAGAATTCTCATAACTGTGTGTCATAGTTTTTTTTAAAGACACATTTTGTTCAGGTCAAATTTGGAAACACTAGGAAACTATTTTGATATAATTTTTTTAATTAGCCTTTTAATTAAACTATTTTATAGCTTACATTGATGACTATGTTACTGAACCCAAAGTGAAAGCATTTTAGCACTTTTTACTTGATGGTTACAGGTGACATCACATTTGTAAATCAAAAAAACGTAAAAAAATATGGTAGGCTAACATTTTAAGAAAAATGTATGAAACCAACATGACTAGGCTAGTCTACAACGATGTCATTTCGAATAGGCAACTATTTCTCGAAAACTTTATTTATATTTCCCTCACCTAATTCACATCAAATTTTTACATATTTTTATATGTATCAATACATTTAATTATTTAAGCATATTTTAAAAATCATAATTTTGGTCGGCTGCATAGTCCTTTGAATGTCTTGATGTTATAGCCTCAGACGAGCCTATAACCGTTAGCAGAGGAAAAGTTAAGCTGTCTTCTCTGAAACACAAGTAGGCTATATGTTTTCTGAAAGAACTTCGAAATTAAATGTAAACGTTTCTCCAGTAAAACAAAAAAAAAAAAATCGATTATCTATCATGTAGGCATACGTGTTTCAGAGTAAACAATAAGTTACATTTCTACTGAAAATGTTTTCACAAAACGGTGTCTAATAGGCTACATGGAGAACGTCACTGTGAAAGGTGAAAGAAACACCTCCATGCAGTCCGGTATAAAACCACTAGCCAACTTACCGCAAATGCAGTTTGATGTTGACTAACCCAGACTTCTCCAGAACTGTGTAAATATTTCCTGCGATGCTACATTTTTAGTTGTTACGCGATTCTTAGGCTGACCATTTTCACTTACAAAACTACATCGAAAGCGAAAGTGCACATAAATATAAAAGGCGGTCTCGCCTGTGGCGCATCATTGACTGACATGAGACATATATCTAGGACTGATTGGATGTATGTATCCAATGGACTGATTGGATGTATGTATCCGATGATCGTATCTTATTTACATCCCTCTCTGTACTCAGTTGGTAATGTGCCAAGAGAAATCCTAGAAGTGGGAATGCGGTGGATTTTGGCCGGACTCTCTTTCAATGCCTTCAAAATGGCGAAATGGCGATTTAAGCAAATAATGCTGTTGAAAAGCCTAATATAAGCAAACAACTGTAGCATAATCAATGACTGAAACGAGTCTGCACTTGCTAATTATTTATTTTGCCTGCAATTAAGTGTGAATTTTTGTTTCGCTTTCACTTCGGCGGTCTGTTTTACTTTAAATCACGTGATCTTCTCCAACTCACGTCGCCTTTGATAGGTTAAGGGTTAAAACTATCTTGTTATCCCTGGCTTACTTTTATTGTTTAAGAGTGTAACCGTAAAGCCAGCGTGGATTACATATGACAGATACATATGAGCCACAGCCACACATTTTAGAAATGCAATGTTGTTTTCCATAGACTCCGCAGAAATTACATAAACTAAAACAAGATCATCCTTAAGTGCATAAGTCAATGTTATAGCCTATAGCATCTTATACTAAGATTTAGATTTTTTTTTTTTTTTTTTTGCTAAAACAGAAAAATACCTAAATACTCATTTAATTGTGAAGTAAAACGTAACGTGCCAGACAGAAAAATGCCCAATAAACCAAAGCATTCATTGGTAAATGGATACATACAAGCACTTTTGTAAACAGATGCTGTACTCTATAGATGTCTTTAAGATTTCTTCAGACTCTTTCATCTTATCATCTCTAAACGCATCTGTTAAATATATCCCTGACAGGCAAGAGAGAATTTAAGAGATATTAATAATTCATCACACATTAGGTTCATCGGAAACATCAGAAAACACCCCCAAATCCTTAAATATCTTTAACAATTATGTTTGCTTAAAAAATAATCAAGCATTAATCATTATATTTTCATTTATATATTTTTTTCATGTTTTGTTTGCAAATTAATAATAATAATAATACCTTGCACTGTACTGCAGATGAGACATAAACATAAATTTCCACTTGAAGCAGTTTTCCTTTTGAAATGAGCCCCAAATTTAAAAAATAAAAAAATCAACTCTTATGCCACTGACATCAACTGCCTGATGTACACAGCACCTGCATATTCACCTACAGAGAAATTACAACGGCTGGTTGTTACTGGCCTCTCTTTGTATGTCATACCCCCCCGATCTGTATTCAGGTGTGCTTTCATTTTAGTTTCACTTTAGCACATTAACTCTATCAACTATTTGAAAATCACTGGATGCAAATTGTATAGTATACCCTGTCTAAAATTGTAAAAAAAAAAAAAAAAAATCATATGGCAGAAATTTGGGTTGTTAAAGGAAAGGGGTAGTTGATTTGGGATAATAACAGAATATTGTAGGTTAAAACAGGATTTAAATGAAGCTTCACTTTCAGAATGATCCCCGATCATGATGAACTGAAATGAAACAAAAAGCAGAAAAAAAGTTATGTTACAAAAGCACTGTTATTTCCGAAATAATGTCTGAACATTTCATTTTACGGGAAAACGTCCCCCATCTGCGCTCCTAGTTTCACTAACCTAAAATCAACATCTGTGAAATAACCACCCAATTTGCCTTTAGAACAGATAAAGCCAAGCGCTTCTAAGAAATGCACTTGACAATGAGCTTACACTGAACTCTACTGGCAAATGACTAATGGGTGAAAAACAACTGCGACTTTAAAGGGATAGTTCATTTTGAAGTTAATTTTTATGTTTTAGCTGACCTCAAGGGCATCCTAGATCTTTGTTGTCTTTGTTTCCAGAGTATTTTCAGTTTTGATAGTTTTAGGTCAAACCGTTCTTGTCTATCAGTCATATAATGGAGGTCTATGGTCACCACCTCAAAGAGCATGCACAGAGAAGTCCAAATTAAACATGATTTAATGACTCGTAAATGTAAGTACACATTGATGGCCTAAGACACAAAACGAGCGGTTTGTGTGAGAAAACGAACAGTATTTATATCGTTTTTACCTCTTGTAACCACATCCACGTCCAAGTTATCTGAAGGCACAGGCGCTTCGGTCTGCGGTCTGCAATTTCCTGTATATCTAAATATGTTTAGATCTTCACAGTGAAGGATAACACTTCTGAAATCTCTGTGTAAACAATGAGTGACGTACACATGCAAGAGATCACTTCCGGGGCTTTCCGGCACGCTTGCGCAGACCGAAGCGCCCCCGCCCTTAAGAGTACTTGGACGTGACTGTGATTACAAGAGGTAAAAACGATATAAATACTGTTTGTTTTCTCACACAAAATGCTCGTTTTGTGTCTTAGGCCATCAATGTGTACTTACATTTACGAGTTATTAAATCATGTTTAATTTGGACTTCTTGGTGCATGCTCTTTAAGGTGGTGACCATAGACGTCCATTATATAACTGACAGACAAGAACAGTTTGACCTAAAAAATTCAAAACAAAGACACCTACATCTTGGATGCCCTTGAGGTAAGCTAAAACATATCAAAAATAAATTTCAAAGTGAACTATCCCTTTAATAATTTTTTAAAATGAAAATCTGCGTGTGATAAAGAAAGAAAACATCTGGCAGGTGACATGTAGAGAATAAAACTTCATTAACCACAGTCCTCGCATATAGTGATTATAAATATTTTATTGTATTTTTAACCCCCCAAACTTTCCATTTTAGTTTATGAGGAGGCAGATGCTGTTTCATGTTCCTCCTTCCTGCTGCTGCGTCTCAGCATGTAGGCAGCAGCTGTGAGCGCAAGAATACCATATGTGGCAAGAACAAACTGGAAAAGGGAATAAGTGGGAGAAAAAATGACACAATTAGAAAGTGGTGACGCCAGCAGATGTTACTGATGTTATCTTTGAACAATCAACAGTCTGACTTGCTCTTGGTGACAAGGCATATACCGTCTGTAATTCCTAAGTAATGAGAAACAGGATCTTACATTTCTGCGTCCTTGTATTGTGTAGCTGTTAAAATGTTTCCTCCATCCAGTCAGCTCAGTTGGGGTTGGTGCTTCAATCCCAAAGAGCTGTCTCTGTCATCGAAATACACATGAAATATCAAGATTTGACAAACCATTTAAAAAAAATGACAAAAGTACGGTATATCCCCATACGGGCTACACTTTTCTGTTCTCACTATGTACATTAAACAAAACAAAAAATACATTAATAGGTAGGTGGTAATATCATACTTTTATGTATACCATGGTACTGAATAAGCATAATATGCATGGCATTTACTGTGAGTATTACATATCCCAGTATACATGTTGTATACTGGGATATACATATATTGTCCCAGTATATATGTTATGTATATATGTTACATAACATATATGTATATATGTTATATGATATGTTGTCCCAGTATGTTAGTATACATATCCCAGGCCTATTTGTAAGCAACTCTATCATAACTTAAAGGTAGAGACACTTTCTCGTGTTTTCATGAAGGAGAAGAGGATATGTTTCATATCTTTATATTTATTTATACATTTATACTTTATATTTTATTTATTTTATATGACAGCATGCATGGCTGCGATATGTTGAACAATCAATTAATTCATTTTGTCTACCTTCACTTCGGTTATAAGATGACCAAAACTTGTCAGCGGAATCCGTGTCTTCACGGGGGAAGTCGGCATGACTGCAGCACAAAAATATATATATTCTAAAACGTGTAGCCTATTCTTGAAATGTATATAGAACCTCTACAAGGGCACGCTTCGGTTGTTTACAGCTGCATTTAGTTCCGGGCTTTTTAAATGGCATCTTAGACATCCAATTAGAACTCCCCTAACGCAGACTTTGAACCAATAGCTGGCGATCTGTAGGCGGGACTTAGCTGTGGTTACGCAAACGAGTTAAAGCGCCCGCGTTTGAATTATGGTCAACCGTGTAAACGTTGCTAAGCCATGGTGCTAACCAATGTTAGAGGAAGTTATTGAGCCCATATACATCATGATGTCTATGATCGAGCCAATGTGGTATTCAGAGGCATCATTTTAACTGCTTTTATTTAACTTCCTCAAATGTGACTCCTGCAAACATAATGTAGTGACGTAATATTAAGCAGTTTCCTCTGGTACGATTGTCTTCCTCAAGGACACAATTAATTATTTTTTTAACCTTCAAAATGGTCTTTATTTCCTGTTTACACTTCTGGGCTTCGGGGTCTACACGACCCCAACAAGTGATTGAGTAATTGTACAAAAAATATACATTTTTCATCAATATATCATTTTTGTTTTTTGTTTACTTCATCTATTCATTAATGCTGTGTTTTTTGGAGATACAAAGTACTTTTCCTATCCATAGGCTACCACACAATTCCTTAACTACACCATTAGCTTGTATATGAAATATTATTTTTTTATGATACATTGCATTTATGCTCTAGTACTAGGCCTTTAATTCTGTGTAAAAATTTTCAGATCTATGCGGGATTTTTTTTTTTTTTTTTTTGAAGAAAATATATTTGAAGAAAATTAAGTGAAAATGAATGAAGACACATGAAGAAAATATATTTAGTTTATTTCACATTTCCCATTCATTTCAATGTGGGGTCATGTTGACCCCGAAGACCAGAAGTGTAAATATTTACATACCTTCAGTTTTTTTGTGTGTGTGTGTGTGTGTGTAGATATAATGTATGAAAAGTCACAAAATCTTATTCCACTGAGATGAAGGGAGTCGACTGGGGTCGCATAGACCCCATGACCCGATTGAGGGATACCCTTAATTAGCCAACTGTCCATTTCCCAGACCCAGAATAGCCTACAATAGTGGCAATTTTCTTGTTGTTGTTTTTTTTTAAGTAATCAGACTTTTTCAGTTTTGGCCTGGTAAAACCCCATAGATTTACTTGGAAGAAAATACATTTCTAGAGACCAGATTTTTTTGATATCATGCACACTTTTTATCATAAACTCCTTGTTTCTTTTCTCACCCATTAAAACAGGTCCAAAAGTTGAGTTATACGTATAACAAAATACATTTTCTGCTTTCTTCTGTTTTATCTATCCAAGAGGGCTGTGATACAGTACTTATAGGAAAATAACTTAGTTTCTCTTTTTGACTCATTGTTATAGGAGTAAACGTTACGTAGGCCTATTCATTTTGCCAGTGTGCTGTATATCTAAAATAAATTTAAACCATACATAAAGGTTGTTGTGTTGCCAACAGTACAAATCAACTGAAGCAGAAATAGAAAAGTAGCCTTCATGTTTCCCAAATGAATTGAGGCAGTTATTTGTCTGTTATAGGCTTATGCCTCTTTTCACCTGTCACTTTCAGTGACACAAGGGAGGAGTCCTCTTGAAATTTTAGATTGTCATTTACCAGAGGAACAAAAAGGTCAAAAAAGAGAAGGCTTTTTGACATTTAATATCCTGCAAGAGCAGATACAAAGAACTCATATTGAGATTGCAATTTTTTATTTAAATGTGTAATATAATATGCATGATGATACCAGGATTTCACCACAATACTCTTCTATTTTGTTTTATTTTGCTAGAAAATATATCAAATAAATGTATTTTATACTATAAAATATAATGTAAACATACTGTATATATATATATATATATATATATATATATATATATATATACAAAAGAAAGGGTCAAGCCCAAAATGGCTAAACAGTAAGCTTTTAATTATCTGGACCACGAATTATTGGTCAGGAAAATAAAAAACAAAGTGTACAATACAAGTGGACTAGCCTACACAAGAATTCTCATACTCGGGATTAAAAAAAAAATCGGTTTTCTTTGTAAATCAATATTTACAAACATTTAATATTTTCAAACATTTAATATATAATTATTAATATTATAATCTATTTAATAGGCTACACAATCAAAAGAGTAAATGCAACTACAAGCCAAGTACACTTAGAATACTTCATTATGGCCTACTGTCTCGATCAAAATATCGAGTACATATAGTCCAAATATAAGACTTTTCTGTCAAGATTTTAAGTACACCTCTGAGAAGAACAATTTTTTTTTTCTAAGTACCAGTACATCAAAAGTAGACTGAAAGTCTACTTTTAGTTTTAAAGAAGTATACTAAGAGCACACTTGAATAAACTTCTTTTTCGGGGAAGCATGAAGGAAGTGGTGTCATTGTGTGGGAAGCCTTTTACGCAGCTGGTATTGGTGAACTAATTCACTGTGAAAAGTCATTATAGGAGAATATTGCAGAATGGCTTGCTTCTCACAAATGAAAAGTTGTTATCTGAAGAAAAATTATCAGATGTTATTTTTCAACAAGACAATTCTCCAACCCAAACTGCAAAGACAACCAAGACATGGCTTGAGAAGTCCATCAGGCTCATGTTTGGGCCTGCTCAGAGTCCAGATTTGTGCAACACATTCTCACACCCCAACTCGTCACATATAGACGCTTGGTCAGGATCCCTTGGCGTCACTTACTGACGCATTGGGTATAGCCTACCTTTGGCATCATTTTTCAAAGTGCAGGGTAGTCCGATAGACTTCTATAGATCTCTGAACCAGAGCCCGTTGAAATTTGATGTCTTAGGTAAGCTCAATGGAATGGTTTTCTGCGAATGGGTTGAGAGTCAAGACTGCAATAAATAAAAATAAAAAGGAATATGCCAAGGCTAGTATAATGGTATAAAACTGAACCCTATAGTGAATATTTAGACATTTCTCAACTACTCGTGAAATGTCTGAAGCCATCAATTTTGAGTGGAACAAAACTGACTCATTAAAACAACAATAAATAGTTCATCCACATAAGTGTACAACAGCAAACTGTCTTGAATTAAAGCTGCTGCTATGTGGAGCACATGATGTGTCCTGCAATAACCACAAGAGATATGGAGTGATGCTTTATTGTGGTAAAGTTAATTATACCTTACACGAAAAGGCTAACTTCCTCTTTTCGTATCCTTAATTCTAATGCAGTGTTTAGTGAAGCGAACATTGAAACATGTCTGAAATAGTTTTACACAAAACTTTTGAATAAAGCTGTGTAAGACATTCTGAGACGGTCTGAAAAATACACTTACTGTACATGCGCAGTGTGTAAATATGTAGACATGCTCTGAGACTAGTCTGTTTTATAGGGATGGTTCCCTAAAATTATGCTGCTGAAAAAAAGAGACATGATTTTGTAAGTTTCAATCAGGCTATTCAGTTTCACTACCTCCTGTGACTCACACTGTTCACATGTTTGAATTCTGTTTGTTTTCCTTTATTATGACGACTGCCATACTGACGTTTGCGCACAAAAGAGGAGCAGACACAATAATAGCAGACAGGTAATCATATTAAAACAAAATTCTTCTTAGAATATGCAGAATTGGAAGCACTTTTATATTTGACTGCAAACGTCAGCTTGCGATTGTACTAGGCTATATAATAGAGGCTATTTTGGAAATGAAGAACTTCTGTTTTCTGTTCGCTGAAATATACGCCTTTTTCAGGATTCTTTGATGATAATAAAGTTCAAAAGTACAGCATTTATTTGAAATAGAATTTTGTAAAAGTCATATAAAAGTCTTCACTATCATTTTTGATCAATTTAATGCATCCTTACTGAATAAAAGTGTACATATATGTTATCTTTCTGTTTTTACAGGATGAGACTCATGGGTGCGAAGGAGTCCATGATTCTTTTTATGTTGATTTTGGCTCAAGGCTTTGAATACTCCAGGACATGTCAATGTGATCAGAACTATTTTTGCAATTGCTCCTCAAATGAACTCCAACAAGTCCCAAAGGTTCCGGCGAATGCTCTTGGCCTTGACCTGTCTTGCAATCAAATTGTGTCTATTGACATCAATGATCTCAGCCCTTATATTGCACTGAAAACCCTAAACTTGCATAAGAACAAGCTCAAGTTTATACACATGGAGGCTTTCAAATCTCAACGTAATCTGAAAGTTCTTGATCTGTCCTTAAACAACCTGGAAAAACTGTTTTCGTCTTGGTTCCATGAGCTACAATCTCTTCAGCAATTGAACCTTGTAGGAAACCCATACTCCACCTTGGGACCTTCTTCCCTCTTCCAGTCTCTCATTAACTTGAGGACGCTGCGATTTGGTAGTCCATCGCTGAGGAAGGTGCACAAGAACGGCTTAGAAGGGCTCACTCATCTGGAAGAGATTACATTTATTGGCTCTAACATGAGATCGTACGAGAGCGGGAGCTTAAAAGCAGCCCGTCCCATCGGTTTAGTCACTTTGAGCCTTCAGAATCTCTTTCAGAACGATCCAAGACTTGTCTCTAAGGTTCTTCAAGATGTCTCCCACCCTGATACTGTTCTGACTATCAAAGATGTCACACTCAGTAAGAGCAATTCGACAAAACCCTTCAAAGCGGTGAGAGAAGGTGGGACTAAAAGCTTGAGTTTCCAAAATATCAGCACAAACGATGAAGTGATCACCTCCATTTTGCAGGTCATGGATGGTTCTCCATTGTATTATTTTGGTTTCATAGATGTACATTTAGTTGGTAAAGGGTGGTGGCAGAATGCTTCGTACACACATTATAAAAACTTACATACTGCCTACATATGTAATCTTGACATCCAAGGGTTCTTTGGGTTTAGTAGCATGACCCAGTTGGGATTTCTCCTGATGCATCTCCATAAGGTGTCTGTGATCAACAGCACAGTGTTTGTCATTCCTCGGCAAACTACTTTTTTGCTGAAAAATCTTGAATACTTGGACCTTAGTCAAAATCTCCTGTCAGACCTGACGATCGAACCGACCTTATTTACAGGTTCCGGCGCATATCAAAACCTCAACACCCTAAACGTGAGCCAGAACGTATTGAAATCTCTCGGGCTGATGTCTCGGTTGGTAACTAATCTTAAGAGGCTCATATATTTAGACTTAAGTCATAATAGTTTTGTTTCTATGCCAGAAAAGTGTAGCTGGCCATCGACTCTCAGGTTTCTGAACCTTTCCAGCACGAAGCTACGTAGGATGACTGCTTGCCTGCCCTCTACCTTGACGGTTCTGGATCTCAGCGAAAATGATCTGATGGTTTTCAACCAAAGATTTCCTCAACTTACTACACTTGTATTGACAGGCAACCGATTGATGAAACTACCACAGGGGGAATTACTTCCAAGGCTCCGTACGCTGATTATCCAAAGGAACGCCTTGCGCATGTTCAACGGGAGCTCTTTGAGGAGGTTTAAAAACCTGCAATACTTGGAGGCGGGTTACAACAATTTTGTGTGCTCCTGCGAGTTTGTATCTTTCTTCAAAAAAGACGTTGTCCGTTTCATCACACTTCGAGATGGTCGTTCCAATTATGTGTGCGACACTCCATTCACTCTCAGAGGTTATGCTATTGAAAGCGTCAGACTGTCAGTCTTCGAGTGTTATATGATCCCTGCTGTCTCAGTGCTATGTTCTGTGATCATCATAGTGCTTGGACTTATTGTCGTCACCTGCCATAAGCTTCATGTTATATGGTATCTGCAGATGATTAAAGCATGGATACAAGCCAAACGAAAACCTGCAGTTGGTCGACTAGCCGGAGAGATCCGCTATGACGCTTTTGTATCCTACAGTCAACATGACGCCGAGTGGGTCGAGGAGATCCTCGTTCCAGAGCTGGAGAGTGCTCAGCCTTCGTTCGCCCTGTGTTTGCACAAACGGGACTTCCAGCCGGGCCGCTGGATCGTGGACAACATCATCGACTCGATCGAGAAGAGCTATCGGACTCTCTTTGTTCTGTCCGAGCACTTTGTTACCAGCGAATGGTGTCGTTACGAACTGGACTTCTCACATTTCCGCATAGTCGATGAGCACAATGACTCCGCTGTCCTGGTGCTTCTAGAGCCAATCAAGAAGGAGACCATCCCCAATCGCTTCTGCAAGCTACGGAAGATTATGAACTCCAGGACGTATCTGGAGTGGCCCGAGGATGAGGAAAAGAGAGGCGAGTTCTGGAGCAATCTGAGAGCCGCCCTTCAGAGAGATGAATGCTGAAGGCTTGCCAGGTTTGTGTGACGAATACAGCCCGCTCAAAACTAGCCCAAAACAAACACATTCTCATCCTTTGGCGTCATATAGGTGACGCCATATGACATTTCAGCCCGTTCTCATCCTTTAGCGTCACATAGAACGCTACACTCTCAGAAAAAAGGTACAAAAGCTGTCACTGGGGCTGTACCTTTTCAAAAGGTAAACTTTTGTCCATTTTAGGTGCTAATATGTACATTTTAGGTGTTAATATGTACATTTTAGTTGTTAATATGTACATTTTAGGTGCTAATAAGTACATTATATGTGTTAATATGTACATTTTAGGTGCTAATATGTACATTTTAGGTGCTAATATGTACATTTCAGGAGCTAGCTAATATGTCCATTTTAGGTGCTAATATGTACATTTTAAGTGTTAATGTAAATTTTAATTGTTAATATGTACATTTCAGGAGCTAATATGTCCATTTTATGTGCTAATTTGTACATTTTAGGTACTAATATGTGCATTTTAGGTGTTAATAATGTACATTTTAGGTACTAATGGCTAACTACCAATACGTAATGTCTCTGCATTTTCAGATGTATTTTTATTTGCAGGCCTATATACATTGTTGTTATTGTAACTAAAATGATTAATTGAAATGAAGCTGAAATAAAATGGAAAAACATTTACAAAATTTAAATTAAATGAGAAGTAGAAATTCGAATTAGAAACTAAAATTAGAACTGATGTGGTTCTAATGTAATATAACTTTTGGGAAGTTTAAAAGGTCACATTCATTAAAATGACAGCATTTAAAAGAGGATCTGCTAAACGGTGTACAATTTACAAAGCGGCAACATGCAATTTCTCTCAGCTAAGGCTTCTGGGGGTTGCTTGGATAACATCAGACACGCTAACTTTTACTTCATACTTCATACATTGTTACTTGACTATTTCACAAGTCGTGATCACAGCACTAACACTGTGAAGTTTGAGAAACAATTTTAATAGTTGGCACAATAAATAAAATCTTTCATTTATTTTAGTATATAATCTTTTATTCCAGGCCATGTGTCATCAGTTTAATGTATTTGTGTAACGTGAGCTTTGATAATGAGCTGTTATCTAAATGTTTTTTAATATACTGTAATGACTAACTTTTTATCTCCAGAATCATTTCAGCCATTATCAGTTCAGCAATTATCTGTGACTTAAGTAAATCATTTCCGATTGAATCGTACACTAATGTATGTGACAGTGAGTCATTGCTCTGCTATAAAATCAAATACTGAACCTTTTTTCTTCTGATGATTTCCTTTTATTCAAATCAATAATCTATGATTTGTTAATTCTCTAACCATTATTTAACTGAGAAAGATTTCCAATGTTTTCACTGACCAATTTAATTGCATCCTGTAAATGTAAACACACTCTAAATGAACTGAGACAGGGGCATTTAAGAGCCTTTTCTTTTAATTACAATTTGGGAATTGAGGATACTAATTGGTAGAGTTTTGCTAAATGGAATTTATATGTACAAGAGAGCTTTGATACAAGAGAGCTGCTCAACTATCTGTGGCCATTGTTGTCTGATTCTCCTATTGATGATGGGCCATACATTTTCAGTAGGAGACAGATCTAGACTACAGGCAGGCGTCAAGCGCATCCTTCTACATTGTAGAGTGTATAGAAACCACTCTGAATGAGACCTGACATTGTCTTTCTTCCCAGGAAAGATGTCATCTTAATAGCAGTACAATTCTCTAATATCCCAATACACACCTCCACATCACTGGTACCTTCATACATATGCAAATCACCCATGCTGTTTCCGCTGATGCCCCATACCATGACAGATGTTTGCTTTTGCAGCTGTCACTGATGAAAATTTGGATGGTTTCTTCTGACGTCGCAAAAGTCACACACTTAAAGGGATAGGGAAATACATTTTTGGTATGTTTTAGCTTACCTTAAGGGCATCCAAGATGTAGGTGTCTTTGTTTCCACAGTATTTTCAATTTTCATATTTTTAGGTCAAACCGTTCTTGTCCGTCAGTCATATAATGGAGGTATATGGTCACCACCTCAAAGAGCATGCACAGAGAAGTCCAAATTAAACATGATTTAATGACTCGTAAATGTAAGTACACATTGCTGGCCCAAGACATGATACAAGCTGTTTGTGTGAGAAAACGAACAGTATTTATATCATTTTGACCTCTTGTAACCACAGCCAAGTGATCTAAGGGCACGGGCGCTTTGTGGCTGTGGTAACAAGAGGTAATAAATTACATTTTTCAAATAAATTATTTACCGGTATATTGATAAATCATTTATATTTAAAACTGCTAAGTAAAATTCCATCAAATGAGTGTATGAATAAAACATTTCTTTCTAGTAGTTCCTTTAAGATATTTCTTGTTAATTCAAGTAACATGCCATAAAGAGTTCCGAAACCAAGCAGTATTTAAACGGTCTAGTCATTGCTTTCAAGGGTACACTTTTTTTTACACTTCCTTTTTTTCTTATATCTGTATTTCAGATCTCTTTTTTTAGGAAGTCTCATGATTTACTATTAAAAATGACAGCTTTCACATCCTATTTCACAGTTTTTGTCGCCACCTGTTGGATGTTTTAAGATTTGTCATTTAAGATATTAAAATTTGCAAGAACTAATTGCTATCTGTGAACTGTACTATACTGTATATGTGATCAGTGAAAACCCTGATTAGGTGCTAAAGACCAGATTGTGTTTGTTTCACCTGTTATTTCACTATTTCTCTAATGTTCTTCTCAGAATGAAACCCAAACCAAAGTAAATTTGTGCAGTCATTTGGAAGTGTAAATCACAAGATCTCCATCGTGTACCAGTGTGGAGCTCAGCAGATGGCGGATGACTATCAAATGTTTTTGTTGCCAATTCAAGTGATTCAACTAAAAAGGATTTGGTCATTGGTGAGGGAGGGTCATATTAGTGTTGTCAAAGAACTTTAACCTTTGACTAAATATGCATGTTTAAATAATGTAATCACAGTCGGTGTCCTTACCATTAAACTCACTGTTGACCCTTGGTAGGTTCATCAGCGAGATATTAGTGAACATACTGTGTGACAGTTTTATTACTTGGCTCCAGAAGTATTTTCTTATAAGTCTACAGATTTGCCATCAAAATGCATGATCAGATAGCATTTAACAATGATCTCGTCTGTCAGGTTGGATTATGTGAAGAAAAGCCTCATTGAGGAGATCTTTTGTGTGTAGCTATTAATCATAGGCCTGATACAGTAAGTACTGAATCAAGACACAGTGAAGAATCAAATTCCACCACAGCAGGTTGTCATTTTTATTTTCACACTTTTCACTCAAGTGAAGATTTCTTATCAATTTACTGTGCAATTTATATAATCACTTCCCAGTGAGACAACTAGCCCCGGTCACCCATACATTAATTTATTTGCAGACATCTGTGGGTCAACTTCTGGATTCTTAGTCTCCTTTTAAGGATTAATCTCTTATGTTATAGCATGTAATGGCGATAGAAAGGGGAACTTGCAACAATGAAGGAACAAGTGGGAGGTCTTAACTGTTCCTCATTCAGTCATTTTATGCATTGCTCTTGAAAATTGCATGGACTGTCATGATTCTGCCTTCTTGTCTTTGATTTTCCCTAGTCGTGAGGCAGGATCATGACAGAATCATGTTTTGTGTGCAAGCGCATGGCCTGTTTGGGCCATGTGCTTGTGTTGTCTCGTTTCATCACCCCGCCCCCTTGTTATCCTCGTCTTGTCATTATTGTCTAGTCAGTTTCACCTGTCCTTGTCATTAGTGTTCCCCTTTATAATCCCCTTGTGTTTGCTGTCCTGTGCGGGTTCATTGTAAGACTTTGTGTCAAACCTTGTGAGGTCCGTCTGTGAGTACTAGTCTGTATCTCGTGATAAGAGTTGTAGTTTGAATACCTGCTAATTCTCATTTCCTAGTCATCAAGTCTGTATCCTGTTCTAGTTTCCTTTATTTTCTTAGTCTTGGTATTCAGCCCTTCAGTTCTGTTTTGCCCCCTCGTGGGTTTTGTTTTCGGTTTTGTCATAATAAATTCTGTGTAGTGCATTCAGTCTGCTTTTGGGTTCGTCCTTCCTTCAACTTCATGACAGAATGAACCCGCCAATAAAGAACCCAGCAGACAGTATGTCCTCCCGGCTACATCCGGAACAGTGGTGGTTGTCGGCTCCCACCGATGGTGAGAGAATCAACGGTCCTGTCCCACCCGAGGGTGAGTGGATCCTGAAGAATTGGGCCCGACTCTGGGATCATTTCTCCCAGGAGGATCCGCAGGCTTCCACCAACTCGTTACCGCCTGCCAGGCTGCCAGTGATCCCGGAAGGTCACGTTGTAGCTGTGGTCACGCAGGGAAACCAGGCTCACTCCACTTCAGCTCCCGACGCGTCATCTGCACCCGCAAGTCTCCGTGGCAAACGTGAGAGACGGCTGTCGTGGGAGTCTACTTCGGAGTCCTCTTCCACTGAGACCACACTTCCTGCTGTGCTTCCCCAACCGGTCACAAGCCTGGCTATGTCCTCTGCTCCGCGACCCAGGAAGAAGAGGAGGAAGAAGGGAGCCTCTTGTCCTCTGTCTCTGTCCTCCCCTGAGCACGCTACTTCAGGCGCCGTCCCAGAGCCCGCTCCAGCAGGCGCCGTCCCAGAGCCCGCTCCAGCAAGCGCTGTTCCTGAGCCCGCTCCAGCAAGCGCTGTTCCTGAGCCCGCTACTGCAAGCGCTGTTCCTGAGCCCGCTACTGCAAGCGCTGTTCCTGAGCCCGCTCCAGCAAGCGCTGTTCCTGAGCCCGCTCCAGCAAGCGCTGTTCCTGAGCCCGCTACTGCAAGCGCTGTTCCTGAGCCCGCTACTGCAAGCGCTGTTCCTGAGCCCGCTCCAGCAAGCGCTGTTCCTGAGCCCGCTCCAGCAAGCGCTGTTCCTGAGCCCGCTACTGCAAGCGCTGTTCCTGAGCCCGCTACTGCAAGCGCTATTCCTGCGCCCGCTACTGCAAGCGCTGTTCCTGAGCCCGCTACTGCAAGCGTTGTTCCTGAGCCCGCTACTGCAAGCGCTGTTCCTGAGCCCGTTACTGCAAGCGCTGTTCCAGAGCCCGCTCCAGAAAGTGCTGTCCCAGAGCCCGCTCCAGCAGGCGCCGTCCCAGAGCCCACTGCGGAGAGAGCTGCGGCCGATCTAGCCGCAAGAGAGATTCTGCATTCGGTTTCTGCCCGTCAGGAGATGCCCATCTTCCTTGCCGCCAAGACCGTGTCTGACTATTTGTCGTGTCTGGCCAAGATCCTTGAAGTCCCTGTCTGTCCGGTCTTGTCCCCAGCACCCGTATCTGCCACAGAGAGCGCTGCACCCGGTCCTGTCCTTTCGCCTGCCTTGTCCCCTGTCAGGAGTCCTGTTTCCCCATCCTCTGAGTCCTCTGAGTTTGTTGCTGCTGCCACAAATGCAGTACCCCAGTCTGTTTTCCCAGTCGCCCCTGTCTCCACTAATTCCCGGACTGTTTCCCCGTTTGTCCCTGTCTCCACTAGTCCCCGGACTGTTTTCCCTGTCGCCACTAAGCGCAGTACTGTTTCGCCCAAGTCCTCTCCTCGTGTGTCCTCCTCCAAGCCTGCCCGGATTCCTCGTTCTCCGCCCTCATCCCATGGACCTAAGACCCCCAGCACTCCCACCCACCCTGGTCAACCCCCCATGAACTTTGTGTTTCCTCCACCACCTCTGCCATGTATGTTATTTTTGATGTTTCATCCCAACCCTGTCATAGTTTTTTCATGTATGCCGTTAGTAGTGTTTTCCATGTTTTGTTGGTTTTTATCTATGTCACAGTGTGTCATGTCTCGTGGTTAACGTCCCCTTGAGGAGCGTCTGGTAGCCGCTCCTTAAGGTGGGGGTTCTGTCATGATTCTGCCTTCTTGTCTTTGATTTTCCCTAGTCGTGAGGCAGGATCATGACAGAATCATGTTTTGTGTGCAAGCGCATGGCCTGTTTGGGCCATGTGCTTGTGTTGTCTCGTTTCATCACCCCGCCCCCTTGTTATCCTCGTCTTGTCATTATTGTCTAGTCAGTTTCACCTGTCCTTGTCATTAGTGTTCCCCTTTATAATCCCCTTGTGTTTGCTGTCCTGTGCGGGTTCATTGTAAGACTTTGTGTCAAACCTTGTGAGGTCCGTCTGTGAGTACTAGTCTGTATCTCGTGATAAGAGTTGTAGTTTGAATACCTGCTAATTCTCATTTCCTAGTCATCAAGTCTGTATCCTGTTCTAGTTTCCTTTATTTTCTTAGTCTTGGTATTCAGCCCTTCAGTTCTGTTTTGCCCCCTCGTGGGTTTTGTTTTCGGTTTTGTCATAATAAATTCTGTGTAGTGCATTCAGTCTGCTTTTGGGTTCGTCCTTCCTTCAACTTCATGACATGGACAGTCCCACTGATGGTCCCTGAGGTGAACGGAGTAGTTCACTTTTCAAAAGAAAAAAAAAAAACTTTTGCTGATAATTTACTCACCCCCATGTCATCCAAGATGTCCATGTCTTTCTTTCTTCAGTTGAAAATAAATTAAGTTTTTTTTTTTTTTTTTGATGAAATATTCCAGGATTTTTTTTTTTCCATAATGCACTTTACTGGTAACCAAACAGTTCAAGGTCCAAAAGACAGTTTCAGTATAAACTATTCAAAGGGCTTTAAACGATTCCAGATGATGAATAAGGGTCTTATCAAGCGAAACGATCGCTCATTTAAAAAAAAAAAAAAAAGTTTAAGCTTTATAAGCTCAAATGGTCGCCAACAAAATGAACAAATCTTTTTTCGTGTCATTTGGTTCATTCACCGAACTAAATGAACTCGGAAAAAGAAAAATTGACTCGGAAAAAGATTCGTTCATTTTGTTGAACGAGTTCGAACAGGAGAGTCACGAATGCGCATCACAGAACAGAGCAAGGTGACCATTTGAGCTTATAAAACTTAAACTTTGTTTTTTATTATTAAATGAGCGATCGTTTCGATTGATAAGACCCTTATTCATCACCTGGAATCATTTAAAGCCCTTTGAATAGTTTGCAGTTTGCACTGAAACTGTTTTTTGGACCTTGAACCGTTTGGTTACCAGTAAAGTGCATTAAATGAAGAAAAATCCTGGAATGTTTTCATCAAAAACCTTAATTTCTTTTCGACTGAAGAAAGAAAGACATGGACATCTTGGATGACAAGGGGGTGAGTAAATTATCAGCAATTTTTTTTTTAAAGTGAACTACTCCTTTTAAGCATTTTACTCAAGAGCATACTGGTGAACTGAATTCTAATGGTTTAGATCATGCGCTACAATCTTAAAAATATAGGTTCTTCATTGGCATTTTGGGCCCACCTTTAAAATCCAACCTTTCCACTCAACAAAAATTCTTTATAGTGGGAAATTATTCTTTAGATTTTTTAAATGTTCTTCATAAGAAATGAATGGTTCTCTTAAGAACTGTTCACTGAAAGTGTTCTTTAGGGAACAAAAATTAATCCACTAGGTATCACGGTTTGTTGATCAAGAGACTGATCAGATTGTTTTGTATCTGTCACAATTAATATTGAATTGCTTCAGCTTACGGCTTCATCCACAGTGTTTGCACCAAAAAGCGAAAGACACTTGGCCTGAAAAACAACCATGCCATCAGTTTAAAAAACAAATTGAACAAAATGTTCTCCGGCACGAATATAGTCTTGCTTGTATAGTATACGAGTTACCACCCCCTCTGCACAAAGGATGAGGTGATTTGCATAAAGAGGCACAAAGCTTGTTATTTTAAACAGATTAAACTGCTTTAAATGCCAGAACTTCTCAGAAAATATGGCTTAACATAACACAGTTAAAAAGAAAAAATAGATTCCTTTTGAGGCTCATTAACCATTTCGAACCAGGCTATCTTTGAATAACTTATAAGGTTTCCTAAGATTTCATCATGACTTCAGAATCTTAAAGCTGAAGCTTCATGCACAATTGAATCCTTATGTTCCTGCAAGAAGTTTAAAGACTGTCCTCCAGTGAGCCCATCGTGAGGGAAAAGGTCCCAGAGGCACCACAAATATATACATTAAAGTTTCTTGAGTACTTACTCCACATCTTATCAAAAACTGGAATTGTGTTTAACTGAAATTATTGTGTTAATGAATGTCACAGAACTGTGTTAGCCTCTGAATTAGCAGGGGATTCTCATGTTACATATTTTTTTCCACATTAAAAAAAAAGAAAAGTTGAAATGTGGTTAGCCAGACAGAGTTGTAACATACTTTCACATGTATCTCTGTCGAACCTACAAAGATTGTACAATATGGGAAAGTCTGACTGACATAATTGCAAAAGTGACTAACATGCACTCAGTGTTTGTTGTTATGTCTTGGTTGTATATTTGTTTATTTCTATTGCTGTTTTGAAGGAAATATCTCATATACCATTTCAAATTAAAATAAACTGGGGGTCAAGGTAATGGTGGAGTAGAGCAACTGCTTGTCTACACAAGTAAATTTGATTTAAATTCATACACAACATTTAAAGTGCCCATGTTTTCTATTAGTGTTAATAATTGCATTGTAATCCAGTAGTGGTATTTTAACAACGGCAGTGCTTCTTACTTGACATTCATTTACAGTTGTGGGATATGCAGGATTCAGGAAGCACATCTACATTTATGCATTTGGCAGAAGCTTATAAAGTTATGCCCAGCAAACACAGAATGTTCCCCTAACATTCCCGAATGGTCCCATGAGGTTTTTTTTTGGGGGGGGGAACCAAACAAGAGCGTTATAGGAACGTTACATGTAGGTTATTTTTAGGTTCCATTTTTATAACGTAAGGAGAATGTTCCGGGGACGTTCCCTCAACCTTAAGGGAAAGTTCTAGGAATGTTCTGGGAACCTAAATTTGTTTGCTGGGAGGTAGGCCTATAGCCTACACGTTATCAGTTTTATATGCATTCGCTGAATCAAACTCATGACCTTGGGGTTGCTCTACATGAATGCTTAAAACATTTTGTAGGCTAAAAGGTTTCTGCAAAATACTACAGTTGTTTATATTGTACACTGAATCAATTTTTAATGTAAATAACTGGCAGCTGAAAAATACTTCAACACAACTTATTTACCCACACATACAGGTGGGCTAAACCATAATATCAATCTTAATATAGAACCATTATTGCTCATTGATGGGAACTCCTTCAGTGCGCGTACGAAGCTTTCCAGAAAACTCCTGAAACGGTTGCCATGATAAATGTTTGCAATGCGCCAAAGCAAGTGTGCTGTGCGCGTCTTGCGCTCGATCACTAAACAAACAGTTAATTACGGTTTCATTGGAAGTGATTTTAAAACGGGTTTGTCAACCAGAATCCACGGCCAAAATGTTTCCATCAACCGCAATAGTCATTCAAAACGGCCGTGCGAAGGGGGGCGTGGTTACAGTCTCACTGAAGCACCGCTACCCGCGCGCTCCACCAACACAACACAGCCAGCTGGGGAGAGGCAGGCGTGTGCGCGCGCGCGTGCCGACCAACCGGGAAGCGAAGCGCAAGCCGAGAAAAAGACCCCGTTCAACCTCAACGGCGCAGGCTACAAGTCAAGGAGATTTCTACCCACTACATCCATTCCGTCCCCATCATGGCCGACCCAGCGGCTGTCGAGGGCGAGGGGGCCGCGCGAGGCTTCGCCAGGCAGGGCGCGCTGAGGCAGAAGAACGTGCATGAAGTGAAGAACCACAAGTTCATCGCTCGCTTCTTCAAGCAACCGACCTTCTGCAGCCACTGCACCGACTTTATCTGGTGAGTATTGGAGGACGTTGAGGTGTTGTACATACGCGGCTGCGAAGGGCACAGGTGACTCACTTGATGCTCGTGAGAGGAAAAACACTAAAGCCTTTGAACACTCTCAGACATCCGCAGTGGTGTTAACACTGAACAAAGACGCCGACGGAAAAGACAAGCGCTTCGCGCAACGACTCGTCCAACGCAATGCTGCACCTCTACGAGATATGTCAGTGCATTTATATCTTTACGCATTTGGGTCATTCATAGCACAATTATTTAAGCTCTTCTATACACGTTAAAGTGTCTATCACGATAATGAAATTTCTCGCGCTATGATTAAGCCATCATCATCCTTAGAGATGGATTTGGTGATTTTGCGGAATATGGCGCGCGCCTGCGCGTCTTGATGCGGCGCGCAGAGGAATGCGTCCAGATTTGCTTTCTGTGCTGTAATTTCTCACACAGTCTCACCTCTTTTGCAGGGGTTTCGGCAAGCAAGGTTTCCAGTGTCAAGGTAAGACTCTTTTGCCCACTAGAGAAATTTGAGTCCTCTACATTTTCAATGTCTGCAATTGTTCATTGCTCTGTTACACGGTAACTGATTTATTTTCAATGCTAGCTGTGCAGCAAACATGAGTTCATGGTTCTTCAAGTTCATTTGCTTGTGTTTGAGGAAGAAATACAGTGAAGCTTTTTTTGGTTTACAGTGGTGGGTTGAAGAGATTACTAGTGACAGTTGGTGCTGTTGAACTCTGGGAGGGGAGACCACAGCTAGCCAGCACATACTTATGATAGTTAGGTATATGTTCTGGCCAATTCTTATAAATTTGTAAATTTCACCTATACATTTCTGTACAATCTGAAGGTTAAGTCTAGGGGTGGACCCTTATTTTTATACAAATCACAACATATGAACTACAAAGTCAAGTAGTAGTTACATTTTCTCATGAGATGTGGTGGTCACTACTTATATGCCAATCAGTATTTCCTAAATAATTTGTTTCTGTAGAGACTAAACAATGCTGGGTTGTTTTAACCCAAAATTGGGTAACATATGGACAAACCCAATTGTTGGGTTACAAATGTAATTTAAAATTTCAATCCAACTTCAGCTTTCACTTTCAACTGTACATTTTTTAATTATATTTTTAACCCAAAAGTGGGTTGAAATAACCCAGCATTTTTTAGAGTGTAAGCACATACTTTAAAGTTTCAGCTGCAAAATGTTATTGCACAATAAACTGCTGAACATTTGCTCTTTACTTGGTGTCATTGAGTATAGCCCTTGGTGTCAACATCCCTATGTCAATATTCAGAAATAAAATACAATATTCATGCAGGGTTGCCATGAATGTCAAAGCCTGAACTGCCATTATAATGGCATTTGGCAGCATTATCCTGAACACCTCACCTCCTACTCAGTTCATTAATGGGCTGTTAAAAATGCATCATCCACAATTACTAGATTACACCACTGCTACTTACTAAGACAGTGAATACATAGGAGTGGAAACTGGGGCTAGTTGTCACACATTGTACAATCATAAGCATTAAAATGACGCAAACTTACTTCAGCCACACGACAAACACCATCCATGCAATGAACTGCTCTGTCTGCCACAGGTGAAACTAAATAAGCAAGATACAGATGATTTAGACCAATCAAATATGATTCAATTACATGTGGACTTGCCAATTAGTTTCAAGGTAATTAATCAAGATACCTCACCCCTTGCACACATCTGTCAGGAAAAAAAGGAAACCTGGAAATCCTGCTGTGGATTTTCTTCATTTATTGTATGAAAGTGTGTATTTTCAGCAAATCATTCAGTTAAAATCTAGTAAAAATAAATTTTAAAAAAGCTCAGTTTTAAATGTTTAAATTCTATGATGATCAGTAAGGATCTCGCCGCTTTGTGCCGCTCAGCTCAGATAGATCTCAGGAGTGAGTGTTATATTAAACGCCACAATTAATACACTGAAATTGTCATCTGTGTGTTTTAGCACAATGAGTTCTGTACAAATGCTTGGCTTGTCTGTGGAGATAACGCCTTGTTCCCATGTTTCCTGCCTCCACATGGTCTCCAACAAATTCTAAATTTATGGAATTGATTAGCATATTTTAATCACACTTAGAGAGACATCTCTCTTCCATGGCTCTTTATCTTTGCAGTCTCTAATGTTGAGTACTGTACTGAATTTGTTTGTTTTTTCTCTGGCAAAGTCATTCCTTAATTTTCTAATTGTTCTAATCACTCTGGCATCATCAACTGAATACGAAAGCTTACCAACGTTAAATCTTGATCTGTTTTACATCATCCCATGCCATTTTTTAAAGTATATTATTGGCATGATACCAATTTGAAATAATTACTGTATTGCATAGTCCAGGCAGGACCGCTGCTGATGCAGCGATATGTTAACAGCTAATGTTGATCATTTACTTTGTGGACAACACACACACATATAAAAAGAAATAAAGATTAAATAAACAAAGCATAGATCGGGCCTCGTCTTGCTAATGTTTGCAGATTGAACCGAGTGAGATAGAACAGCCTGCACTTTCCCTTGTGCCAACATTACATTTCTGTATTCATGCAAAAATCATTGTTATAATTTAGTGTCATGTGGGCATTTCATTGATCGAAGACATTATGAAATGAAAATTTATTGTTGCTTTTAATCTATGTCTGTAAAAAATATTGTTGGTTTAAAGTAAGTAAGTAACCTGGTTGCATTAAAATTTTAAGTTGATTGAACTGGAAAAAGTGAGTTAATACAATGAACGAGATTAATTTAATCATCAGAAACTCAAAATAATAAGTTATCTCAACTAAATAAATTATTTAAGTTGATTTGACAAAAGAAAAATGTTGTGATAACAAATGTTGAAAATGTGTATAAGAGTGTAATTAAAAAATCCACCAAATCAATGGTTTTTGTTGGGAAATACAACAACTAGGAGAGAAAACAATGTTCGTCTAGTCTAGTGATTTATTGGGTTCTTTAAATTCATAATGCAAATACTAACAGGTAAAATGTAAGATTCACGTCCCATCTCTCATACATAAGAATAAAATATTTTTTTTCTTTTTTGTCTAAGTATTTGGTGAGAGAGGAGGTCAGAGCTGTGTATCCCTGACCTGCTTCTAACAAAGGGATGTGTTTGAGACCAGCACAACAGCTATTTTTACCATTTCATTTTACTGGCAAATACTTGCAGACTGAAGTAAAGAGAGAAAGAGAGGATGAGAATGCAAGCACAAGGTTGAAGTGAAAGCTACTGTTCCATAAACCAAGACATGCTTGACATAAAGCCTATATTAATGCCTTTGTTCCAACTGCAGTCAAATACAATGGTTTTTAATAATGCTAGCAGATTAATTCAATCATTAACATCACTGATCTTTCTACCACTGCAAAACATCTACTTGATGTGCACCTGCGTGTATGTAAATCTATGAACCCGGGTTAGTATTAAATTACACAGTGAACAACATGGAACAGTGCCAAAATGTGATGTTTGAAAATAGAACAGTTGCTGTCATTGTCATAAATTTATGTTATCAACCAAATCTTCCCATTTATATACAAGTTTAGGGTTTAATATGCATATACTTTGAGTGGAGTAAAAAGCTGTCTGATATGTAAATGATCCAATAGCAAAAATGTGTGCAAGCTAAAAACCAAAAAAGGTTGGGTAATCATAAACTTTATGCTAAATGATCATTATTTTAGTCTTTGACATTCCATTATGTTACGGTCACTTATTTAGTTTGTTTTGTTCACTCATTTGTCTAATGAAGCTTGTCAGACCTAAAACATATTGCCACTAGACAGACAATGACTGAAGTAAACAGTAACATTTAGTTATAGTAACATTATAAATAAATGTGCACAACTAATGGAACACTGGATGCAATGTTTGGAACTGTTATGATGGTTACTGCATGGACACTGAGGCTGCTTTGAGTTTTAAAGGGACCAACAAACTGATGGCAGGCCTTTGCTACCGAACCCTGTCATCACTGACTGCATGAACCTTCTGTAATCACACAGCTGTAATGACTGGAGGCCAATAATTGAACGCAAAGATATAATTAATAAGGACCTTGACTCTAATTAAGATGCATGTAGCTGTGGAATTTAAGAGATTCCATAATGAATGTGTGTGAAGTCCTATTCTTCCCATTTGTATGCTTGTGTACATACACTGTCTGTAATTCCTTTTATTGGTAGTGATTGCTAGGACAAGCATCACAAGGCATTTTAACGAATGTCTAACCCTAAAGTTAGAGGGTTCGCAGTAAATTTCAAAGCCGAGTTTAAAGTCAGCATGAAACAGAAGCTAGTCTTTTCTTCGCTATTGTGACGTACACTTTCCAGCCAAAAATAAAAAAGTGTCGCTGTTTGATTTTAAATAGGCTCTTGTTTAAGAGTGTAGGAACTAGTGTTGTCAAAAGACCCAGTACTTAGTACCAAGTCGGTACTAAAAAATTTGACCGTTGATTGACCAGCTCTTCTTAAAGGGATAGTTCACCCAAAAATGAAAGTTCTGTCAGTATTTACTCACCCTCATGTCATGTTGTTCCAACCCTGTAAGACCTTCATTCATCTTCGGAACACAAATTAAGATATTTTTGATGAAATATTTTTGAAGAGTCTTTAATAACTCTTCGTAAAAACACTGAGACATGGCGGCGATGCTAATGGGCTAGCTCTGAATCCACTCATTGACAAAAAAGGAGGAAAGAGCCACTTATGGAAATATTTTATTAGGATTAGGCTAATGTCACGTTGCCTTAAGGGGCCGTTAACATATCGCGTTTTTTTGCGCGTGCAAATTCGTTATTTCAAATGTATGTGCCCTCTTAATAGAAGCATATACCGGTCTGGTATACACCTGGGATGGCCCGAGAATGAGTAAATTGTGGGATTTTAATTTTTGGTTGACGAATTCCTTTGAACTCTTGGCAATATCACAGTTAAAGACAATTAATGTTTTCAACCATTTTTTCCTTGGAAGCTAAGCAAGTTTGAACCTGACTAATAGCCTACAGGTAAAGCTCCAAAAATTTGAATATTGTGCACAAGTTCCATAGCCATAATCATGAAACTTATAACAAATTAAGGCTTGAAATATTCCACTTTGCATGCATGTAATGAGTCTGTAAAATATTACTTTCACCTTTTAAGTTGAATTACTGAAAGAAATGAACTTGTGCACGATATTCATATTTTTTGAGTTTCACCCTGTACTGTGCAGGTTCAAACTAGCTTACTGTAGCTTCCAAAGAAAACATGTCAAAGACGTCATGGTTGAAAAGTGTGTCTTTTCAAAACAGTGCACCAATGCGTAGGTGTGAGGATGTGCCACTTAAATTGTTTCGGGTCAAGATCAAAGTTTCAGATCAAACTAATTTGACAAATTATAATGCAAGATATAAGTAGGGGTAAGTTGAATAATAGGGAAAACTATTTCATTACGACATGTTTTCTATGTACGACGTTCTCAATATAATTCATAATCCCACATTTATAATGAACAACGCGTTATGGTTGATGTGTTATTACAAACCAATCACCGACAGGGGGTGGATGTTGAGAGGTTTTGCTCTCGTGAGCGGCTGCACGCGAAGTCTGAGCTGAAGAAGAAGCCAGCGCCTATCATCGAACCCCTGTCGGTGATTGGTTGGAACACTATTTTGGTTTTGAGTGGTTGGTGAAACCGATTGTTTTTGTGTGCAGATCTCAGAGCCTTGCCTGCCTATACGGAGATGCGTTTTTTTGATGGTCTGCTTATGGGGCGGGTAGCTAGCGGATCGGTAGAATAGATTAGATGAATGTGATTATTTATGGTTGGCCTGAGATCGCTGATACAACCTTTAATTGCTCAAGCTCTTTAAAGCAGGATGGATTCTGATTGGCTGTCATCAGCTAGAAAAAAAATATTCTGAATGTGATGCCAACGATATCGTTACTCTGTCGTTATTGCCGTTATTATGCGCTTGTGGACTATCTGTTAAATTTTGAACGATTTTTAAAACAAAATCTTTATCGTTATAGTTATCATCCTTGGTGTGAGCGGGCCTTTAAGCTGAGGCAGACTATAAACTTGACATTTAGTAGAGAGAACAGTTCCAGCCTCTTTAACCCTTAGGTCTTGTTGCTAGGCAACAACTGACAGATTACAGAGGGAATGTCCTGGAATGCTTCTGTGGAAAAGGGGAAGGATGTGGCGAATAGAATAGACTGTTTACATGTGAAGGGGAGATCCTGCAGCTTCAGTCTGGCCGCTGTAACTCGACCGTCCCTGCCTCCTCCTTTATGTAACTAAGCATGAATTCCAGTGGCTAGAATGTGCGTGCCAGTTAAGGTATTTACCATTCGTACATGTGGTTCCCACCTCCCATATTTACCTGGTCTGTCAAGTTCGGCCTGATATTCAAGAGGGAAAAATATACATTGTACAAGAAAAAGTGTTTTCTTTGAAACAGGTTTGCAGTTAAATCACAGATCGCAACAGTTGCCAACAGTTATCAACCTCATAAATAATGTATCTAACAATGCATATTTAATACTCTGGTTAATAATGAATGCTAAATCCCAGTGATTAAAGTCTGAAGGCCTATAATGTTTTGTTGTTGTTTTGTGTTTATGGTTGTCAATCCAGATTTATTAAAAATTGCACTGTTTATATTGCATATTTACAGAAACTGATGCTTTAATATAGGTATTAGGCAAGATAGATACACTTATGTTCCTGAAATCGTAAAAAAAATAGACTCCTAAAATTATCTGAATATATTTCCTATTTTTGATATATTATTTTGATGATTGAAACATGATTGTCTTGTCAGCCATCATACTGTATTCAAAATACTTTTAAAGTGTTTAAAACTTTACTGTAAGACTACTAGTACATGTATTAAAACATTGTGACTATTTTACTTTATTTGACTTGTCTTTTAGTAAAAAAATATGCATTCACATGATCAATTTATTTGAAGCAACACCACATGAGCTATTTAGAAGTGTGTGGAGATATTTAGAAAGTGTATTTTGTACACTACTTTCAGATTGGTTTCATTTTCTTTAACTTGTTTATACTTGAAACAAATGAGGGGGGGAAAACGGTCATTGCACATTTATTATTACATATCTTGATTTAAACATTTAAACCAGACAAATAAGACAAAAATACTTTTTTTTGGAGTGCGCAGTTTAATTTGTTTAGTGCTGACCGGGGCTTAGCTGGCAGATCATTTAGTGGTTTATGATTATTGGCTTTACTTTCCACACTGTTAGACAGATTATAAAAAGAGCAGATTTTATTTGATCCTGTCCCATGCTTTTAGGGGGATGGGCTGTTTTGATTATTTTGAGCAGGGACATTATCTAATAAAGCATTATGAACTGATTGAATTTTTTTTTATTCTGCTAGTGCTAATGGCTATCATATTTAGACAGATCAATACATGCACTCGTTATCGATGTTCATTTGCATTCACTAGGCAAACCTTCTGATGTGATTTACAGGGACTTATCATTATGTGCATTTTTGGCTAATTTGATTTATTCTAAAACAGATTTTAAATATGTTTTGCAGAATTTTCCTCTTTAATCATTAAAAAAGTGGGTAACACTTTACTTGAAGGGGTGTGCATAAGACTAACATGACACCTTCATAATCATGACATATTTATTATGCATGTTTGTGACAACTGTCATTAAGTGTCATTTGCTCAGTTGTGACATTTTGAATGCCAATCTGACATTGTTTGAGATGTCTTTTGTTATGACACCTTGACATTAACCAATACATCACAATCTGTCAGTGCCTTTGTCATGACAACTTGACATTATTAAGACAACACAACCTGTCATAAATATGACATAGATTAATTATCAAACTTAAGAAACCACCTAGCTTTATTGGTTAACATTACATTAAACTGTCAGGTGGTTAGTTTTGACTTTGGCTGTCATGAAGCCATTATAACTTTTTAATGACAAATTCAATTAAGTACCACTGTAGTCGAGGTCACAAAAAATATTCATGACACAGTTATAATGGCCTCATGACAGCCAATATCTTCATATTCAAGACATATGTCATGTCATGGTTATGAAGGTGTCATGTCAGTCTTATGCACACCCCTTCAAGTAAAGTGTTACCAAAAAGGGATCTTATTTTGTGTGGCCCTACGTGAACTTGATGGTTTGGGGTCTTTTAACATGTGATATGCATTCATAGTTTCGCTAGTTTAACATTGCATGTAGAAATTTAGGTGTGAATGTCACCCTATTTGTTCCGATAACTGCGATGAGTATGAGCATTTTTCATTATTCCACCTTGTTGCTCTTCTTGTTTGTATTGGCCAGAGAATTTGGGGTTTTGGTGATTTATTATAATGGTTTAGTAAGTATTAGACTTTCAGAGGCACATTCTGCGTTCATTATAAAGCAGTATAGGTGAGAAGAGAAAGATTCTTGGCTCCGCTACACAGTGCAACTAAAGCAGCCAGACTCATGTGCATGATTATGTAATGTGTAATTACATATTGCAATTTTTATTTTTTTGATGGAATGATAGCGTCATTTACATTATATGCAAATACAGCCCAGAGCATTGCATGGTGTTATGAAGAAATACACATGATAATCTTCTCAGATTCTTGTCAGTGTTGTTATTGAAGTGAATTTTAGTTATGTTTATAGATAATTGAAATAAAATAAAAAATAAATATTTGATGAAAAACTTAAACTGGAAAAGTGTTGTCGGCAAGTGGCAACTAACTGTAAAAAAATATTGTTGGTTTAACTTAAAAAAGTAAGTAACCTGGTTGCCTTAAAATTTTAAGTTCATTGAAATGGAAAATTGAGTTAATACAATGAACGAGATTAATTTAAACATCAGAAACTCAAAATATTATGTTATCTGAACCACAGAAATTATTTAAGTTGATTTGACAAAAGAAAAAATGTTGTGATTACAAATCATCAAATCTTTGTTAGTGTAGCTGATGTAGCCTACTGAAATAAATTAAAACTTTTAAATATACAAATAAGTTAATTTAAGTACTATATTATATTATAAGAAAATAATTTCTTTTGATTATTTTAATTTCTTCTATGTAAAGCACTTTGAATTACCAATGTGTAAAAAATGTGCTATATAAATAAACTTGCCTTGACTTGCCTTGCCTTGCGTACTATATATATATTACATATAACACCTTTTAATGTCAATATCCAGAAGCACAAATGTCCTCCATCTCATCTACTAAAGATTTACCTCCTGAAGAATATCAGCTTTTGGAGATATAACAAGAAGTATTTGGAAATATGTCTGAATGTTGCATTAAACCACAAAATATTGAACCACATGGCATCTGCAAACAAATGATGCCACATTTTACTAACTAAGGGAGAATTTACTAACTAGAAAGTCTCCAAATAATTTTTGTATCAATATTATATCAATTAATCATTTAAAAAAAAAGAACTGCGCTTGTGATTTCTTTCTGTGAAGTAAATTAGTATTTTGTTATTGAATACAATACATAAAATGAATATGTTTTGGGGTTACTTGATGAAGTGTTCTCTCTCTCTCTTTCCCCCAGTGTGTGGTTTCGTGGTCCACAAACGCTGCCATGAATTTGTTACTTTTTCCTGCCCAGGGGCCGACAAGGGCCCCGCATCAGATGTAAGTGAAGCCTTACTAGACAACAAGCAACTCCCTCCCTTTCTATCCATCAGATCTCTTCTCTTGCGCCATCTTTTCTGATTAAAAAAAAAATACACTTCCTTTCAGTTGAAAGAAACTACTTCCTGTGACTAAGCAGTACACAAACACATACTCATTCACGTATACACACTGCTTGGTGACAAGTTTAAATATTTATTAAGTGGTAACTGATTATGTTCTGTTTAATGAAGCCTAACACTAATCATGTTCCTCGTGTGTTTGCTTGCACTATATAATCACGTGCACACAGGCAGACACATCAGTTTTCTCTTCTCTAATCTCTATTTATAACCACGCTTCCTCCCTGTATGTGTAAAAGCAGGCGCACACATGCAACACATCCTGTGTTGTGCTTTGTTTCTACATTGCAGCCAATTATATTTGTTTTCCTTTGAGTGATGCTGCACACGACAAGTGATGTTTGTTGTGTAGTACTGCTGTGTAGGAAAGCTTTAAAATCTTGACCTTTACACCATTGACTCCTAAAGGATCTGTTGAATAATTAGATCATTAACTTGCTTTTGTTTAATTGGTTAACTTGCACTTGCTGGAATCATTTCAACAAAAGAAAAGCAACAATCAAATTTCTGCTTCTTCATATAACTGCACTTCATTATTTTTTAGGAATATTTGCAGTATTTAACTTCTTGGGTCTCTACATTGGCACCCCCTAGCTGTAGAAATTTAGCTCACATATTATAGCGCCTCAACATCCACTGAATTGTTTTTGATTCCTTCTTGTATATCTCACTTTTCTAAGCTCTGTCCATTTTCCCATCCATTTTTTCAATCGTTTTTAAATCAAAGTCCATAGTCGAGAGAAGACTTTATTGGAAAGCAATTACAATTTTTCATTTAGATTAACTTGATGTTGTTCTAAAATAACTAAGTAACCCTGACTTAAAATATATTAAAAACTAGACATACTTAAAAAATCTGAAACATAAAACTTGTTAACTAAATCTCCAACCGTAATTAAAATGATAACAGAAAATAAAATATATAAATAATGAAAACGTATTCAAAATATCAATAAAAACTTTAATATTATATCAATGTAATTAAAATAACACTGCATTATTGTAGGTGAACAGATTGTTTCTAATGTATTTGCTATGATATGATGATTAATTCCAATAACTAACATTAATCACTCTGTAATTTAAATGATGTTAAGACCACATTAGAGCAGCTGTAGCTGTTCCTTCTGGTTTTCTACATGTTCAATTGGAAATAAATGCATGTGTGTATTCTTATTTTAATTTAGTTATTTATTAATATAGCTAATATAGCTAAATATCAGTACTCTCCTGTTAAGGTAGTTTCTTACTTTAATAAGAAAGTATTGTGTGTTTGTGTCACAGGACCCTCGCAGTAAGCATAAATTCAAGGTACACACATACTCCAGTCCCACATTCTGTGACCACTGTGGATCCCTACTGTACGGGCTCATACACCAGGGGATGAAATGTGACAGTGAGTCTAAACCCACACACACACACACACACACACACACTCACTGAACCGACAGTGTGTCACTTCACA
Organism: Cyprinella venusta; assembly: GCA_038021265.1. NCBI lineage: Eukaryota > Metazoa > Chordata > Actinopteri > Cypriniformes > Leuciscidae > Cyprinella > Cyprinella venusta. The sequence goes on from CM075866.1 coordinate 36,424,795, forward strand.
ATGAAAGCCTTCATATGGTGACCTCTGCTGGTTGTGATGATGGATTATGATACACTGTTTGATCTACTCTGTTGGAAGAGATAGTGTTATTTTTTATTTCAATATTTTGTTTTTTAATATTTCATATGTTTAAATGATTGTATGTGTGGTTTACATGTAAATACAGCTGTTTATTAAGTATATTTATTTTTTCTAGTGTGGGTATGATCTTTGTGACTGTGTGTGTGCTGTGTTTGTGTGGGCATTTCTTGGTATGTGTTGAGTGAGAAGTAATGAGTGAAAACCTACACGTGTAATGCTGTCAATCTAATTATGTGTGGTTTTCTGCAGCTTGTATGATGAATATTCATAAACGATGTGTGGAAAATGTTCCCAGTCTGTGTGGAACAGACCACACCGAGAGGAGAGGACGGCTGCATATCAGTGCTAGTATCACAAATTATGTTCTCTCCGTGACCAGTAAGTTCTCTCTCTCACACACAGTTTTTATACATATATTATATTAATGTTATTAAATTCAGGTAATTTAGTAATTTACAGCACCCCCTGCAAAAAACCCAGAACACTGTAACATCTAAAAATGACCCTAGTAACCACATAGTAACCACTCAGAACACATTAGCAGTCACATAGCAATGTCCTGGCAACCAGATCAGCCACATAGCAATGTCTTGGTTTGCTGGTTTTAGCTGGTCTCTTGGCCTGGTCAGGGTTGTCTATACAATATCGTTCAAAAGTTTAATACTTAATTGATAGAATTTAATACTTAATCATCAAGGACACATTAAATGTACCAAAAGTGACAATGTTACAAAAGATTTCAATTTCAAACAAATGCTGTTCTTTTGAACTTGATATTCATTACATTATCCTGAATAAAATGTTTAAGGTTTCCACAAAATATTAAGCGGCGAAAGTTGTTTTCAACAATGATAATAGTAAGAAATGTTGCACCAGATCAGCATATTAGAATGATTTCTAAAAAATCGTGTCACTGAAGACTATAGGCTTTGCCATCATATCATTTGCCAAATATATTGAAATAGAAAAGTTATTTTAAATTGTAATGATTTTGCACAATTTTACTGTTTAGTTTTTAATCTATTTTTGATCAAATAAATGTTGCGTTGGTGCATTAAGAGACAAAAAGTTTTAGCTGTTTTTTTGGCCACTTTTCAGATGCTCAGGCTAATCTAGCTGAACTCAAGTCTGTTTAGTTGAGGACCAGCTAAAACCAGTTTAAAGCACCTTTGGTTATCTGATTGGTAGATCTAACCCCACACACTACAATATAGTCTTTTAGGTTGCACTACCTGTGTTTGGATATTTGGTCCTGGCATGGATAAAAATGTTATTGTTTTAGAGTTAACCCTACAGTAAGGTCCTATTAGTTAATGCATTAATTTACAATGAGCAATGCATTTGTCTCAGTATTTGTCCATCTTTGTTAAAGGGGTCATTAACTGCATTGTTTTATAGCGTTTCCTGGGTGCACTTATAATGTTAGTATGATTTTAACATAAATAAATAAAAATATTTAGAAATAAAATATATTTTTCCTACCCTGATTTTAGCCCTTCCACAACAAGTAGTTATCTGGATCTCGTTACAATAAAAGCTGATTTTGGACTAACATGTACGTTTTCAGTTCGGAAACTTACAGGATATTATTTTAATGTGATGACCGCTTATAAGTCAAAAGCTCAAGGACGTTTAACATTATAAAAACACAACTGTTCTTTGTTAGTTCATGTCAGCTTTTGATTTTAATGTATTGATAATGTAAATGTTGAAATTAACATGAGCTGAGATTAATAAATGCTTTAGATGTATTTTTCATTGTTCATATAAACTAATGTAATTAACAAGTGTTTACAAATGGAACCTTATAGTGTTACCGGTTAAGATGAGATAAAGACAGCTAAAATAAAACTCACTTTTTTATTTTATTTTATTTTTATTGGCCAGTTGCTTTTCCAAACAAATGCTCTGATGATAATTTACTCATCTTTATGGACTGAAGTTACTGAGGAAGGGCTTTGTTCAGAAACTAGAATGCCCACAGCTGTGCTGGTTTTGAATATGGAATGTTATAAGCAAATATGGTCAGTGCTGTTGTGGCTTATGTGATACATTAGCTGAGCAGAAAGCAAACTGCTTTACAAGCTTAAACTTTCAGCCAAGCATGCAAATCAGTGGAGCAAGAGAACAGAATGGAATGGAAATGTTGCAAAAATGGTGAAGTGTGAATGTTTTTAGCTTGGCTAAAGATGATTTCTAGATTCTAGTTTAAAAAAAACACAAAACTCTGCAACAAAGTGTTCTAAACGAGTCTGTGTTTTTCTCAGCTCTTTTTGCCTTGGGCAGAAACAGCTTCCTCTGGAAACATGAGATCAATCCGCCAACGATCGCCCCACATCCCATTCACAGCAGCTCACTCATCCATCAACTCTCTAGAGCTACATTTAGAGGGCTGTGTATACAGATAGCTGACGTTTCATACAATTTGCCAATTATTTATAGCATTCTTACAGATTCTTGAGTGCCAAAAGGTTAGCATTGCTATAATATAATCCAGCTACTAACTATTTCACCGTGGCAACTGCCTGGCACAGCCTGATCAAACAAAAAACCTTACCAATGCCTGAGCAAACACCAAAAAACATGAACAATCACCCAGCAGCATGGTATCAACCACACAAAACACATTAAATGCCACCTGACAACACCCAGAACGGCCTAATGTCACACGTAGATGAAAACTACACAAAAGAAAAGTGCTGGACCTAATGGCAGGCAGTTGTTTTATTAAACATAAACACAAAGTACTTAGGCAACTGTCAAAAACGTGAGCAGAACGACTGGTTAAATGTGATGAGATCAGAATATACAGTAATAGGGCTTAAATACAAAAATAAACTAATAAAAAAAAAAAAACACTACACAGGTGCATAATAAATCCAACAATGAAAAAAACATTGAAATAAACTAAAACCGAGGAAACTGAGACGCATGATAATCCACCCAATACAAACACAAACCCAGATTACTCCTAGAAACTACCTAGCAACCATCTAACAGTGCCCTAGCAGCTTAGTGACTACCTAACAGTGCCATAGCAACCGAGCCTTGTAACCATTCAGAACACCCTAGCAACTGCCTAGCAATTGTAGTTTAGATCAGTGGTATTATTGTTGAAAAACTAAAAGTCATTTCCTTTAATTGAGATAACGCTGAAATGGATGAGATGAAATCTAATGGTGTTATAAGGTTTCCGAAGATATAAGTCCTGCATTCATTGGTTTTCACGTTGTGTATTTTAATTTATAGTCAAGGAGGCTCGTAACTTGGTGCCAATGGATCCAAATGGACTATCAGATCCATACGTGAAGCTTAAATTAATTCCAGACCCAAAGAGCGAGAGCAAGCAGAAGACCAAAACCATCAAGTGCTCCCTCAATCCTACCTGGGATGAACACTTCAGCTTGTGAGTGAAAAATAAACCCATCTGCAATGCAGTTGTGTGGATGTGGATGTTTTACATGTGTGCAATGTCTCTTTCCATCTTCGTGCCACCATAGTAACCTCAAAGATACAGATAAAGACAGGCGTTTGTCAGTGGAGGTGTGGGATTGGGATCTGACCAGCAGAAATGACTTCATGGGGGCCATGTCTTTTGGCATCTCCGAGCTGCAGAAACAAGGCGTCGATGGATGGTAAGCACACACCTGCACGTCAGGCCTCTGTGCTCGAGGTTTGAGAGCATCGTTCTGATCCGTGTGCATTGTAGGTTTAAGTGTCTGGGCCAAGAGGAAGGGGAATATTTCAATGTTCCAGTTCCGCCAGATGGAGAGGAGGGCAATGAAGAACTGAGGCAGAAATTTGAGGTGAAATCCCATTTTGTTGACATTTAGTTTTTACATTTAGCTTTCCTCCCTTTCTGACAATGTTCTGAATGTTTTCTGTGTGGTTTCTCTTCTTCCAAAAACTCCAGAGAGCCAAGATCGGCCCTGGCACTAAGAATATAGACGGCTCTTCAAAGAACGATATCTCCAAATATGATGCCAATGGCAACCAAGACCGCATGAAGCTCACAGACTTCAACTTCATCATGGTGCTGGGCAAAGGCAGCTTTGGCAAGGTAGCACACAATATTGTTTATCTTTTTTTTTCAAGAAATGAATACTTTCATAATGCAGTTATTTAAATATCTATCACATGCTCTGTCGTTCTCCAGGTGATGCTTGCCGAGCGTAAAGGCTCAGACGAGCTGTACGCAGTGAAGATCTTGAAGAAGGACGTGGTCATTCAGGATGATGATGTGGAATGCACTATGGTGGAAAAGAGAGTTCTCGCTCTCTCTGGCAAACCGCCCTTCCTCACCCATCTCCACTCCTGCTTTCAGACCATGGTAAACATCTCACACACTGAACAGATTCACATACACATGAAAAACACTGTGATCTCCTACTCAGTGTTGTTGTTGTTGTTTTGTAGGACCGCCTTTACTTTGTGATGGAGTATATCAATGGTGGAGATTTGATGTATCAGATACAACAAGTGGGAAAATTTAAGGAACCCCATGCTGTGTATGTATTTACTCCCAAACACACAAAAAAATAATGACAAAATGAATGAGATAAATACTCATTTAAAGGTGGGGTATGTGATTTTTCTTTTTTGAACATTTTTTCAAAATCACTTGAAATCCTATTCCTAACCCACTTACAGCCACTGAGTTAGAAGCACTGAAATGAAAATTAAGTAATTTAATCTTCTGGCAAAAACTGGCAAAAATTCCAGCCAATCATTTCCTAGACCACCTAGAATCATTGGATAGTAAGTGCGTCAATCAAATGCTCCGCCCATCCCCCATACTCAAAGCTTGTGACCCAGTCACGGCAAGTGCAAGTCGCCCCGGTACAGAGAGAGAGAAAGTGCAAGTCAAGGGGGTAATCCATCGACAGGAATTTGAAGCCTCGCGGGAGCTGCCGTCTTATAGCAGAACTTCACTTGCGTTAGCATTCCCATTGACTCCCATTCATTTTGGCGTCACTTTGAGAGCGAATAACTTTACATCTGAAGTGTTTGAAGACTCCATTTGTCCTGTATTTATTTCTAAAGAACGCGACAATGTATAAAATGCTCCATTACCTTGTAACGTATGTTATGGCCCCGTAGAAGCAGTTTTTTGTAAAACTAACGATTGCGTCATAACCACGCGACTCTCTGTCGCACAGTAGAGAGATTACCGTATAGACAGGAGAAGAAGCTCGCTCGCAATCGGGGAAACGTGGAGGCAAAATGACAAAATAATTAATCAGAATATCTAGCAAAAGTGTCTCCTGCTCCTAGCTCATGGACAGCTCGTATTCACACTCTCTGCCTCTGCAAGTTTCGGAAGGGAATGATTCAGAATTCTCATGCCACAGCACTAGAAGACAGACAGGTTGCTCACGTCACATCTACGTCGTCAAACTCTGTTTGAGTCTGCGCGTCAGGGACGGAAGTGCTAAAAAAAATCGCCAAATACGTTGCTGACAATTCAGCTTTTCCATCACAGGAATAAATGACATTTTAAAATATATCAGAATTGGAAAAGTTATTTTTAATGACGATAGTGTTTCACAATACTGTATTTTTGATCAAATAAATGCAGCCTTGATGAGCATAAGAGACTTCTTTCAAAAGCATAAAAATCACACCAACCCCAAACTTTTAGTATAGTATATATATTTTAAAATTAAGAAAAAAGAATATTTAGTGTAAATATTTTATCTATTAATATTTTAATAAATAGTATAAATATTTTATAATATTTAAAGTTTAAAATATTACCAATGTTGCCATTTTATAAAAGCATTCATCATAGTCATTTATTTGTGGTGTGTCTAATTTTGAGTATGAATGTTTGTGCTAACTAACAAAACAACTTTTTTTAGATGTATTCCTGTATTTTAACTGGTTTTAATTCTATTTTTTGTTTACCATCAGGTTCTATGCGGCAGAGATTGCCATTGGCTTGTTCTTTCTTCATTCAAAGGGCATTATTTACAGGTGACATGTTTGTGATTGTACTCTGAATGCACGTGGGTTTGACATAGGGGGAAATTTTGAACGGTGGAAGTAAGCATAAATTGCAGAATTGCAATGTATTATTTTTGTCACTATACCATTTGTGCAAATTGTCCCTTTTTTCAATTAATTTATGAATAGAACTAAAATAATGGAATCAAATGTCATGATGCATTGCATTGTTATTAAAGAAGAACTGTTATCAAATTGTTGTGATGGCAAATAATTGCTAATATATGAACTGTTTTTTGTGCCCTGGGTTTGTGCAGAGATCTGAAGCTGGATAATGTAATGTTGGATGCTGAAGGCCACATTAAGATAGCTGATTTTGGCATGTGCAAAGAGAACATGTTTGATGGGGCCACAACCAAAACCTTCTGTGGCACTCCTGACTACATTGCCCCAGAGGTGTGTATGAACATATGAGTGTATTGTGTGAATTACAGCGAGTGTACACCAGGCATATAAATGCTCTTCTGTGTAACAGATCATAGCATATCAACCGTATGGGAAGTCTGTCGACTGGTGGGCTTATGGAGTTCTCCTGTATGAAATGCTGGCGGGACAGGTAACTAATCCTACATTGATTCTGGCTCTAAATTCCAATCGGATGAGCCATTTTTAAAAGGAATTGTGATGGATACAGTGATGCCCATGTTTTTCCACCCCTATAGCCCCCTTTTGATGGTGAGGATGAAGATGAGCTATTCCAGTCCATCATGGAGCATCATGTATCCTACCCAAAATCCATGTCAAAAGAAGCAGTGGCCATATGCAAGGGGGTAGGCGACACACACACAAGCACACGCTTTATACATTTTGTTCTATGCTTGGATACACTAACAGACATTCTGATATGTTTGTAGCTGATGACCAAACACCCAGGGAAGCGTCTGGGTTGTGGCCCGGAGGGAGAACGAGACATTAAGGAACACGCTTTCTTCCGCTACATGGACTGGGAAAAGCTACAAAATAAGGAAGTTCAACCCCCCTTCAAACCCAAAGCAGTAAGTCATAATGTGTGTTGCTGTGTGCATCATGTGTGTGTTTGGTTACATTTTATTTCGATAGTCCACGTTTTTAGTAGCCTGTCAGCTCAGTATCTGCTAAAGGCCGGGACACACCAAGTACATGGGGAAACGTTACTTAGTTTTTCTCTTGTGTTCTGCATCGTTGGCTGTAGTCAGATGCCATATGGTTTTTTTTTGGGCTGATTCAGCATATTGAATCACCATTGGGCCATCAACTCTGATTGGCTGTTCAGCTTAGCGAACGAGTCAGTTCACAAGAATAAAAGCGAAATTGATGAAAGCGAGCTAAACAGAATGCTTATTATTTTATGACATCTTGCATGAGCTTTCGAATGCACAAATATTTTTATAATAACATAAGCCTTCTGGAATAAAGGAAGTGATCAACATGATTGACATTAAAATTGTAAGCAAGTGCTGATTTGTTTACGATTTGTATGTTTGCAGTCCTAGTTTTGGTTTCCCTTTTTGAATGACGAAAATAGACCATTGATGCCTGCTGATACAGACAGATATTTACTTACACGCTGGCGCAGAGTTGACAGTTGCCTTTAGTCCTTTTGGTGTGTTCAAGTACAGCTTTTTGGCCGAGAGGCGGCAACATAGTCGGCTCACGTCTCTTGGTGTGTCCCAGACTTAACACTGTATTCTGATGGTACCGCAAAAGACATTCTACTGACTATAAGTAGCTTTGCAGGTACATGTCAACTTATTCTACTAACCCTAGTCTAATGAGAGTTCATCTACATGTAGTTGCAAAGTTACTAGTAGTGTAACTTTGTTTATATCAGGAGGGTGCATTACAGCACATGTGGTGATAAAAGTACAATGGCATCCTTTTTACACGTCTCTATCTCCTAGTACACTGTATTTTAGCATAACTGTTATTTAAGTGCCTAATTTTCAGAGAAGTTCATTGTGGCCAAGATGATGTGGTTCTAACTGTCTCAGTGCAGGAAGTGAAGCGTCACAGTTCATGCTCTGCTGTTAAACCGCAAAGATTATGTGAACACTAATATGTGAAGGTTTGCTTTCAGATTCAGAAGCACGAATGTTGTAGAAAACGATAATTGAGCGTTTTAAGACTTTAAGCATTTTGACTGTGCAGATTTTATGGGTTTTCAGTATTGTTTAGTGTGGTCTGATACAGGATGTGGAAATACAGTGACCCCAAAACATATTTGGACACCCAAACCACACGAAAATGTATGAATGGCATCTATTTAAGGAAGTATAGCATACTTTAATCATAAAGAAATAAGTTATTAATGATAAAACAACAATTTGGCTGAACAATGTGCAAGCGATTAATGTATGCCATCGCCACCTAAGAAAGCATATAAAATGTGTAAGAAAGGTGGTAAACCTTTACTTTTAAGACACAGCTGACGAATTGAAACTTGTTATTCGAAAGTATAACAATACACTCACAGAAATGGATCTCGTTCTCGTTCTCTATCTTGTTCACTCACACAAACACAATATAGGCCAAAAGTGTATGTTAAAGCCATTGTCTTATGAGTCTTACACACTACTGTTCGGTAAGATTTTAAGTCTTATGCTCACCAAGGCAGCATTTATTTGCTTAAAAAAAGATATTAAATTTTTTAATATATTTCAAAATATAATTTACTCCTGTGATGGCAAAGCTGAATTTTCAGCATTACAGTCTTCAGTGTCACATGATCCTTCAGAAATCATTCTAATATGCTGATTTGCTGCTCAAGAAACATTTATTATTATGATTAAAATTTATATGAATAGAATTTATTTGAAATGCAAAATTCTTTACTGTCACTTTTGATCAGTTTGATGTATCCTTGTTGTATATGACGGTATTTATTTTATTTATTGATGGTAAAAAATCATACTGACCCAAATTTTTTGTATGTTGTATATATGCATTTTGTATTTTAAATGAAGTTTAGTTCTAATAATTAGTGACAATAATGGCAAAAGTAATTGCCTATGTTTTTTTTTTTTTTGGATGAGTATATCCATGGCAACTAGGCATTTAAAATCATGTCGTACATGTTAAGAGAAGCTAATGAGATTTTTCTGATCATTACTAAACACCTGCACTTATAAATGGTTTTAATAGAAATTGCATTATGAGTATTTTATGTTTTATTTCATTATTTGGTTAATTTTTGCTTGAGTCGTTGTGTATAGATGATCATATAACGGTGCTGCCAGAGTCAGGTTAATGTTAGATAATGAGTGTATATGTAATAATGTATATCTAAGTATATCTAATAATGCTGGCCAGTTTAGCAAACTGTCCCAGTTCAGAATAAACATTTAAATATTTCATTAAAATGATTTCATCCATTCACAGGTAAGTGATTTGGATACAGCTACCGTATTATTTTCTCACTATCACCTCTTCACTCACTTCTTTTGAAATACTTGGAATTGTCTAATTCCACGGATCACATTTTTCTGAATGCTGCACCTTTATCAGCTGCAAACCAAATCCTGCTTTAACATGTGCTGATTTACATTCTGCAACTGTAAAATAATTCGCAGCATCAGAAATATGTTTCCACCACAGAAAATGATGTGCAGGAAGGTGATTGTAATCCTTTGACTGCCAATATACTTTAGTTACGCAATACAAATATGTGCTCATCATTTTCTATCATTACACATTCCCTCAATTAAGACTGTTAAAACAGAAGTCGCGTTGTTTTTATTATTACCGCACTTTTGGATGGATTTTTTTCCCCATTTCTTTTTTTTCCACATTTGAGGCTTCCATTTGTCATGAATTCCTCGTTTGGTTGCTCATGCCTTATCATCATTTTCCCATCCCATATCTCTCTTCTCTCGTCTTCTCCACAGTGCGGTCGAGACGCAGAGAACTTTGATCGTTTTTTCACCCGCCATCCTCCCGTCCTGACCCCTCCTGACCAAGAAGTGATTCAAAACCTGGACCAAGAAGAATTTCAGGGCTTCTCGTACATTAATCCAAGTTTTGCATCTGTGAAATCCAAGTAGCCAGTTTAAGCCAAGCACAATATAGGGACCAATGAGATTACAGATCTTGAAATTACATAGTTTGAATGAGCCAATGAGAGAGTTCAACCAGATTGCTGGTGGAATGGAGGTAATTTCAATCTACATTCGTTATTATTTCTTGTTTGAATCAAAGGATCAGGTGAGAGACTGACTAACTCTGTAAATCAACTTATAATGAGTGAGTGTGTGCGAGATTTTGACTATTTGATGCTTGTATATCATGGACTGTAGTGTTACGGGTCTCAAAAAACGAAAAAATATCTGGGTGAATCCAGTGTCCCATTTCATGGGTTTGATTTTCCCAAAATCATATTTTGCAAAAAGAAAAGAGCATAATGATTTTTTTGTTGCATTGTGACAATTTAATGAATCAAACAAATAACATGCTTAATTGTGATGAGAACGTCACAATGCAAAAAAAAATCGTTTTAAAATTAGGTTTAATTTTATCCTTACAGAGCCCTGCACATAACATGTGGGGAGAAAAAATACACACATTGTGGCCACGAATTAAGAGTTCGTTCCCACGACTAGCATGTTTTAATCATTTGTTCCCTCTTTTTAAGTATATCATGCACACAATATCGTTCCTTTAATTTGACCAATTGTGGCCATGTTGTAATAAGTAATTTCCTTGTTTTATTTAAATCCATTAGTGGCATGATTTACCGAAACGAGGGAACGAATTCTTCATTTGTGACCACAAAATATACACTCAAAAAAAATGATATGTTGGCTATAATTAACTTTTTTTTATGTCAACAGGTTCCACATAACTGGGTTACGTTAAACGAACATAATTTGTTCATGTAACTTCAAAATTATGGAATTAAGTACTTTTAAGTGATGAACACTGAAGCAGTGTTAAAGTTAATGAGATAATTAAGTGAATAATTGAGGGATGGCTGATCATTATTGAAGACACCTGATGGTAACAAACAGAATCACTGAAGGAGAAAACCGGAATTTACAAGTCACCATTATGGTGATCATTGTGTGTTTACTTGGGCTGTTAATCAACTTTAACACTGCTTCAGTGTTCATTTGAACAAATTACATGAACAAATTATGTTTGTTTAACGTAACCCAGTTATGTGGAACCTGAAGTGAATTTATGGAACCTGTTAACATAAAAAAGTTAATTAAAGCCAACATATAATTTTGTGTGTGTGTGTGTTTTGTCCGCATGTCATGTCCAGGTGCTCCGTATATTCCAAATGTTTCTTCTTTTTTTCCAGTTTGGAGTGAAATGTGACCTGGACATGTCCCCGACAGGTTTTATGAGACTCATTGATTGCCTCTGATGTAACATATCTTTAGAATTTTAACTATAGCTGCCAAATCTATCTGTCTCCCCATAACACACACACACACACTTACACAAACCATGCGCCTCATTATGAACCATTTACCACTTATTGATCAGGATGTTTACTGGGTCACCCCATTTTAGTGCTTTTTTCGGTTGGGTGTCGTACGTGTGTATTTTTGTGAACCTGTGCCAAGTCAGAGATAAAAGTTTAGGAGCTGGTCATGCAACGTGTAGTTTTCCAACCAGTGCTGCTTGGATACTCATGACCACATCCTTAAACCAACTGGAAATGATAGTGATGTAACTACAACTTAATTCCAGACATGATGATGATGTTGTAACTACTTACGAGAACATATCTTTTTATGTCATCATTCTGCCAAATCTTTGATGTATGACCTTTTTTTTGACTTGTTACCTGTGCCTGGCAGTGTTTGGATCAAATTACTGTGAAACTGTGGACAGACTGTTTCTATAGAGGAAAATATATGAATATGTATTTGGAATATATTAATGATCTCTCTATGTCTGTATATTTTCCTCCTCTGTGTTTATTCTTGCACACACAAACAGTGGCGAAAACAAAGTATCTGGATAATGACATTTTAGATATGTACGGTCAAATATAGACCATAATATGTACCATACATTTTAGATGAATATGAATACAGCTGGTGAATATATGTCTACTTAAGAGATGTCTTTAATATTTTGCAATGTTTATTTATGCTTTTGAAAGAAGTCTCTTGTTCTCGGCAAGGCTGCATTTATTTGATCAAAAATATAAAACAAAAAAACCCAATAATATTGTAAAATATAATTATGATTTTAAAACATTTTTCTTTTTCAACACGTTTAAAATTTTAATTTATTCCTGTGATCTCAAAGCTGATATGATCCATCAGAAATCATTTTGGGGATTCTTAGAAAGGATTAATAGAAAGTTTGGTAACACTTTACTTGAAGGGGTGTGCATAAGACTGACATGACACCTTCATAACCATGACATGACATATGTCTTGAATATGAAGTAGGGTCTTTCACTCAGTAATGACATTTTGAATGCGAATATGACATTGTTTAAGAGGTCTTTGTTATGACATCTTGATATAAACCATAACATCATAACCTGTCAGTGTCTTTGTCATGACAACTTGACATTAAATGAAGTTAAACTGTCATGTGGTTGGCTTTGACATTGGCTGTCATGCATTATAACTGTGTCATGAATATTTTTCGTGACCTCAACTACAGTGGTACTAATTTGTCATTAAAAAGTTATAATGGCTTCATGACAGCCAAAGTCAAAACCACCTGACAGTTTAATGTAATTTTAACCAGTAAAGCTAGGTGGTTTCTTAAGTTTGATAATGAATCTGCTATGTCATGTTTATGACAGTTTGTGTTGTCTTAGTAATGTCAAGTTGTCATGACAAAGACACTGACAGGTTATGATGCATTGGTTTATGCGAAGGTGTCATAACAAAGACATCTCAAACAATGTCAGATTTGCATTAAAAATGTCATAACTGAGCGAATGACACTTAATGACAGTTGTCACAAACATGCATAAAACTTCCTTCATTTTCATATATTCCAACATATGTCATGTCATGATTAGTCTTATGCACACCCCTTCAAGTAAAGTGTTTATTTGAAATATAATTATTTTATCTTTATTGTTACTTTGATCAATGTAATGCATCCTTGCTGAATAAAAGTGTTCATTTCTCTTTTAAATGATCTGTTGAGTATAAAGAAAACAAATTCCAGCTACAGCGATACCAGATACTTGAGCCGGATAATCCAGCAGGGAAAGGAGAATTATTGACATAAAATGTGATAAATAGTGATAAATGTTCACAGTTAAAGGAGTAGTTCACTTTTCAAAAAACATTTGCTGATAATTTACTCACCCCCATGTCATCCAAGATCTTTCTTTCTTCAGTCTAAAAGAAATTATGGTTTTTGATGAAAACATTCCAGCATTTTTCTCCATATAATGGACTTCAGTGGGAACCAAACGGTTCAAGGTCCAAAAGACACTTTCAGTGCAAACTGTTCAAAGGGCTTTAAACGAATCCAGACGATAAATAAGGGTCTTATCAAGCGAAACGATCGCTCATTTAATAAATAAATAACAAAGTTTAACTTTTATAAGCTCAAATGGTCGCCTTGCTCTGTTCTGTGATGCACATTCGTGACTCCTGTTCACTTGAAGGGGTGAAAATGAACGAATCTTTTTCCAAGTCAATTCGTTCGTTGAATGAACCGTTTGGTTCCCACTGAAGTGCATTATATGGAGAAAAATGCTGGAATATTTTCATCAAAAACCTTAATTTCTTTTCGACTTGAAGAAAGAATGACATGGATATCTTGGTAAGTAAATTATCAGCAAAAGTTTTTTCAAAAGTGAACTACTCATTTAATAATTCTCCACAATGCAAGTACACTTTTACTAATTGGCCAGTGTTAAAAAACTCTTAACAATTGTTGCCAATTGCACGCCTGCAAACAACCCTCAGCGAACAGCAAATCCATACGAGAACAAAAGGAGTGTTTTATATAAACGAGAACATGATGGCGCAGTTATTGAGTAGATACAGGGACCAGACTCTCAAGAAGTACTTCTCTCCAAGGGCCCTAATTCTTGAGCTGGTTTGGGCCTCTAGCACAAGGTAGGACCTTGTTGATTGTCCCGTCTTGACTGAAAGGGCATTTGGTGTCTCTGTTCCTGGTTTATGTGTTTAGCCGAACTTCCTCGAGCTGTTTGTCTGCAGTTGGTGGCTGGACTTGATGTCCAAACGTTCATCTCATTCTCATGAGTGTGTTTTAGATGTTAATGGTCCAGTCTGCTCTCCTCTGTTCTGTCCTTCTCTGTTTTTTTTTTGTGTGTTTTAATTCTGTCTATTCCAGATTGACTCTCAAAGTTGTGTTTTTGTCTTGAGTTTTTGATTCTGATGTAACCAGCTGTGGGTTCCTCGTCATCAGTTTCCTCCTCTTGGTCTTTTTTTTTGCTGTTTCTGACTTCTACACTGATGATTCTCTGTGTTGTCTTACAGATATGCACTCATAATGATAGACGATAGCTTTTATGTAGAAGTCTACATAAAACCTAAATGGTCCCTATTTGAATTCTTAATACACATTCTTGGTGTTTTGGCATTTTTTTCCAAAGTGCCACCATTTTACTTTTTTTGCTGATGTTACCAAGGCCTTGTGGGTTATTGAATAATGTTAACTAATTAGTATTTTCATGATCAAGCTTTTCTTGTTGAATATCCGGTTTCAGTCAGAAACACAACGCAATGTGGAAGTTCTAAAAAAAGTTTTAAGATGTCTGATTCTTTTTCAAAAATCACATTTTGTGGAGATGGAAATATCAGATAGTAGATACAGTAAAACAAATATTTTTACATCTATTAATGTTATTCATTCATCAATATACGTCGTTCTTTGTTCTTTCTCAACACATGCAACTTCAGAAGTTTGGGGTCGGTAAGATTAAAAAATAGATAATACATTTATTCAGCAAGGATGTATTAAATTGATCAGTGACAGTAAAACTTGTGTATGAATGATATTTAAAATTTAAAAAGTTTCCACAAAATATTAAGCAGCTCAACTATTTTCAACATTCATAATAATAAGAAATGTTTCTTGAGCAGCAAATCATGAAGGATCATGTGACACTGAAGACTGGAGGAATGATGCTGAAAATTTATAACAGGAATAAATTATTAAATTTTAATTTTTCATTTAATATATTATATTATATTATAATAATATTTCACAATTATATTCACCATGAGCCGGAGGCTTCTTTCAAAAACATTTTAAAAAAAATCTTACTGACCCAAAACGTTTGCACAGTAGTTCAAACCTAAATATGATAAACGTTACAATCAGTTTCATGGTCACATTCATAACTCTCTTTCTCTCTTTTTTTTCCAGAAAAATCGACGTGACACTGCGAATTTCGACAAGGAGTTCACCAAGATGGTGGTTGAGCTGACACCAACCGATAAACTCTTCATTATGAATCTGGACCAAAATGAATTCCAAGGCTTCTCCTACACCAACCCCGAGTTTGTTATTCAGGTTTAACATTAAACAAAATCGATCGCTCCTTTAGTGAGAGAAGGAGATGCTCGTATTACCCAGAATGCATCATTTTGTCCCAGTGCATCTCGATTGTCCTCTCTCTTCACTTAAAACGGCACAATACCAGCAGGATCAAACAGAACCAAACCAGGATTATACCTACTCAGTTTTTCAACCAAGGCCTCGGAAACTCTTGAAATTGAATTTGACAGAGGAGAGAGAACGGTTATAAAAAAGTGTATTCATAGTCTCCATGAGAATGTCTTGTCTTTTCATCTCCAAGAGAATTATCCTACCTCTTTCTTTTATACATTCTCTCCATGTATTCAGCCAGTCCCTAGTTTCCAGATGAATTAGCCTGACAACATGCAGCACTAATGGACTTGTTTCTCCAGAGCTAATTAAGCCTTACGCAACCTTGAACCTTTCAAGTTCAAATCTGGATTCAATTATGTCAATTCAAAGCAAAGTTCCAGTGCATCTGTAAATGAAAGATGAGCAAATATAGCTAGATGTTCGTTTAAACGGTTGATATCTTTCAGCTTGCTCTGAGATTCTCAGCATTAGCATATCATCAGAAGCACAACAGTCAAATAATGATATCCTAATGGCCTTTAGTTTGCTACTGGCATAATGACTTCTGTTCATGAGATGCTCTTAAAAATTAATTATTTGTGTATGTCAGAATAGCTGGAGGGAATATAGGCCATCAGGCTTCATTTATAATTTACATGCAACTCAAAAGCATGCTTTGAAAGTCAACATTTTATGTTTAAACAGATTACTTTAGTTTAGAGGACAAAATTTTATATATCATAAGGTATATTTGAAATAAATTTGAAATCTGATATTAAAACCAAAACTTAAAGGTGTAGAAAGAGATTTCCCGAGAAACATTGATATTTGAAATCTGTGCTCCCGTTATGATGAGATTAAGTCATTTTTATTATTAGATTTAAAGTCAATATTATGATATAAATAGTTCAAATTTGAACGCCATTACAACATAAAAGTCGAACAATAAGAAAGTCTAAATTAGCACATAAAAAGCCGAATTTGTTCATATATTTGATATTTTGTCGTAATTTTTGGAGTTTTTGTCATATGACTTTTAATGCCATAATTTATTTTATTCTTAGAATATTTTTTATGCCAGCTGTGACTGTCATGATTTTGACTTTTTAACTCATAATTATGTCTTAATATGTCATAATTTGAACATTTAATGTCCAAATTATTAAAGCATTATTGTTTTTTTTCCTCTTTTATGGCGGAATTAGATTTTCTTTTATTGAGAAGTTTACATAATTCCCATTTTAGGGTAAAAAACAAAGAGTTTTAGAATGAAACTTTCTGAAACCCAGACACAAAATGAAATCCAAAAGCAGTGACTGTAACATCAAGTAATATGAAATAAATAGATGAAAATAAGCTTACGGATAATGTTTGAAGGCACAGGACAAATGCTATTCTATGATATTACAGATGAGAATTACAAAAAAAGTGGGCCCTGATGTAACGGTAAATGTCATTATTGCGTTTAAAGTATTAAGTTTCACCGTTCCTCTTCAATTGACTTGCTAACAGATTACAGATGCATGAATTGGGATCAGAGGTTGGTCCATGCATATCACTGGCTGCTGAATGTGATTCTTGAGCTGAAAAACTCCAACTAGCAGTCTCGACTGAAACCTTAATGTGCCATATATTTGGTTGGGAAGTCTGCAGCGTTTATGGAGCTCATTATGTGCCATGTGTCTGTGTTAAACAGACTCCATAAGGAGTTTTAGTCTACCCTATGCATGCCTGGTAGAGCCCTTGCTCTTTAACTCGGTGTTTACTTATTAACAAAGTGTGTCAGTAATGGTTGGATCTGTTGTAGCATAGATCCTTATAAGGGTGATGGTGTTTAAACATTTCTATTTGTTCATGTTTCATTTTGTAATTAGATATATGAAATAGAAATATAAGTATTCTAGTCTTCCAAATGAAAACACGTTGTGTGATCATGTAAACAGTGATAAGTATAATCTGCTTTTCCCGAGGTGATGAATGGAAAAGTGAGGATCATGTAAAGATAATATTTATTGTATAGTGTAAATGGAAGGACAGAAGTTTATGAAGGAACTAAAGATGTCAAAGCCAGAACGAAGGATAGAAAAGCTGTTATCTTAACTGGATGTTTTATGAGAACGTGCAGATTAAATAAGTGATTATACAAACTGACAGCCTTACTACCGTTCCTGTCCTGAACTATTAAATCGCTTTGGCATGTGTACAACTGTAAATTAATAATGTGGCCTTTACGTGATCAAAGTAATTGTCACTCCTTTGAGGAAAAAAAGAAAAAAACGTGCACATTTTAGCATTGTAAATCCCTTGCCCTGGATTATTTTTGAGTTTTTCAATCATGTTTTAATGATGAAGACTTTAAAGGGCTTCCTGTACAAGAATCAATCGCCCAAAATGAGTTTTTATACTATGCAAGACAGATGCATGTCAACAACGACACACACATTAACATCCAGACAGCAGCAGTGGGTGGCTTTGGGGGAGGGCTATCGCTGGTGAATGAGATATATTTTGCATGTTATTTATTTATGCTATGTGGATTATTAAAGCTGAAGTTTTCAAATGCCACTCTGTGTGTTCAAAACTTGCAAAATTGTGTTCTGATGATGGGTTATGTGTTCTTTTAATCCTACTTTTAATCCTATTTTATTTAAAACAGTTAACCAAATGTCCCAACACAAGTATAGTAATACTAGTAAATTTTTACATTGTGGGGACATTTATTTTTGGTCTCTATGAGGAAACAAGTGTATAAATCATACAGAATTATCTTTTTTGAAAATCTAAAAATGCAGAAAGTTTTGTGTGATGGGTAGGTTTAGGTGTTAGTGGATAGAAAACACAGTTTGTACAGTATAAAAACCATTGCGTCTATATGGAATGTCCCCATAAAACACAGCAGAAAACCAACGTATGTGTGTGTGCACACCATGATACTGAAAAACTGGGACAATTAGCCTATTATTGACAATATTTTTTTTAAATACAGAGTTAAATATTATAATATATATTATTATTATATTTTCAAATATAGTTTCCATTGTTTTAAAGAGATAGTTCACTTTGAAATTAATTTTGATATATATTAGCTTACCTCAAGGGCATCCAAGGTGTAGGTGTCTTTGTTTCCACAGTATTTTCAATTTTGACATTTTTTGGTCAAACCGGTGTTGTCTGTCAGTCATATAATGCAGGTATGGGGGTCCACCTTAAAGAGTATGCACAGAAAAGTCCAAATTAAACATGATTTAATGACTTGTGAATGTAAGTATACACACTGATGGCCTTAAGGGGGTCGCACACCGACACAGGATAACTCCAGGTATCGCACACCGGACGCGCACTTTCTCATCAGTGTAAAGCCAGCAATATTGTAATTTTTAATGACAGGAAATGAAGATAATGTCTGTTCTGTTATTATTGTACTGTACAGTTAAATACAATCGTTGCTGAGTCTGCAGTCTGAAAACTTTACCTCAGAGCATCTCACCTGAAAAATCCAATATTAACATCAGCAATTGTCATTCAAGCAGCTGTATTCTGTAAATGAATGCAAAACTAAATGTATATTGCAGCACAGGATCCATCAGCAACGATTTGAGACGAAAATAATTTAAATTTTATATAAAACTATGTAAATTGCGCTCTGTGGCGCAGCGGTTTTGAACACGGTCCTGAGCCGTCGCTGGGCGCCGCAGACAGACGCCGAATAGCGCCACCGGTTTGTGTACACTCATAGAGAAATGTGTTCGAATTTTAAAGACGTGGCGCTGCGCGACGCGACGCTGCGCTTCTCGTCCGGGGTGTGCTGCCCCCTTAAAACACGAAACGAGTGGTTTGTGTGAGAAAACAAACAGTATTTACATCGTTTTTACCTCTTTTAAACAGCCGTCGAACTGATCTGGACCGTCTCCAACCTTACGCCGGAAGTGAATCGTGATCTCGCGCGCGACGCATTGTTTACACGGAGATTTCGGTTTTACCTTTTTACCTTTACCTTTTTACCTTAAGTTTTACCTTTCACATGACTCTGATCTAGGCTAAATATGTTAAGTGAAAGACTGAATTTTGACTGAATTTTTTTTTTTTTTTTCCAAAATTGAAAATACTGTGGAAATAAAGACACCTACATCTTGGATGCCCTTAAGGTAAGCTAAAACATATCAAAAATTAATTTCAAAGTAACCTATGCCTTTAATATATCAGTCATTGTAGTAAGTCATCACTGGAAAACAAAAAATAGTTTCCTGAGAATAAAAGTATTATATAAAGCAGTGACTGTAGATTATGAAACATACAGTCAGGCTTACGTTCGTTACAATTCAACATGAGTCATGACCATTAGAACTTTTACATAAGCAGAATAGCCTATAGGCTAACAACTTAATAATGTAGGCCTCATACCTGTAATAATAATAATAATAATAATAATAATAATAATAACATAATAGCAGTGTCCATGTTACAATCTTTTTTTTTTTTCAAAAGTTTTATATGATTTCATTGACGATTTTATACGATTTAATTTATATATTTAAAATATAACAAAACTTGTCTGTGAGGACCGAAACAAGGTTTTGTTAATAAAAAATAAATAAATAAATAAAATGTTTTTTTAACACTAATTAAATTTAAAGTGGTCTAAAAAAATAAAATAAACATCAATTAAATATGCGCTAAAATCGTGTTGGTATTAAAGTGTCGCCTCTTATACGCAATTAAAAGTCCCACCTAATTTTGACAGTTTTAAAATGATGTCAAGTTAATTTGTTAGCTGGTGCATGTCCTTCTTTAAATTGTACAGATGCTCTTTTACATTGCGTAACTTTGCACTATATCGAGCACAAAGTAAGAGGCGGTGCTTTACATTCACAAGCACGAACAACACAGAGACCCACCAGAAACTGCACCGAGAGACCACCTCACCATGTTCCACGGGAATGCGCACAGTTCAGTCATGGGCAAACTTCACTTACCTGAGGGAATACGGAGAAAATCTGACATCACCGCAATGACTTTTGGGAGAAAGTTATTCTTGGAGCTAATTTTTGATATATAAGGTAAGTTCGGAGCGTCAAAATGAGGATTTACCTACTTGAAGGAGATATACCTCAATTATCTCTCTCACTTTACGCGTAAAAGCACACAGCACGACGGACGCACGCCAAAACTTCACTGACATGTGAGAGTTCACCAATGAATGTCCTTGTGGATACGCCGGCCGTGGCCCTCACAAGTGTACACTGATGCCAGAGGGACACCTGAGTGCAGGATGAGGGTGTGTAACCGTGGAGTGCAGATGCTCCTCACCACGGCGGGGGCTTTCGCGGCCTTCAGCCTGATGACCATCGCGGTGGGCACCGACTACTGGCTGTACTCGCGTGGGGTCTGCAGAACCAAGAGCGTCAATGACAATGACACGAACCGAAAGAATGAAGAGGTACTGACGCACTCAGGGCTCTGGAGACAGTGCTGCATGGAAGGTACATTATTATCAAAACTGCTTTTTACTGCATGTTTATGTGGATGACATGATAGTACATATCTAAAATATAATAGGCCTATGTTGAGGTAATATTTCTAACATGAAACTCATTTCCAGCTTAAACACCTTACCACTATAATTGTTGTTGCAATAAAACTGTGGTATTGGGGAAAAACAGTATTCATCAAATGAATGAAAGATTAGGAAACCTTCATGTAGTGATTGGTTGAGATTTAATGGTTGATTTAATTTAATGTATCCTAATGAATGATTAAAATATTTGGTAACACTTTGTTTAACACTTACAGTGTCATTGTTAGTAATAACTATAAATAATGCATGATTACATGAAACTAACCCTAAACCAAACCAAACCCTTATCCTAACTAAACTTATAGTAAATACATAGTTACTTAAAATTACTTAAATGTATAATAACAAAGAGACTGTAGCCCTCAAACCGTATAGCCCTTAATCCTGTAATTGTGGACAAATGTGGGCACAGAGGACTCAGGTGTGATCCTAATTTTCATTTATTATAAATGTTATATCACTGTCTGCGATAACGTTTTGTCTATCCATTTATAGTGTTTCTTTTAATTTTGGGGGTATTTTTTGAATTTATTTACTTCAAAAAGTACCATATTTTCTATGTAAATTATGCTTATTTTTATGTTTCATATTTTTTTTATATTTTTAACTACATTAAAATATCATTCCAATAAGTTCTTAGAGCTAAAACCTAAAGATGAAGTGACTTTGCTGTCACCTGGTGTCTTATTTTGGCTTATTTTAGAATGCTCTAAATTATAGTTTTTCCCATTCATGTCTATTGGTGCCTATTTTTTGACCCAAATACAAGATTAAGGAGGTTTTTTCACCAATATTCATACTCGTACATAAAAGTATAAAAAAAAATCACCTCGCTACTTTTTTAATGGAACAATAGTTTTATTAGTATCATGCTTGTCTAAAGTATTTTGGCTTACTCATGAATATAGTAAACCCTATTCAATATTCTCTGTTATATTATCCTATGCCATCCCTCGCTTATTACCATGACTCTCATTTTACCACATTTAGTGTGTTGGCTATAAATGTATAAATGTTGGAGCCGAAACAAACCCCTTTCCTGTGGGATGATTTATTTATTTAATTATCGATTTAATTATTTTTACTTTCTCTCACAATGTTAGTTTCGACCCATCTCTCACACCCTACTCTCTGACCTATATCAGTTCAACGTCAATTCTTTTAATGGAATGTGTAATGAAGCGTTCAGTCTGTTAAAAGGGCACCAAAGTGGCAGCGTTCACTTTACGAGAGTAAATGCGAAAGCTAGTATGAGATGTTTATGATGAGTAGACAGTTATGAAAGATGGTTGGCACAGACCACACACTTTCTCTACAGATGTCAATTATGCACACATCAACAGAAATAGAGCTCATATATATGTGTGTGTGTGTGTGTGTGTGTGTGTGTGTGTGTGTTGACATCTGTAGAGAAAGTGTACATATGTCATCTACCTCACACAATAACATGTACCCTCAAGTCGTGACCATTTTGTTGATTTTGTTGTTGCACATAACTAAAAAGAGCAATGGAGGACCACTTTTTAAATCAATGCCTCTTTAATCAGCTTAGTTGATATTTGATTATTTGATATGTGGAATGACACTATAAGAAAAAGAGAAAATGTGTTGCCCATTTAAAAGAGAAATAGAGTGTTCGCCTGTCTGTGTTTTGAGAATGACTAATTAGATGGGAGGATATTGATATTGTTAATGATTTGATAGCATTAGTCCAATCATGTGGAAAATGGCATTGGCCATTAACTGACGCATGTGTGACTGTGAAGGCGTCTGGATGTGTGTGTGTGTGTATGTTTCTTACAGGCATGTTTATTGGGGTTTGTAAAAGCATTGATCATTTCTCAGAGGACGCGGATTACGAACAAGATGCAGCGGAATATCTACTACGTGAGTATCTGCAAATGCTTGACATTCAGTTTACAGGTCAAATACATGCAATAAAAAACATATCATAAAAATAACTCATATAACACAACTCAAATAACTCAAAAATAACTCAAAAAAAATAAATACCAGTTACTGGAGTTATCGTCACTGGTAAAAGTAGTTAAATATGAAAATGATGGATTCTGATGTTTTACATATTCACTGTAAAAGGATATCCCATATTTAATCATTATGATTTTATATTAGTCAGAAAAATAATAGTAGCATTTGTTCAGTTATTTACATCAGGGGTGCCCAACCCTGCTCCTGCTGATCGACTGTCCTGCACAGTTCATCTCCAACCCTAATCAAACACACCTGTCTTAATGTTCAAGTGATCCTGAAGAGCTTAATTGGTTGCTTCAGGTGTGTTTGATTAGGTAGGGTTACCAACTGTCCTGTTTTCCCAGGACATGTCCTGTTTTCTTATAACAATATAACAATTTTCTATCCATACAGAGGAGGCATAACCTACTTTAAATGTATTGAAATTAATAAGGTATCTTTGAGTAAACTTTGAGTATCATTTGAGTAGGCCCATCTGTTTGCCGGGCCAAGTGTCCTGGTTTTTGGTAATCAAAATATGGTCACCCTAGATTAGGGTTGGAGATACTGAACTGTGCAGGATAGCCGATCGGCAGGAGCAGGGTTGGGCACCCCTAATTTAGATAAATCACAATAAGATAGCACTTTATTTTACAGTTACCTTGTTACATGTCACATTAGTACTTTATTAACTATAAAATATGCATAATTACATGCAACTAACCCTAAGCCAAACCCCAATCCTAATCCTAACAAGTAGTTCATTAATATTACACAGTACTTAAATCCATAATTACACTGTAACTTAATAAAGTAAGTAAATAAAGTGTAACCTACAACAAATACTGACTTTAGATTAGAGATTAATGTACTTGTGTGTGTGTGTGTGTGTGTGTGTGTGTGGCAGGTGCTGTGCGTGCCTCTAGTATTTTCCCTATAATGAGTGTGGGACTGCTGTTCATTGGAGGAGTGTGTGTGGCCGCCAGCGAGTTCTACAAGAGCAGACACAACGTCATACTGAGTGCTGGCATCTTTTTTGTTTCAGCTGGTATGTCCATGCACATATATATAGACTTTTACATAGTTCTTTAAATGGGTATGCGCCATAGATGCTATTTCATTTCAAATTAAAATATCTGTATGTAGCAATCACTCCAATTGCATTGAAAGGTTAAAGGGTTGGTTCACCCAAAAATGAAAATTCTGTCAGTATTTACTCACCCTCATGTTGTTCCAAACCCCTATGTGTTTATTTGTTCTGCTATACACAAAGGAAGATATTTGGAAGAATGTTTTAATCAAACAGATCTCATTCCCCATTGACTATAGTAGGAAAAAATACATACTATGGTAGTCAATGGGGAATGAGATCTGTTTGATTAAAACATTCTTCCAAATATCTTCCTTTGTGTTCAGCAGAACAAATAAACACATAGAGGCTTGGAACAACATGAGGGTGAGTAAATACTGACAGAATTTTCATTTTTGGGTGAGCTAACCCTTTAAGATTTTGCAATATTTGTAACTTTTTAGCCTTTGACCAATAGGTGGCAGTGTAACCAAATTTATGGGAATGACATGGAAGCTAATGTCTGGCACATGCCACAAAATATCATGCTTTGGTAAATCATAACAGACCCTTAGCAAAGACCTCTCCAGCCTGGTTTGTTTTTTTAGGCAAAATGGCAGATTTGCAGATATGATTGGTGAGATCACCTGTCAATCAAACTCCTAGAGAAGGGTGAATTATGACAAAAGTCCTAATTATGGCATAAAGAGTAGAAATTATGAGATAAAAAATCAAATATGACAAAAGGTAAAAATTATGACAACGGTCATTGACAAAACCACTTATGGCAAAAAGTTAAAATAATGATAAAACGTAATTATATCATTAAAACATTACTTTTCATTTCATGATTATGAGTTGTTTCCCACAATTTTGACTTTTATCTCACAATTATGACTAATCTCATCATTTCTACTCTTTATGATTAGTTATGATTTACCAAAACATGACACCCCTAAACCTACCCAACTCCACCCTCTGATCCCTAAACCTACCCAACTCCACCCCTCAGATCTGGATCCGACTCCGCCCCCTGGATCTCGTGTTCTGCAATGAGGTGCTACTGGAAAAAGCAGGACAACTGATCGCATGTATTTCTTTAGGTCTCAGCAACATCATTGGCATTATCGTGTACATCTCGTCCAACGCTGGCGACCCCAACCAGAGCGAGTCCAAGCGCAGTCACTGGTACGGCTGGAGCTTCTACTGCGGCGCTCTTTCCTTCATCATAGCAGAGACTGTGGGGGTCCTGACCGTGCACCTGTTCATCGACACGCACCGTGTGTTGAGAGCACGTTCGCATCGCACACTCCAAGCCGGCACACATTCCCTGCAGCATCACCGCTCGAGCAGCTACCGTTCCCGCTACCGCTGGAGGCAGAGTCAAAACCGCTGGTCTGACTCCCGGTCTCGCGAACCCTCCCCTGCCCGTCACCATGGGAACGACCTCGGGCTGTACGCCCTGGGACGCGGGCTCGCACCCACGGCTACTCACGCGCTCGCGCACAACTCCCTCAGCACTGGCCATGGTTTTGCACATTTTCACAACTCTGTCATTGCTAATAACAACTTTGCAAATGGCCAGAACTCTGTGAAATCGGAAAGAGGGGTTCTGCACATACAGAACTCGCTGAGCACCGAGAAAGGGTTTGCGTTAGCAAATGCACACGGACAGAATTCAGTCAAGCCGGAAAATGGAGTCATGCTGTCGCAGAACTATAAGCTCAACTCAGTGAATCCCAGTAAAAGCCCAGTGCACGTGCACAATTCTGGGAATGACATTGCACACATGCAAAATGCTGTGAAAGAGCCCTCATATGTGTCTCAAAGTGGCACTGCGACAAGAAGAACAACTCCAGTGTGAAATGAAATGCTGCTACTATTTGAAGAGCGAAATGAAAGATCTCTATATTATATGTTATTTGCTTTTACCTTTATGTTCTAATTAAAGGAGTAGTTCACTTTTAAAAAAACATTTAGCTGATAATTTACTCACCCCCATGTCATCCAAGATGTCCATGTCATTCTTTCATTTGAAAACCATTCAGGATTCAGAGGGAACCAAACGGTTCATGGTCCAAAAGACAGGTTCAGTGCAAAGTGATCAAACGGCTTTAAACGATTCCAGACGATGAATAAGGGTCTTATCAAGCGAAACGATCGCTCATTTAAAAAAAAAAAAAATACAAAGTTTAAGTTTTATAAGCTGAAATGGTCACCTTGCTCTGTTTTGTGATGCACGTTTGTGACTCTTCTGTTCGAACTCGTTCATCAAAATGAACGAATCTTTTTTCGTGTCATTTGGTTCATTCAACTTCATTCGAATTGAATCGAATCGAAGAGTCTTCTTTATTTTTAAATGAGCTTGATAAGACCCTTATTCATCATCTGGAATCGTTTAAAGCCCTTTGAACAGTTTGCAGTTTGTACTGAAAGTGTCTTTTGGACATTGAAACGTTTGGTTCCTATTGAAGTCCATTATATGGAGAAAAATGCTGGAATGTTTTCATCAAAAACCTTAATTTCTTTTCGACTGAAGAAAGACTGACGTGGACATCTTGGATGACATGGGGGTGAGTAAATTATCAGCAAAAGTTTTTTTCAAAAGTGAACTACTCCTTTAACATGCCATACCTTGTCCTCTTTTTGGATGCAATACTCACAATGGCCACATGAGCAGCAAAGTGCATCTGTCATGTCAAAAATAGACCCTCTCAGTGTTGGTTCATCCACCATTTCTAGATCCAAACGAATCGTAAAATCAATACAGTAAAAACATAATGCATGACTCTCTAGTCAGTGCTCAGACTTCTGCAAATTCCAGCCAGTGGTAAAACTTAATGTAATGATGTTTTAAATCAAAACACAAACTTGAACTTTTAAGCTGATAATTTATGCTAGTGTTTGGTAACTGTTCAAGAGAAATTCTCAGCATTGCAATTGCATTTGGACTTTTATGTGAGTCCAATTATGTACATTTTATGGGAGTCTATTGGATTGCGTGATTTAACAGACAATTTTATACTAACAGACAACACAATTGATAAGACAGATGGCCTGGAGCTACAGGGTTTAAGTGGATTGATTTTAGACTCAATGAGGACAGAACAGGATGGTGACATTAGTTTCTGGCCTGGGTAACACATGACTATGACTGAACCTGGAACCCATGTTTTTGCATATTAGCCAATCGGAAAACGTAGAAGCGTCTCACTGCCTCAGTCATTTGACATATCTGGGTTCTCTAACTCCAGGGTTGTTGTCACACATTGGAAGGCAGAGTGGAAGTGTTGCAAAATATTCTCAAGATTTTTAAAAATTTAAGTCCCGCATTTTATTTCAATTAGTACTTGCAAAAAGTTAATGTACACTACCTCTCAAAAATTTGGGGTTGGTGGGATTTAAAGAATTCTCTAATGCTCAACGAGGCTCCATTTGATCAAAAATACAGTAAAAACAGTTATATTGTGGAATATTAGTACAATTTAAAAGAACTGTTTTCTGTTGTAATACATTTAAGCTGTAATTTATTCCTGTGATCATTATTCCACTCCTCAGTGTCACATGATCCTTCAGAAATCATTCTAATATGCTGATTTGCTCGAGAAACATTTAGTATTTTCAATTGTTTTTTTTTTGTTTTTGTTTTTTTTTTGTGGAAACTGATTCATTATAAAGTTCAAAAGAACAATTGAATGTGTCCTTGATAAATAAAAGTATGAAAAATCCTTACTGACCCCAACGGTAGTGTACATTTTTCAGAGTACACTGGAAGCAGATCAATTTTTTTTAGTTAGAAGATATTTTATTTAGATGGTTCTATATGGTACAACAATGGTGTTCCTTAAACAGTTTAAATATTCTCTCACTTGGCCAGAAGTCGTGCCGTTTCTGAATCTCCGTTAAGCTGTCCAGCTCTTCTCTAAATCTTCAAGTTCCATTCCTTCACAGTAGGAGCGAGGACGAGACGCTTTCACCTGGATAATCAGCACAGTTTTGTGTCACTCAACTACAACAATATGGATATAGAGTCTGTATTTATTTGTGTCTTACCGTAGTTGTATTCCTGGTGAGCTGCTGCAGTAAAGGGAATGGCGTCCATTGAATCGGCTCGATCGGCCAGCTACACACCGACAGGTCACTAGCCTTCCCAGAATCCATCACACCATCCGCCAAGCTGCAGTTGCTGAGATCCCAACCATACTGAGAACTGTAAGCCCAAGCATACATAGAAAAATCAAGTAAACAACTTACTCTATTTTAGGGCTGGGAAATGATTAATCGCGATTAATCGCATTCAAAATAAAAGTTTGTGTTTACATAATATATGTGTGTGTAGTGTGTATAATTATTTTGTAGATATAAATACACACACATGCATGTAAACGTTTAAGAAATATTTGCATGAATATACTTTATATATATTTATATAAAATTAATATTATACATAAATATAAATATTTGATATATTAATAACACATTTTTCTTAAATATATACATGCATATGTGTGTATTTATATACACAAAATAATTATACACACTACACCCACATATATTATGTAAACACAAACTTTTATTTTGGATGGTTTCCCAGCCCTACTCTATTTATGTGCTTATGGTACTCAGGAATATTCACTGCTGATCAAATATTTGAGGGGTTTGTTGAAAGAAACGGATCATTTTATTCAGCAAGGGCTCATTAAATTGATCAAAAGTAACAGTAAAGACATTTATAATGTGACAAAAGATTCCCATTTCAAATAAATGCTGTTCTTTTAAACTTTCTATTCATCGAAGAATCATGGAAAAAAAATGTATTGTGGTTTCCACAAAAATATTAAGCGATAAATATTAAATATTCTTAAGAACTAAATATTAAATTGACTTCAGAAGTATCATGTGACACTGTTGACGGGAGTAATGATGCTGAAAAATCTTACCAGCCTCAAATTTTTGAGCATTTGTGTACCATAATATTTCTACCATGTATTTTCAAGATGTATTACCATGTCCAAAAACCAATGGTAAAACAATTAATCTTACGGTACCCATGAGGATATATGGTGTTGAGGTGTGTTCCACTTCCGTGGTACGTGGATACCACAGAAAGAGTGTCATCGTGGTAACAGCAGGTACGATCTAGTGCCCTCAGATGTAGTAATTCATCCGAGCGGGTGAAGGCAGGGTTATCCAACGAGTCCTCAGAACCTGGCCAGGACCTTCCCCAAAAACGAGCCGAAAGCTCATCAAAGTGATTGAATCTGCGATAACTGTATCCACACATACAGAAGACAGAAGTATACTTCACATTTAAGAGTTTCTGTGTGTGTACACTTGACCCCATCCCTTCCCGTGTCCCTTTCAGTGGTGCCACCTCAACCTATGGTTTGTTTTAACTAGCCAATGATTTCCTGCAAACTATTTCCAATAACAAAACCAGGCAACAACAGATGACTTTGAGCGTGTGTTTTTAAAATGATTGCACATGTGATACCTGCTGCGTGTTTGTTCCACTTTGGCTTGCATAAGCTTGCTTTTAAAGCGGCGCACGGCGAGATAAGACAGAAGAGCCATGACTGTAGTGACAGCGACCAGTACCCCAAAACACACGCCCACCAAACGCGGTCGGGTCATGTGGAGGTCACAGCGCTGCCCCATAAACCAGTAATCCTCCCCGACAGGACACCTGCAGAAAGACAGAGTTAAGTCAAAAATGCAAGTCACTTCAGCAAGTATATTTCATTAGTTCTCTATATGTATCTATCAGGTTTCTTCCTTGATAAATGGGAAGATCTTGACCTGCAATGAGGACCAGATTTTATGCCGCAAGTCAAAATATACTGTAGTACATGTGGACATGTAACTTACTGGCAGATAGGCTGTTGCCCGAGGCGGTGGACACAGATGCCCTGATGTTTACAGTATTCAGAGTGGCACACAGATGTACATGTGGTATTACTCTTGGAAGAAACACACTGGAACCCAGATGGACATTCAAACAACCACTCACAAACATCTGTCTGCAAACCTGAGAAAAAAGAAAGGTGGCATGAATGTTTGAGATGCTATGGAGCCCCTAAAAGGACACAGTAATGGTAAAAAAAAATTTAATGGGAGGGGAAATTATTTTCCAATGCTTTCTAATAATATTCAGTGATTTTTAAAGGGATAGTTCACCCAAAAATGAAAATTCTGTCAGTATTACTTACCCTCATGTTGTTCCAACCCCGTAAGACCTTCGTTCATCTTCAGAACATGAATTAAGATATTTTTGACGAAATCTGAGAGCCGGATCACTCCTCCATACTAGTCAATTGGCTTCTTGTGGGATTGAAACTTGCCGGCCTCAAAAAGTTATTAAAGACATCGTTAAAATAGTCCAAGTGACTACAGTGGCTCAATCTTAAGTTTATCAAGCGACGAGAACACTTTTTGTGTGTAATAAATAAATAAATAAATAACGACTTTATTTCAACTGTTCATTTCCTTCTCTCTAGGCCTCGAGTCAGGTTACTAGTTTAACAGTGTATGATCTGTTGTTCTACGTCAAACGCATCACACACATGACCAGCGTCGGCAAATAGTGAGCCTACGTGTGACGTAGCTTTACGCTATCACACTACACTAACTGACTAGAGGCCCATAGAGAAGGAAGTGAATAGTTGAAATAAAGTCGTTATTTTTGTTTTTGCGCACAAAAAGTGTTCTCGTCGCTTGATAAAGTTAAGATTGAGCCACTGTAGTCACTTGGACTATTTTAACGATGTCTTTAATAACTTTTCCTATTGACTAGTATGGAGGATCGAGTGATCCAGCTCTCAGATTTCATCAAAAATATCTTAATTCATGTTTCGAAGATGAACGAAGGTCTTACGGGGTTGGAACAACATGAGGCTGAGTAAATACTGACAGAATTTTCATTTTGGGTGAACTAACCCTTTAAGAACAAATGCAAATTTTCTCGACCGACAGAAAAAGCTATGTAAGAGAAAGCAAAAAGCATTAAAACAATTTTTTAACCACCATGCTCCCATAGTGCCTCTAAAAGATTCAAATACATGCTAGAGGTATTAAAAAAAGTAATAGGTGAAGATCTAGTTGTTCAACACTCACCTCCCACAGTCACAGTGATATTTTTCACTCTAACTCCTCCCACAAATATTCCTTTCTTTGGTACTGGGTTTAACCCCGCCTCCTGTAATAGAGACTCCACCCTTCCCAGCCAGGAGAGCGCTTCCACTGTTTGGAATTGAACTACTGTTTGCAGAACTGGACCACTGATGAAAACCATGAAAAGCACTTAATTAACAAGTCAATTAATAAGGTTTTTGTCTGCTGAACCACGGTGACTTAAATTAAATACTTTACTAACTCCCTGAGATTTTAAACCTAAAATAGGTTATGTAAAATGTAATATTATTAAATATAAATTATTAAAACAAACAAAATATAATACAATGTATATTTAATATTATATTCTGTTTTATTTAAAAAAAAATGTTTTTTGTTGAAAATCAGTCAAATCACACAAATTACATTAAAAAGAAAATTCACTGTTGTTCATTCACATAAATAACTTCTTGCCAAAGACTCACTGAATGAAAAGTTTGATTAATAATTACAGTCAAATCTAGTCACCCAACTAACTTACAGTGACTGTAATGCACATCTTCAAACAAACAAACTGCAATTACAGCCCAGTAAAGCTTTTTACCTGTGCCAGGTCACATGTTGATTCTTAAATCCAGAAAGTCTCTGTAGAAATGTCTCCACCTGCAGGAGTGGATGATTACCAAACATTATTGCAATGCCAATCAAATGACATCAACCATCCCCGACATGAATGTGCATCCAGTCAAAAGTTTGAGGTTAGTAAGATATTTTCTTTAAATGAAATTCAAATGGATTTGATAAAAGCGGTGATCGGATATTTAAAAAAAATCGGATCGGATATTTTTTGAACATTCTATTCCTTAAAGAACCCTGATTTTTTTTTTTACCAAGGATTCCACAGAAATATTAAGCACAACTGTTTTCAACATGAGCACCAAATCAGCAGATTAGAATGATTTCTGAAGGATCATCTAACACTGCAGTCTGGATATTTTAACAGAAAACAGTTTATATATATATATATATATATATATATATATATATATATATATATATATTACTATTTCCACTGTATTTTTGATCTAATCGTTTTTTGATAATCGTTTGCCCCTTCGAACCTATTTCAGGGAGTGCGTTCTCGAGATACCAGGCACTGTTTTGTGCAGAGAGTGCATTAAAGGGATACTCCACTTTTTTGGAAATAGGCTCATTTTACCACTCCCCCAGAGTTAAACAGTTGAGTTTTACCGTTTTCAAATCCATTCACTCGATTTTCTGATATTTAGAAGAATCTCAGTAACCAGACAGTTTCTGGTCTCATTGACTTCCATAGCAGGAAAAAAATATACTATGGAAGTCAATGAGACCAGAAACTGTCTGGTTACTGAGATTCTTCTAAATATCAAAAAATCGGCTGAATGGATTCGAAAATAGTAAAACTCAACTGTTTAACTCTGGGGGAGTGGTAAAATGAGCCTATTTCCAAAAAAAGTGGAGTATCCCTTTAAGGTTTTTCTGTTAGAACGGTGTCGTGTTTGCGGCCCCTAAGTTAATAACTAATGATCTTCGCACCAAAGTGAATCAATCAAAACTAACTTTAGCTGTAAAATAACTTATTCCTAATGCTGTTGTAAAGCCTAAACATCTGTTACGGAAATTTCTGTTTGATTAATGTAAAGCTGCTTTGAAACAATCCATTCTGTTGAAAGTGATGTATAAATAAAGGTGAATGAATGAATCAAATAAATGCAGCCTTCTTAAAAAATAATTAATACCAAACTTTTGTAGTAGCATATAACAGTAGTGTATATAACGTAATTCAAATGGTTTCACCTCAAGCAGTCTCAGACTAGGGACATAATCCCCTTCCAGGATGATTTGTAAGAGTACTTGAAAGGTTTTCTCTGAAAAACATAACAAATGTTTCTCATTAAAACAAAAAAGATCCCTTTTCACTCCGAAATGTGGAAAAGTGATAAATCAGGAGTCTTGGAGAAAGCAAAATTGACAAATGTCACTCACCCTTGATGATAACTGGCTGGTCCTCCACTATGAAATAATGCCGTCCGTGCGGCCACTTCCTGTCAAAGCTGGACGCGGTAGAAATGATCTGCGATGTTTGGGTGACTGCTTGAGTAGAGACTGTGTGTGCTTTTGTTTGAATAAGATTAGAGCTTGTGGTCATATGTTGAGGAGGTCTGACAGTGCTGGGTTGAGGCACTGGACTCTGCGTATGGACCCGGGCTGAAGTCGTTTCTGTGGCGTGTGTGGTTATCGAAGGTGGGTGAGCCGCAGAGGTCTGACTGGTTTCCCAATGTGTAGTAGACGTACTTACAGGTGGGATTGTCTGAAAGACAGGATCAGTACTGACCTGAGGGATGTAGGGAGCTGTGATGTCAGATGAAGTACTTAATGGTACGGTAGTGTGGGCAGTAAAGCCATTTTTTGTTGATCCATTATGAATGTCATTAAATGGCGATAATCCAAGTGTCGTCTTCAAACTTGTCGCACTAGTCTGAGTAGGACTCGAATGACTTCCACCTAATGTTGGACCACTACTCATCTCGTTGATATCAGTCGCATCAGAAAATCCCACATTGCTCTGTGTGTTTTCAGAAGATGGAGTTGTGAACGTGTATGTAGGGAATGATTTTGTGTTGGTATTCTGGACTTGTGATGGGGACACTTCAGGTTCTTCAACATCTGTGTGGTTCTCGGATCTCAAATATGTGGTGCGATCTTCAACCATGAGGTCAGATGTCACGTTAGGACTAATCTGAGGACTTGCAGAACTCGACAAAGAGATCGACGGAGGGTTCGTAGTGGGGCTTTCTTGTTCTCCTCGTACTGTAGATGGTAAATACGAGGTGCATGCGCGACTGAGACAATCACTTCCAGATGGTGACTGACCCTCATCCTCTTCTGGTGTACTAGGACTTTTAGTAGGAGTCAGGTTAGGAGGGATGAAAGTTGGAAAAGTGGTACTGATTTCGATATTGTTGTGTGCCGTCAGATCAGAACTGGTTTCTTGGGAACTTGTATTGTGTGTGCGTGAGATGCGAGTGGTTGATGCTTCCGAAGAAGTTAAAGTTGGAGTTGGAAGGGTGTTTCGTGAAGTATGCACGAACTCTCTTGAGGTTGTTGGCTCGTTCTCGGTGCTAAGATTTATTGTCGGCTCACTTATTCCACTTGGAGGTGTGGAGTAACCGGAGTATTCAGTTGTGTCACTATCAGAAAATGCTAATGGATGGGTTTGATTAACGTTTGGAAACTCTGATACTGGAGCAGGCGTAATACGAGTGAGTACTGAATCATCGTTTTGATTAGTTGACCTTGGAGAGCGATCCGTCCTGTCCATTTCCGATGCATTAGCCTGGTCGTCATCTGTGACCGTGTTCGAACTCCAAAAAGTCGCATGATATTGACTCGTTCCGACGTTCTCGGATTTTGGGGCCGTCACTGTTGTAGCTTTAGCCTTGTAAACAGTGTCACTAAGGAAGTCTTTATGTTTAGAAGTTTTGTCGAATGGCTGTATGTTTCGTGGACTTGCTGTAATAAAGCCGGAAGTCGTAAACATTGAACTTGGATGACCTCTTTTAGCCATTTTGGACTGAATTGTGGCAAATGCATGTGTATATGTATGCTGTGAGTGTGAACTTCCTCTTTGCAATTCAGTGTGTGCAACATCAGTGGTGGCTAAAAGTGCACTTGTTTTGGTCGCAACATCTGTAGTTTGGACAGACAGTAGTGGTGATTGTATTTCAGCGGGAGCCAAAGAAGGTTCATGGGACGACCCGATGAACGTGTTCATCATGTGTGTGTCAAGGGCAGAGTTGGTGTGCGTATCAAAATAAGAATGTGTGCCAGCGAGTGTGAGGTCGGAGATCCAGGGTCCAGCCGTTTCCTGTCCATTGTTGGTGATTTCCTGCGGAAAGAGGGGTCTGCGCTTATCGGCCAGGTCAGACACACCTCCGCCCTGCAGTATGTTCTCGCCCCTGAGAGTTTGTGTTTTGGGGGCTGCATTACTGCTCACTGGAATGTCTGGGGTGTAGGTTGCATCATTTGAGCCTCTCGGAGAGGGAGACACCGGGTCGGCGTCAAAGTGGGTGTGAGGAATCAAAGAAAGAGAGTGATTGACCTCTGACGTGTTCCATCCTGAGAAATAAATAACACAGAGATGAATGGAAACAGGAATTGTGAGAATACTGAAGACACAAGATTCTAAAATGAAGGGAAATAAACAAACAAATCATGACCTTCTCGCTGGGTATTTTTCATACTTTTCACATACACTACTGTGTCACATGATCCTCCAGAAATGATTTGCTGATTGGTGCTCAAGAAATGTTTTATTTTATATTATCCATGTTGAAAACAGATGTGCTGCTTAATATTTTTTTGTGCAAACAATGATATTTTTCAGAATTGTGTGATAAATAATTCATTTATTTGAAATTAAAGTAGTTCACTTTTCAAAAAACTTTGCTGTTAATTTACACACCCCCATGTCATCCAAGATGTCCATGTCTTTCTTTCGTCAGTCGAAAAGAAATTAAGGTTTTTGATGAAAACATTCCAGGATTTTCTCCATATTATGGACTTCAATGGGAACCAAACTGTTCAAGGTCCAAAAGACAGTTTCAGTTCAGCTTCAAAGGGCTTTAAACGACACCAGACGATGAATAAGGGTCTTATCTAGGACACTTCGAGTCATGACTCGAAAAAAGATTTGTTCATTTTGATGAACGAGTTTGAACAGGAGAGTCATGAACGCTCATCACAGAACAGAGCAAGGCGAGCATTTGTGCGTATAAAACTTAAACTTTTTTAATTTGTTTTTTAAATGAGCGATCGTTTTGCTAGATAAGACCCTTATTCATCGTCTGGTGTTGTTAAAAGCCATTTGAAGCTGCACTGAAACTCTCATTTGGACCTTGAACCGGTTGGTTCCCATTGAAGTCCATTATATAGAGAAAATCCTGGAATGTTTTCATCAAAAACCTTAATTTCTTTTCGACTGAAGAAAAACAGACATGGAGATCTTGGATGACATGGGGGTGAGTAAATTATCACCAAAAGTTTTTTTTAAAAAGCGAACAACTCCTTTAATTGAAATGTTACTGTGACTTTTGATCAATGAATGCATCCTTGCTGAATCAATTTCGTTTACCAGATTAGCAGATTATGTGTAGGCTACAAAAAGTATCATGGTCCTTCCATAGTTTTTTTGGGACATACTGTGGTACTCCTTACCAAGAAGTTACCTGTGTCCTTTCAGAAAAAGTACTGTAGTGATGGTAATACTATGGTACTTTTAAATTCTATGGTAGTTCCTAGAATAACATTTACAAACTTTTGATACTTGGAATTGGCTTGATATGTGTCCAAAAAAACATATTTAAGTACTATGTCTAAAAACATCATCATACTGGCATGTATGTGACTTCATTAAACTTACTCAGATGTAATGTGGCAAGTGGTTTATCAGTCCTTCTCAAGCTCCATTCAATGATGGTTCTCCCAGTGCCAGAGAATAACGCCCGTTCCTCTTTTTCATAAATCATTGTATCTCCATTTCCAAACTGAATCCCGATAGCACCTTTCCCAACAGAAACAACATCTATCCAAACAGTTTGGTTTTTATGTGCATCAATAATCCAAGTGCAGGAAACATCCAACAGTTTTTCTGTGCTTTCGTTGGTTATTCTGTTAAATAAAAGGCTGTCTGGGTGTAAAGAGTATCTGATTGAGCCGCTCCTCTCTCCAAGAATTTTACCTCCACAGTCTTGCCTCAAGTTTAACAAGGTGTTACCTACAAAAAAACATCATTATCATCATCATCATCATCATCATCATCATCATCATCATCATCTTCAATATTTCAGCATTACATGTTTTTACTTAAAAGACCATGAATTTCAGCACCATATTTCAAAGTCACAGTATTAACAACTAAGTTATATATAGTTCAGTAGGCTACTATAGTGAATTTGAAGGTATATAGTTTTTAAATAATATAAACATAATTAGGCTAAATACGTCTAGTATTTAAATATCTCATCGTCTATAAATTAAATGATATTCTTACCTGGAGCGAAAATAAATAACAAAAGATAGACAAAACGAAACATTTTGCGAGCCAAAACATTCCAGGAAGGAATCCGTCCCCACAGTTAATTCCATAAAGAATATTTTGCTGTTCTAAAATATGACGTAGGCAATACTGAAACTAGTCGAAAAGTATGTGTAACGTGGATGAATAGCAGGTTTCAATCTTTAAAAAGACCTTTATAGAAGAGCCAATTTCATCCTTCAGTCCGCCAGAGAAACTTGAATAGAACTGACTGCAGCTGAGCTCGCTTTAATGAAGCGCGCGCGCACGCGTGCGTTTCTGTGAGCGCGCGTGCTCGCCAATGCAGGGTGTAGAAAAAGGCATCGTGCAAACATATGATTACAATTAGGCAGCATCTTTTTAAGGGAAAATGGGACGGAAGCGGTTAAAAGTTAAGGGGACAGAAAGAGGAGATTTCAAGATTAGGTTAATGACCCAGGTTGTGCATGTTTGTGTGTGAGAGAAAACAGAGAGAGTGTTTGTTTTCGCTCCCCTGACGAGATTGTGCTGTCAATTCAAACTAGAAAATAGATTAAGAAATAAGGTCACTCAGAGGTCATTTATTGTCAATGTTAAGTCAGTGGCTGTTTGTCTAGACGGCAGTTTAAGCGACTGAATGCACCTAAAAAAAGTACCAAGGAATACCATAGTATTTATTACCACAATACTATCTTTGTGTGAGGGTCACTATAGACAGCTCAGGTTTTAAACACAAGTCCACATCAGTTTTCAGTAACAAAATTTGTGAAGCCAAGTGAAAACTAAAATGTATTTCAAACTAACTTTATTGCATTTAAAACTTTGCTTAACTATTCCCAAATGGACAGAAATTCTGACACTCAAAAAAGCAGGAAATGCCTGAAGCGTCCCTCCTTGGCTTCTCATCATCACAGTGAGAGGTAGGCCTGTGTTCACAGACATCCCCTGACATAAACACAGAGGGGGGAGAAGGGTTTATTTCACCTTAACAGGAACCATGGGCTTATTTAAGTTCATAAGTGGAAGATAGGAGTGTCTTTTAAATCCAAACCTTTTGAACTTTAACATCAAGTTCGTTTCTAAGTTCAGTGTTAACCCCAAATCTGAATGAACCCCACATCATTTTATGACAAAGACAGATTGCTTATTTATTAAGTCTAAATTAATGATGAATCGTTTAAAAAAATCATATAATAGTTTTGCTGTAATCCTAAATGATAAATTGAAGAACCAATAAAGATTAGTTCTCACTGAATTTGTTCTTGCTCCTCAAGCAGACTATTTTGTGTAATATTTAATATTCTGAAGGAACTACAAGGAGACAGACACATTAGTCCTTTTATGTTCAAGAGCAAATCCTGAAATACGCAAACTTTAGAAATGGCATTAAAGGAATTCATGTGAATATGTGGACAAGAATGTGAACGTATCAATATTTTAAGCCACGCTGCAATATGATTCAGGCTGTGTTAAAGGTTATAGTGGAAGATTGTATTAGTTTTATTAGCATTTATTTCCTGGGGGGTGAAGATTAAGTACTGGACACGAAATGTTTCCTAATATAACCCATTTAAACTCTTGGCTCCAACTCTGGAAAAGTCTTCTGGTACATTTTTTTAGACTTGGTAAGCATTTCCAGTAGGTGGTGCTGTAACATACCAAATACAACCACTCCTAAATATAAATATAAATGTGAACTCCTGCAGTTTCATGTTTTATACATTACCATTCAAAGGTTTGGGGTCAGTAGGATTTATTATCGGTTTTGAACGAAATTAAAAACTTTTATTATTCAACAAGGATTCACTGAAGTGATCAAACGATAAAGTAGACATTTATAATCTTACAAAAGATTTCTATTTCAAACAAATGTTGTTCTTTTGAATCTCATGTTCATCAAAGAATCCTGAAAAAAAAGTATCACATTCCTCAAAAATATTAAGCAGCTCAACTAATTTCAATATAGATAATAACAGCAGCGAATCAGCACATTACAATGATTTCTTCAGGATCATGTGACACTGAAGACTGGAGTAAGGATGCGGAAAATTCAGCTTTGCATCACAGGAATAAATTACATTATAATCAAATAAACGCAGTCTTGGTGAAAATCTGAGAATTCTTTCAAAAGCATTAAAAATTCTTATCAACCCCAAACTTTTGAACGGTGGTGTACTTCATATTGATACTGAATTGTATAAATACTTTTTGGTTTATATTTCATAAAACTAAGAATCTTGTCAAAAACAAAATTAACTAACCTATTAACGAGCGAACCAATCATACTGGCAAAGATTCAAAACGTGCATCTGAACCAGAAGACTCCTTTAAAGTGATTTCAAGTCTTTATTATTGCAGTATTTATATGAATTATTGACATTATTTCCAAGCTCTTATTGTATGAACGAGGAGCTTGTGCATGCATCTAGCACAGAATGCTGCAGACCACAAAATTATGAATACAGATTTAAACATGTATCTAAATACAAAAAGAATAAAGAATGAAGAAGAACAGCAGAAACAAACAGTTCATGACAAAACCTCCATGGTCTCTGTCATCTGATAGGATGATTTTTATCTGGATGAAAAAGAACAAAAAAAAAAACATTCATAAGCATAATCTCCACCTGAAGTGATTTTGTGAATAGTAACTAAACTCACAATGCATATGTGTGCTCATTCATAGACATCCTTCTTGTCTGCGATGTACTGAACAATCTCATGTGGTGTCATCAACTTCTCTGCCTCGCTATCAGGGATCTCAAAACCTGAATATGTGAGAAAACACTGTATTAGTATGGTAAATACACATCCACATGCATTGCACATTTAAAACCTGTAAATGCAAGCATCAGATTCTATGAAACCAATGCATACATTCAAAGAATGCACACATACAACTCAATGTTCAAAATGCGCTACTAGGGAGAACTAAATGTTCAATTGAATACATGAAATTAGATTATAAATCATTGTAAATGCAAGTACAGACCAAATTCATCTTCCATGGCCATGATGATCTCCACCTGGTCTAAACTGTCCAATCCCAAATCCTTCATGAAGTGGGACGTAGCCTGAAGCTATAAAGATTTGATCATCAAACAATTAATCAATATATTTGAAGCTAATTTGAGATTGATTTGTTGTCCATCTGATCAAACTGATGGCGTATTTACCCTCTCAGGGTTGATCTTGTCGTAGAGCTTCAGGACGTAGAGGACACGGTCACGGATAGTCTCTAGGCTCAATGGGGGCAAGTCACCGTACTGCCTCCACTGAAAAACCTGAAATGAACCGCCAGAGATCTGCAAAAGAAAACAATACATGTTAGAAAGTGTGTTTCAAACTAGAAATATTAATAACAAACAACTGGAGCAGTTTTGTTTGAATGTTATATTTAGATATGATGGTATTAATGTTTTGAATTTGCTTTTTTATTTTCAGTTTTAGTCATTTTTGTTATGTTCTAATGACATGCTAAATTTTCTATCTTTTAGCTTTATTTTTTATTTCAAATTTTTAGTAATGTTATTGCTTGTTGAATTGAAGTTTCTTAAGATTAAGTTTTTCATCTAGGCTCATTATTTATATTTTATTTTATTTCAATTATTGAAAACAGTTTAACAGTTTTAGTTTACAATAAAGCTAAACAGAACTTTTCAGTTTAGCGATAACTGAACATTATGTAAAGATAATGAGTAAAGCATATATAACAGAATATCCATGTAAAATAATGAATAAAGGAAAATTACTGCCAATATACTATATAATTTATTTTTTACTTTTAACATTCATAAACATATACGTGCAATCTTGCAATGCATGCATGGATATTATAGAAACCATTATAACTAGAAACATAACTCATTACAGAAAAAATAGATGTTATGCCAGATAACACATTAAATTAGAAACATTATCGTTGACTACATTCAGCTCATTTTTTTTTTTATTCAAACCTTTTCCGTTGCTGCACCCCGTACATAAACTGAAATTATGTGAACAGAGGCTGTTTGTCCATCATGTTGAAGTCAGTATAACTAAAGACACGGGTAGGTCATT
Source organism: Cyprinella venusta (assembly GCA_038021265.1). Taxonomy (NCBI): domain Eukaryota; kingdom Metazoa; phylum Chordata; class Actinopteri; order Cypriniformes; family Leuciscidae; genus Cyprinella; species Cyprinella venusta. The sequence continues at coordinate 36,466,294 of CM075866.1, forward strand.
GGGTGTCATCAGTCAATCACTAACACACATACCTGCGCCAACGAAGACTTGTGTCCATTAGTCAGATGTGAAAATGTTCGGCCATGAGTGAGCGGAGCTGCTGTTAATGTCGCTGCTGTATTTACACGGTTAAAATTCAAAGAACGCTGGTTCAAGGATCGGACACACCGGGCAATGATGCGCGCCGCCATGTTTCTCAATCCGTTCCCACAATGCACGAAACTGCCAATGCGCATGCGCGACACACCGTTTTCACGTAACATCCAAAACAGTTTCTAAATGAAGTCTCTTCTGTTCAACAGGGCTGCTTTATTTGATGAAAAAAAGACGAACAGTAACATTGTGAAATATTATGACAATTTAAAGTTTTCTATTTTAATATATTTTAAAATGTAATTTGAAAGCTGAATTTTCAACATCATTACTGTTGCTGATTACACATCAGTTTTCAGTGTCACATGATCTTTCAGAAATCATTCTAATATGCTGGTTCTATCCCCAAAAACCATAAATTATTATTTTTAACGTTGAAAACAGTCGTGTACCATTTTTACCCCCTAAATTCTATGATGAATAGAAAGTTGAAAAGAACAGCATTTATTTAAAATATATTTTCTAACATTATAAATGTCTTTACTGATGGTGAGAGCCTTGGTGAAAATCTTACCGATCTAAAACTTTTGACCGGTAGTGTGTATATATATATATATATATATACACACACACACACACACACACACACACACACATATATGTGTGTGCATTTTTATTTGTGTACTTTTATAGTAGACGCTCTCCATTGAATCTTATTTTTTTTTACAACACACACACACATGTATTCAACACTTTCCTTAATACCTTTAAAACATTAAGAGTTTTTAATCTTTCACAGAAAATTCCCAGAATCATATTTTATTTTGTAAAACATATTTTTACATATCACATCCAAAAAGTACAAATATTTCTCTGGTTCTGCATATAGTAACTAACAAATAGCTGTGCCAGTATTAAAAATTTAACAACTAAACACAAGAACAAATTTACAAATCTCCCTTGTGTAATCTTGATATTCCTTGAGTTTTTTTTAAATGATTTTAACAGTGTAAGATTGTGTATTGTTTAACAATGGTGTTACACTTCTTTTTTCCATTGAACAAGTTATTAAAGTGGATCCGTTTATGTAGATTTATAATGAAACACACTAACATCCCCATTTAGATATCCCGTCAGCAGAGTGTTTGGCCCTGCCCATCGAGCTAGTCGACACAACTCATCCAGCACAACAACAACTTTAGCCACGCTTCCTCTGAGATCCCAAACAGCAAGATGACCAGACTGAAAAACGCCAACAAGCCCAGAGCCCAAGACATCACCATCTATTAACCTAGAGAAAGAGAGTAATATTGATTCAACTGTACTGTTAACATTGAATACTAATATCACAACATTTATCTCTTCAAGTCTTACTGCTGTTTGTGTTGATCAGGATAGTTTATAGAGGTCAGTGTGATGTGTTTGCCAGTGAGAGGATTTGTTGCAATCAGAGTAAAAAGGGATGCGTTACTCTCTTCATCGCACACATTTCCTGCATTTTGAAGCAATGCACACAGCACACCCTGCAGGAATGAAAGCACAAGGTCATTCCTGACGCATAGTCATTCAAGTACCACAAGAACAATACACTAACTTACTCTGTAAGAATATCCCTTCATGCAGTTTGTCATGGTTAAAGTCTTTTCCAGGTTTATAGTCTGAAGCAGCTGGCCTGAATTTATGCTCCTGAAATACAAAGTTATGACAAAATAGATAATCAATTACAAAATTAAGATACATTAATTCATTTGAGTCATTTACACACTCAAAGCCGTTATTACCATATCAGAAAGTAATTTGATCAGAAGTTAATAACATGTACAAGATGGATAGTTAAAAAAGTTTCCTAAAAAACGTCTAAAAAGACTCATTATTGCCAAATTCATTACCATATGAGGAGGGTTTTACATTCTGTCCAGCCAATCAGAGCATCTTTTTCACCCTCTACAACTGCAAGGGTCCGAATGTTCTGCTTAGCAGAGACAAAGGGAAGAGTGTTCGCTACCCTGAAACACAAGTAAATAATGAATCGTTTTACTCAAATATTTAAAGTGAATGATATATTAAAGAAGTTTCATATGCATGCTGGTTTGTTACCTTCCCTCTTGAGTCACTGTCAACACATTGACTGTTTGTTGATCTCCAGGGGTGGAGCAACACACAAGCCGACAGTTAGACACACCCACCACTGCTTGCAATGTGTCCTTGCACACCACGTTCTGAGAGAACGCCCCATCCATACTTGGACAGCAGAGCACTCTGCGCTCAAGAACACAGAGAGAATAAGCTTAGCGTTTACTGAAGTTTATTGAATTCTTCTAACACAAAACCACATCTTGGTTTTTGAGTGCAGCCTTAATAGGGTTTTAGTTCAGTGAGAACGTTTTCTCCTGGTGATGGGAGACGAAAATAACATGGGTCTGGTCCACATAATGGTAATTTTGCCATTTTATATTATGCAATGTTTATTACCTTGCTTCTGTGATTTCCAAGTGACCCAGAGTCACACAAAGCAAGCCTGAAGAGTCTGGAATCTCTTGCAAAGACATGACGGGCTACAACAAACAGAGGAGTCAAAGCAGAGGGACGTAGACATGTTTTTAAAATATATTGTGATAAAGAGTCAGTCACCCCCACAAGTGAAAATTCTTTCATCTTTTACTCGCCCTCATGTTGTTCAACCAATAAGACATAATCTTCAAGACAGATTTAAGATATTTTTAATGAAACCTAACAGGTTAATTAAAATTCCAGGTCACACAATATTTTATTTACACTTCACATGTGGTAAACACAGAATTTCAAACATGCGTACTTCACGAGAATCAACAAGGCTTGTTCTAGCGTAAGACGATTGCATGTGATGCACGCATAAGCTTCTGTGTTTACCATGATATGTGATGCTCTGTGTATTTATATGTGAAAAAAAGAAACGAAATTAAATCTCTGCATCATATAAAATTATCATATCTTTTCACAAGATTTGAATTAAACCACTTAATTCATATGGATTCGTTTTACAATGCCTTAAGAGCATTTTAGATCATTAAAGAGATACTCCACTTTTTTAGGAAATAGGCTCGTTTTACAACTCCCCCAGAGTTAAACAGTTGGGTTTTACCATTTTCTAATGTATTCAGCCGATTTTCTGATATTTAGAAGAATATCAGTAACCAGACAGTTTCTGCTCTCATTGACTGGTATATGACATAGTATATTTTTTTCCTACTATGGAAGTCAATGAGACCAGAAACTGTCTGGTTACTGATATTCTTCTAAATATCAGAAAATCGGCTGAATGGATTCGAAAACGGTAAAACTCAACTGTTTAACTCTGGGGGAGTGGTAAAATGAGCCTATTTCCAAAAAAAGTGGAGTATCCCTTTAAGTTTTGGTAATTTGAACTTTCAATGGAGGGAAAGATACCTTGCAAGTTTCATTAAATAATATCTTAATTTGTGTTTCAAAGATTAACCAAAGCCATACGGGTTTGGAATGGCATGAGTAAATAATGACAGAATTTTCATTCTTGGGTGAACTACCCCCTTAAAGTTGGCATGAAACAGAAGTTGTAATAGTCTTTTGCAATAGTCATCACCCTATTGTGATGTATATCCAAGTGAAATGGCTTCTGGAGTGAGAAAACAAAAATGTAAGGGCGTTTTCGTCCTGGATAATCGATTGGATCGTAGGAATTTGGGTGTTGCATACTAAATGGAGCCAGATTTGAGTGCCAATTTGCAGTCAGTTGTGTAGGATATTTAGTTCCACCCTCTGCCAAGACATATGTCATGAAGAGAGCATGTGGCGTTTCGATGGGGAGAGGAGGTTGAGGTTTTTGATTAAAGAAAGGTATATGAATGTGCAAAGATAAATGATTTATAATAAACACGGCAACATTCTGTTATGAATGATCAATTATGATATCATAATGACTTTAAACTTTCATGCCACATGTCTTCCATGCAATTCTTTTAAGTACACACCTGTGCAAATGTCCAGGTGTGTAAAAGACTCCACGGCTGAACTCCCTTCATCTGAGCCCAAAGACAAACGCTCCACTCTCCTGCCACACAAATGCACCAGTCCTCCGACGGCCATCGCACCAAACACAAGTCCAACACGCATCCGCCCTCCAGTGCCTGAACGCAAAGACAAGCACCACCCACGTACATTCGCAGGGCATTAGACAATCAAGTACATATAATTGCTTTGCATATCAATAAAATGACTTCTTATAATTTACTGACACCTTAAAAGTGTGTATCTCTCGCAGGACTGCAGAACAGCCAGCCGCGTCAGAGAATGATGTGGCAGTTGGGGTTTCCTCATGCAACGTCCGATTGTTGGATTCATCAGCGTTACGTTCCTCTGATTGAGGTCTGTTATTGTCGGAAACCGTCGTTTCTGGTCTCCGATTGGTGGAAGTGTCCAAAGAGGTTGTCTCAACAGGAGATTTAACCTGTTTCACATTTGTAACGGCATTACTTTGGATTTCTAACCTGAGCTCAGGGTGTTTATAGGTTTGAATCTCCATTTCAAAATCGTTCTTGGTTTGGATTTCAGACTCGGAAAGTTGTTTAAAACTCCCTGGTTCAGGAATATTGTGTTGAACTTCATTTTCTGGTGTGCACTTGATTCCATTTCCACATTCAAGATTGCTTTCCGTATCGAAACCGCATTCCTGTTCCAGTTCCTTTTCCGAGATGCTCGAGGACTCCCTTTGTGGGCCGTGTAAGTTTTCATACTCCAGTGTAGAGTTGTTGTGGGATGGAGTACCTTTTGTCGTTGTTTCTTGACTCATTTGAGTTTGATTCTGTGATTCAGAACCTCCCTGATCTCCACTTCTAGTAAAGAAACCATTTTTGTTCCCTGAGACTGATTCTGGAGACACACATCCCTTAAGTGAGACTGAAGAGGGAGACCTCAGGACACCAGATGAAGAAAAGAGGGGTGACCGGAGGTCTATGGGTGAACCTGGAATCAAAAAGTGAGGGGACATTCCCAAAGATGGTAGAAGAGGATCTTGACCTTTCTGTATTTGTGGGGTCAGAGATGGACTTAAATTCAGTATCTCAGGGCAAAGTGAGGCGTTTTCAGAGAGCATGTGTGATTCTTTTAGGATCTGGTTTACGTGAGGCTCACTAATGTTTTCCGATTCAGAAGATTTCACTTTTCTCTCATTACTTGTTCCTTTGTCTGTTTCAGTTTGGCAAAACTGTCTGCTGTCCATCAGATCTGAAGAGATGATCTTTATTTCATTGACATTGTTGAGGCCCTTCTGTGTTTCTGCTTGTGATTGGTCAGAGGGGTCTGACTGACGAAGTGGTAAACTATCCTCATGAGAAGAGGTAGTTAAGGCTTCTGGAGTAAAAAGTTCTCTCTCCAAGTTGCGTACTTCACAATTACTTATTCTTCCACTCACTCTGCTGCGCTGCCGTGTGTTGTACACTAGGGGACGCTGTGCGAAGGGTTCTACGGGTGAAGCTGACGAGCGCTGTAGTTTGAGCTTTAGTTGTCCAAAATCCTCATCGGGTAGGTGGAAATCCTGGATATCAACTTTGGCCAACAGTCTAGCTTTCATATCCTTTTCTTGCAGAGCTTGAATGAGTGAAGCTAATGATGGCAGAAGAGGCGACTGATCTAAAATGCAAAACGTATTCACAAACATTATTGTGTACATGACTGTTATGCAATATTTCTTATTCACATCTAAGCATTTGGCAGATACTTTTATAGAGGGTATGCAGATGATGTCGCAGTAGGCTTGAGTCATTGTGGTTACACACCCACTGAGAGGCTGGCGTTTAGCTTAAATGCCGCGAAAAACACACGAGACACATCTAAAATGGGATAGAGCTTCACGACTGACCGTACAAATAGATTCAACAAGAAATCAGCTATCTTTTTACAAATTTTATTTAGCAAAGGGATCACTGCAATTTGCAGAAACAACTTGAATTCAGGCAGCGAAATTTTGTCAGATGACTTGGATTTCAGGGTAAAATGATAACCTAGGTTATTTAATGTATTGACAACTCATCAATTAAATATTTAGCAACTTATATTTTGCATAACTGTAAAGTTTTTGTCAACGTTTGTTTTTTTTTTAGTTCAACTGTCTTTAATTTAAGAGGATAATGGCTTGTTTTACTCCTATTTTCTCAGTTTCCCCTATTGGTGGTGATGGCACAGTGAATAAGACACATGCCTTTGGTGTGAGAGCCCCGGGTTCGAATCCACTGTGAGACACCAATGTGTCCCTGAGAAGGACACTTAACCTCTAGTTGCTCCAGAGGCGTGCGACCTCTGACATATTAACACAGTCTCATCCCAAGATGTCATATAACTGACGTCTTGGGACGTCTTTTGACCATACGTCAACATCCGCCTTTTTAGGGTACCCTTAAACATCGGTTAGATGACTTTCCCGGGGCGTCATACAACTGACGCTTTACCTTTAACGTCAGTTAGGTGACGGGGTAGGTTTAAGGTTAGGTTTAGGTCTGGGGTAGGGTTAGGATCCGATAACGTCATCTAACCGTCGTTTAAAAAGGCGAATGTTGACGTATGGTCAAAAGACATCCCAAGACGTCAGTTATGTGACATCTTGGGATTGCGCTGGACATATATAGCAATTGTAAGTAGCTTTGGATAAAAGCGTCAGCTGAATGAATAAATGTAAATGAATAAATGAAACAAATCATGTTACAAGACGTTTTGCCACTCAGTCAGGCTGAGAGGGCACGTCTCGGCAGGAAAGTAACGTCAATGCATACCCTTTATTCAAACATTTTATCATTATGTTCAAGCAGGGAATCGAACCCATGACTTTGCCATTGCTAGTGCCATGCTCTCCTGTTTGAGCTAGGAATAAATTCAAAAATACATTCATAAATAAATCTTACCATCTTTATTAGAACTTGTCTGAAACTCTCTTCCAGTTTGTCCACGTTTTCTTCGGAAAATAGGGTATAAACTTGAACCCGGGAGGAGTTGGGTATCAAAGTAAAGTTGAGAATCTGGGAGATGCTTAAAATCTTGAGAACCTCCTTGCTCTGGACTTGTCTTCAAATTCACGGTAGGCCCAGGCGACGGGATTAGACAAGACTTTGTCCGTGGCCGTTCAAGGACCAACTGTGATTGGCTGGGAGATTCAGTGTCAGATTTTGATTCGATACGAGACTCTAAATCTGCTTGAGAATCACTTGAAGGATGTGATATTGTACAACCTAGAGCAGCTTTGGCACATGAGGATCTACCTATAGTGCTTCTTCGACGGCCTCTCCTCCCTCTCTGACCTTTTCCTCTGCATCTGGCCTGGCACATATCAGAATCCACAAGAAGTTGGGAATCAAAGGAAAGCTGAGAATCTGGAAAATCTTGAGTAACTCCTTGCTCCGGACTTGTCCTCAAACTCACTATAGGCCCAGGTGACTGGATTGACCGAGATTCTACCTGTGGCCCTTCAAGGACCAATTCTGATAGGCTGAGTGATTCAGTGTCAGACTTTGATTCTATTAGAGACTCTGAATCTGCTTGAGAATCACTTGCAGGATTTGATATCGTAATATCTAGAGCAGCTTTGGCACATGTAGGCCTACATACAACGCTTCTTCTACGGCCTCTCCTCCCTCTCCGACCTCTTCCTCTGCGTCTGGCCTGGTCTGTGGACTTGCAGACTGATTCTGAACGCTCTGGGGTCATGTGACCTCTACCGCTCACTTGCGATTGGCTGAGCCTGCGTCTGCCCCGCCCCCCAGTGAGCTGGCTGTAAATCACAGCATCGAGATCGATAGAGCTGTGAGATGCAGCCATACGTCGCGTTGTCCGAATATAATACTCCACAGGAAACGGTAAACCCTCAACCAGCGTGCAAGACTCCAGAATGCCAGATGAAAACGAGGAATCTTTACTATCAATCCTGTCATCATAACCTTTATTGGAGTCTGTGAATGACTGGTTAGTTCGTTGAAGCATCTCTTCAGATTTGTCAGTAATCTGTACTGCTCGAGGGAAAGATGAGGTTTGAGTAGACACTGCTGAACTTGACCGTATTTTTTTCTCAACAGGCCAATCAAGCTGAGGTACGTTAACCTCTTCCTGGCTACAGTGTATGTTTTGAATTTCTAAATGATTTTCTATACTTGAAATCATTAGTTTGTTATCTGACTGGATCACAGAGGAGTTTAATTCCCAACGCCCCTCTCTTTTCACATCATCCTCTGGTTCTTGTGATGCTTTAGCAATTTTACAATCTGTCCTTACTCCTATGGGCCTATCCTGATTTTTCTCCCACTCAGCTGGCATCATTTTTCTTTCTTTGTTCGTTTCACAGTCCTTCTCGACTTCATTTCTCACTCCTTTTTGCCCATTCTCTTTATCAGTACATTCACTATCCTTTTCACGAATATGGTCTCCACTTCTTTCTCTTTCTTTCTCTTGGCTGACGTCAGTGTCTGATTCTCGCTCTTTGCTCTGTAGGCGCAATCGACTGCGCTTGGATCGCAGGCGGTGGGCAGGGCTTCGCCTGCATGCAGGGGAGCACAGAGGCGGTGCGGACGCAATCTCTGCAAGTTGCAATATGGCAGGGATTTTCTGTACAGTAGAAAAACCAGAGCTGTTTCTTCCTCCAACTAGGCCTGAAACAGCAAAAAGAAAACCAGTTTATAAGTTTTGGAATTAATTACCATACTGTTATGCATTTAACAACTTTGTTTTTAATTTTAACAGCCTTTAACAATGACAATAACATTACAAGTTCAACTAAGTCTGGGTAAATAAATGTTTTGATAATTTTTCAATGCAAGTCTATGAGATGTGTTGCTGGTTCATACATTCAACTACTTATATACAGTGCCTTAGCTTAGTAATAATGAAAAAAGGCGTGGTTAACATTGTAAATACTAAAACTATTAAAAAAAGTATATATAAAAACTGTTTTCATTAATTGAAATAAAGATGAAATATAAAATAAAACATTTAATTAGATAAAAAAAAGTTGCATATAAAAGTACTAAAATAACTAAAATAAAAATAAATTAAAGACAAACATAAATATTTAATAATAAAAATGTCAAAGGAACACAACAAAATTACTAAGACTAAAATTTTATTTAAATCTAAGAATATAATAAATAAAAGCTAATTCAAAATATGAATAATACTGTAATCATATATAAAATAAAACTGGTAAATCTATTTTCTGTAACTATTCATGTTTGATTTCACCATGAAGATGCTGGCCTTACTGGTCCGTAATTGCAGATTGTGATGGTTTTCAGAATATTCTGGCATCGGCATGGAAGAAGTCTCAATAGATGACTCAGATGTGTGTGCAAAATCAATCTGTGTAAATGTGGTGTGTTCAGAGTCTCTGTTCTGCACACTCCTGCAAGTGGCATCATGATGCTCTGCTCTCTAAAAAACACACAACATTCAACAGGTGTCAACAAGTTCAATTTTATGATAATTCAAGCTCTTTTATACTGCAGATATCATTGTTTTAACATCAGTTTGACTAATTCTTGCACAATCAATCACAAGTACCTGCAGTCTCTGTGCTGTCCTTTCATACTCTCGCTTAAGATGCTCCAGTCGTCTCCTCAGCTAAAACAATAATTTAGTGACAAATGATATGTTTTTTTTGTCTCTGTCATGTTCAGTAAAAACATTAAACAATTAATAAATGTTAATCTTGCAATAATAATATATGGTACCTCCTTTAAAAGTACTACTAGAGTACAGAGTGGATGTCATATGTTAATATCATGGGACTACACCAAGACAAGTATGTTGAAAAAGGTACATAGTATTTATATAGTACTTACTCCAGTGTAATTCCAAAATATCAACTGTAACTTCCATGTCCAAACATATTATGACCATCCGGGTTAGTTTCATAAGTCAAATGGTGCTTCCACAAATATATAAACATAAGAACTTACTGTTTCTTTATCTTCGTTATGGAGAAGCTCCTCTGACATCCTGTAAACTAATATGCTAATATATTATTAATTGATTTATTTACTTGATGCAGGTATACATATTATTACATTTGCCATGAAAACACCGTTACGATAATCTCAACTGTAAACAACTGTAAACCATACAAAACATCCAACCACAAAACATCTGTCTGAGATGCACTTATGAATAAACACCGGTTTGGCTGGCCAAACGATCATTTTAAAGTTGCTTTACATACCCAGGAGAAAATTTTTACTATTGAAAGTTGGGTTTGTTTTCTGTTTCTATCCTGATGAGACTCAACCTTCCCGCGAGTTCTGACTGCAGACAAAAACAATCGATAACAGATGAGATCACGGTCTGTGAACCTGTATGAACTTTAGGATAATGCTATTCGACTTTGCTAATGGTATTAAAATTGTACGATATAACAATATACATATAACCTATCATATAATCAGATTAAATGACCTCTAGAAGAGCAGGATGTAGATTTAGACATACTAGACATTATCCTTCTCGGGACTCTTTAGTAATGTCTGTTAGCAAACTTTCTGAGTAGCATATCTTTCTCTATGGCTCTGCATATATATATATATATATATATATATATATATATATATATATATATATATATATATATATATATATATATATATATATATAGTCTTAAAAGTATTTTGCATATACTTTGTGAAAGGAGCTGAAGATTTGAGGCTGATATGTGCTTGGATTCAACTTTTGTCTCGCATCTGTAAGGTTATCGACAGCAGTGTAGTAGATTAAATATTAGCTAAAGGTGTCTATTTGCATTTGAGGGCACGGCGATTTCCTCAGTAGTCAAGTAGCCTACATAAAGATCACGTGTAGTAGAAAAATATAGATAAAGTAGTTATATTAACAGGTGTTACAGTTAGTTTCACTGAACCTTCTGCTCATAACAATTGTTGTTACTTAAGCAACTTGAATAATAATTAATGTCCTTAAACTATGGCCCACCAAGTCCCAATTTGAATAGAAATTAAATATGCTTTAAATGAAATACTTGTTAACGGAAATAAAATTTAGAACAACTTAAACTTATTTTTTATTTCAGTTAGATGCCAAACCAACATCACTAGTTTTAATTTAGTTTAACCTGATGTAGGTCAACTAAAGTAACTGAAACTAAAACTGAAAAGAATAATAACTATATGGACATTTAGTTACAATAGAAAAAGAAAACTAGGCTATCAAATAAAAACAAAATAATTTGTACTTTTTCTGAAGAAAATGTGAGTGGTGCTTGTCAATCTCACTTCATTGACAGTGGTTCAGCCACCTTGCCACAAAAACTCCTTCAAGGAAAAAAAAATAGGCCTACTTTTTATTACTCTATAAAGTTAATAGCATGTCACCTAAATAAGCTGAACAGCTTGGGTGCTGCTTATTAGGTCATTCATTCTTTGCATGCATTCACAGCACGGGTCCGTGCAAAGACGGTGGATCGCCATACGTCATGGTTCATTGGAGGTGATAGTGTTGTGTACAATGTGCATTTGTGCATTAAAGAGGCCAGTATGTTAATTCTGGGGATTTACACAAAATATCAGCTCTGCTCTCTGACATTTGCTGCTAATGTCAAAAGGTAACTTGCACCTGAGACCTGCTCTAATAAATATAATCACAACCACAGAAATATTCTTTAAATATGTACTAATACTAATATACAAGACAATGTTCAGAAAAGGCAGGACTGAAAGCCAAATTAATCATGTCTCTTATGTTATTCAGATTATCAGATAGAAATAAGCACTTTGACTGCATTCAGACTTGCGTCAAATGTTTGTGTGGAAAATGTCAGCGCTCTGAGGTGGCCGTGTGTATTACCATCCCTATCCAATACCATGATTTTAATATGCATTGAATGGAAACTCATCTCTGACGTGATGAGCTCATGAAACACTTGTTTGGAGTAGTACTGACCTCAGGATGCTTTTTCTGTCTTCACTTAATGATAGTTAGGGTCATTAAGAGTAAAAAGACCTTTTCAATAGTTTGCCAAACCATTATCAGGCTGAGAAATCCTGATCGGAATAACAGCACATATTCTTACCATACTTTTTTTTAACCATGTTTTATTTTTATTTTTTTTAAACAGATCAAATGTAGAGATAAACTGTTGAAACAGTATGCTTTTACTGGAAAAAAAAATTAATCAATTTCCACAAATAATTAAGGAACAAGTAGCCTAACCCATTGGATTAATTATGGAATTGTGAAGTAGAAAGACTGAAATAGTATTTTCTTGTAAAACACTCCAGCGATCTTTGTTTTATTTTATAAAAATAATAATAATATTTTTAAATCATGCTGTCACATGAAATTGAAGTTTGGAGGGGTCTTAGGCTATTGAGTGGTTTCATTTTTTTAAATAAATAAATTATGATCAACAAATAAATATAAAAAGATTAAAAAAGAATTTACAGTTTCACAAACTCACAGAAAAAAAGAAAGCTGTCACTGGGTACACTTTTGTACCTAAAGGGTGCATATTGGTACCTTCATGGTACATATTTGTACAATTATGGTACCAATATGCACCCTTTAGGTACAAAAGTGTACCTTTTTGAAAAGGTACCGCCCCAGTGACAGCTTTTGTACCTTTTTTCTGAGAGGGCATACACATTATATGTTTCACAAAAATGACTTTAATTGACAAATAACTGAAATGTGATTTTCCTATTTAATTCGTTTGTCAGATGTTTCCGCAACCACATAAGTTTGGTTATTAATTTCACCTGCTATAAACAGAAATCATGAGGAGGTAACCAGCAGTGTCCTACATAGGCAAATCACTAAAGTAAAACCAAATGATCCATAATTACATGCAACTACGCCTAAAATAAACCTAATCCTAGGAGATACCATTGAATCCTTGCCCTAACAGTAAGTATGTTGTTAATTAATACGTAAATATATAATTGCACTGTAACAATGTGACCTTAAAATAAGGTGCAAGCCATGTTTGCACATCACAAGTGGGTCAAACATGTTTGTAAAAAATAAAACCCATTGGTTCTTAATGCACCAACAGATAACCTTTGAACGAGATTAATAAACTCCGAAAAATTCCTACTGACCGCAATCTGAACTCCTGAACGTGAAACTCTACAAACCCACGCACCCTTCACGTCACTCGCGTTCCCATTGGCCACAACTATCGTAGGTAGCACGCGTTCAGGTAATATAAAGGCAGCATCCTTGTCTCTTCCCTACACTCTGACAATACTGGTTATCGAGCACGCTCAAAGCATTATTTGTGTTATTGAATCTTTGCTCATCTCTTCGGCAGACTAGCCTATACGTTATAAAATTGACGACTGAAGGAATGTCTTTGTTGGTGCGGGAGCATCGGACTGTGCGCTTTGTGTTTCTGGGCGCCGCCGGGGTCGGAAAAACCGCCCTGATCACCCGCTTCTTGCAGGACCGCTTCGACTCCAAGTACACGCGCACGGTGGAAGAGCTTCACGCGCTCGAGTACGAGACGGACGGCGCGACGGTGCGCATTGAGATCTTGGACACGAGCGGCAGTTATGCCTTCCCAGCGATGCGCGCTCTGTGCATCCGAACCGGGGACGCGTTTGCGCTTGTGTACGCCGCCGACGAGCCAGACTCTCTGGATGAGGTGCAGCGACTCCGTGAGGAGATTCTGGAGTTGAAAGGGGAGAAGTTCACAGGCATCACGGTGATAGAAAACAAAGCGGACCTGTGCAGTCGGAGCCGCCAGGCGACAGCTGAGGTGATGCGCGCGGTGGAGGAGGACTGGGGCGCGGGCTTCGTGGAGACGTCCGCGCGCACCGGCGAGAATGTCACAGGTGTGTTTCGGGACTTGCTTCAACAGATGAAGTTACCGAGTCGCGTGAGCCCAGCACTGCGCAGACGGACGCAGACAATGACCAGAGAGGTTAAAGATACACAGACGCGGAGAAAACCTGCAATGAAGAAGAACAACAGTTGTATCTTGTCTTAATGGAAATTTGCGTGACATTATTATGTTTTGTTATGCATCATACTGATGCTTGAGTGATCTGGATCAAATAGACCCCACATAGACCTAAATGTTGGACAATTGAGGGACACTGTTGATACATTATCATAATCATTTTAGGGGTTTCTTTAACTGTTATGTCTGATCTCTAAGTCTTCTTTAATGAATGAATAAATGCAAATTATGTTTCAATCAGAATGTGTCCTACTCTGCATTCTCAGCTTGTGATTGCATGTGATTTTTACACTTTGGAATGCAGGAAAGACATACTTATTCATTAATATGACAACAATAGGTCAGATCAAACACAAAATGATCACCTTGCTGCTCTGATCCCATAACAATAACTCTGTGCATTTGACTTGTTGAAAATGAGAAGGGTTTTGCTGCACGTGCCGAATGTCCTGACCTTTCTTCAGGATATAAAGTCAGCACCTACAGTTGACCTTTTTTATCAGTACATATCAGTGTGCTCATGAATCAACATGTCACACCCTTTCTTTGTAATTGGGATCAGGCATGATGAAGCTCTGCAAATAATATCATCAAAACCTTAATACTCCAAAAATAAAGAATAAAACAATGCATTAGTTATATTGCCAATAAGTTTGAATTCATGCAGGATAGTTTGTGGCTGTTTTGTGGCATTTCAACTTAAAGGGTAAGTTCATCCAAAAAATCTGTCGCCCTCATGAAGTTCCTCTACAAGTGATTAAATCTGAGAGCTTTCTGTCCCTCCAATGACAGCTACGCAACTACCACTTTGACGCTTCAAAATATTCCGTCAAGATCTAAGATTTAATAATAATAATACATTTTATTTATAATGCACTTAGTATACCCAAAGGGCTAAACAGTTAAAATATTTAACAGTTAAAACATTGCATTACAACTAATCAGTACAATTAAATAATAATGTGTGTTGACAATTTTAAAAAGATACGTTTTTAACAACTTCTTGAAACGGTCTAATTTAAGAGAACATAAAGAGGAAGTGCATTCCAAATAATGGAGAAGGCTCTCTCACCCATGGATTGTAATCTACAGCTGAAGAGTTCAAGAATCAGCAGACTGAAGAGAACGAGAATGAACATAAAGCTTAACTAAGTCACAGATATAAGAAGGGGCCATCCCATGTACTGCTTTGTAAGTTAAAGTGAGAGTTTTAAAATCAAAAATCCATAATGAACAGGAAGCCAGTGCAGACTGGACGCCTGCAATGTGCTGACGCGGTGAACACTTGCTGCTGAATTCTGGATAAGCTGTTTGATAGATTTGCAGGTAAACCTACAAACAGAGCATTACAATAATCAATCCTGGAAGTAACAAATGCATGAATAAGCCTTTCCGCATCTGGCAATGTGAGGAAATGCCTAATTCTAGCAGTGTTTTTAAGGTGATGGAATGCAGATTTGGTAATAATTTTAATATGTGAGTCTAACTTCAAGATGCATCAAAAATGACACCAAGGTTACAAGCAAGAGTAGAAGAAGCGGCCCATTATCAAATTAAAATTGCTATACCTTTATGGATAGCAGCTGGCGTACCAATGAGAATATAAACATGTGTGCATCCACATGTTTATATCCTAAATGCTCAGAAAGAATTGAGGTGACATTAATATCGGACATAGAGCTGATATAAATCTAAGCCATAATAACTCCTAATAATTTGCCCCAAAGTAACCCTAAACAGATCCCTGAGGGACACCATGGCAGACCTCAACGTCAGATTTATTATTTCCCGAGACAAAAAACTGGGAACGATCT
Source organism: Cyprinella venusta (assembly GCA_038021265.1). Taxonomy (NCBI): domain Eukaryota; kingdom Metazoa; phylum Chordata; class Actinopteri; order Cypriniformes; family Leuciscidae; genus Cyprinella; species Cyprinella venusta. The sequence continues at coordinate 36,482,155 of CM075866.1, forward strand.
GTAAAGTAGGATATTAACTATTTAACCACAGGACTCTCAAGTTGAGCAAAATGATTTGTTAGTCAACGATTCACAGCCATTATAGCACAACACAATAGTACAACTGAAACAACAAATGCAAAAATAACCCCCAAACCTTTGGTCTGCCAAATACGCATTCATATCTGTAAAGACAGTTTGTCAAAATTAAGAATAATTTTAAGGTTGGTACATGTACCAGCAGTTGCTGACCAAAGATAAATGACTATGTGTGGGTGGCAGTATTTCTGAACTGTCTAATTTAGCCTTTTTATAGTGTATTCATCTTTCAAGGAGGCTTACCTGTTTTATGCAAAAATTGAGTACTTCCTTTCTCAGTGCAACCATGCAACCCACCTCTTTATATATGCTAAAATTATCAAACTGCCATGACAACCTATTAGAGAGACACTTATGCCGTTTTAAAAGTAGGCGATGTGTGCTTTTGTGAATGAACTAAACAGGAGAAGGTCGTGAGTGCCAGAATGGAAAAGCTTTCATGAAAAAAGTATGCCTTTTTAGGAAACACTTCACGTTATTCAGAAATAAAAGCATTACATAGGTAATCTAAGTCATGTCTTCTTTTTATGGGTCGAAAAAAATATATATATTTGCATATATTTTTTTTTTCATATGCATTCATGAATGCTATGAACATAGATATGATTTTTAAGTCTGTAAGAAACAATTGAAGATCATTATACTGAATGAGGCTAAAACAAAATGCTAAAATGGGCCCAAGATATTCATATTGTTGCAAGGTCTAACTGACCTTGCAACATTGTTTTGGTTTTGTCAAGGGCACCTTTTCTGTTTATCTCTCTATACTTTAGAACCTACACCCACACTTGTGCAAACATAAAAACGTGTGCAATGATAGGTGACTATTTTTTCCCCTCCACAATCAAAAATGTGCCCTTATTTGACCATTCTCACACACAAACATGCACAAAGGTAAACAAAGCCTTAAAACACGTGGGATAACTGGCTAGAAAACCTGGAGCAAGATCCTGAATTTACTTTTCAAGATTAGATACGCATGAATTAAGGTGTAACAAAACCCCCAAGGCACGATTAAACAACCAAAAGATTACCATCTATATAATGTGCAAATAATATACAGTAATATACTGTATATATATATATATATATATATATATATATATATATATATATATATATATATATATGTATGTATAGCCTTTCGGCAATTAAATTATTTACATTTAAATTTTAATCTACATTTACAATTAATTAATCATTTATTTAATTAGGCTACACAAAAGTTTATTGAGCATTTAAATCAGAGACCTGATAAAATTATATTATAAATCATAAAACCCAATTGTTAAATACATATTTCCCAAAGTTAAAGGGATAGTTCACCCAAAAAATTAAAATTATTTTATCATTTACTCACCCTCAAGTTGTTCTAAACCTGTTTGAATGTCTTCGATCTGCTGATAACAAAAGAAGATATTTTGTAGAATGTTGGGAAACAAACAGTTGATGTACCCCATCGATTTTCATAGTATTTTTTTTTTCAACAAATTAGTACAAATAATGATATAATTTCCATTTTTTGGCGTGAACTATCCCTTTAAAATGTAGAGAACACAAATAAAGTTTTTCAGAGCGTGCACGCAGAGTCACATGATGCTTCGCTGTGTTTGGTCAGAATTTAAATCCCAGCAGCCAATCAGAGGCGGAGATAACGAATCGAGCACAATTCAAAAAGTAGCTAGGGACTCACTGCATTCCCATCCGAGCAGTGGCCGACACGTTTATTTTATGCCTGTTTCATTTTTAGACTTTTCATCGAGAGCCGACAGATGCGTTCTTTAAGGCAGTGAATATAGTGTTTTAAGATTAATTACAGTGTTTACTGTGGGATTTCTAGTTGTTCAAGTTATTATTTGAATGTAGTTTTCGGTGCCTCGCAACGGATGTGGATGATTGGCGAATTGCATGCTGTTTCGGGATAAAGGAGCAAGAATCTTCGCCTCGGTTATTTATTATCCAACACCTTAGTGTGCCTTATTTTGCTTAAACCAAGCTTTTGTGCAACGATGAGTGCTGGAATTGCAAAGACGGCGAAGCCATCGACTTATGTCGATCCCAAGTCTGCTCCTCTGAAAGAGATTCCTGATATTCTAGTGGATCCCAGAACCATGAAGAGATACATGCGAGGTCGCTTTTTGGGAAAGGGTGGATTTGCGAAATGCTACGAAATCACAGAAATGGACACAAAGGAGGTTTTCGCAGGGAAAGTGGTGCCGAAGTCGATGCTGCTGAAGCCGCATCAGAAAGAGAAAATGAGCTCAGAAATCGCCATTCACAAAAGTCTCGATAATCCACACGTCGTGGGATTTCACGGTTTTTTTGAGGACGATGACTTCGTGTACGTGGTGTTGGAAATCTGTCGGAGAAGGGTAAGAACAGGGCCAGGGAAACCAATTTGAAAACAGACCGTCAACGGTCAGTATTCCTGTCACTGGCTGATAGTATGTTACAGCGCTTGAGGTTAACGTTAAATGCATTACACGAATTACATCCTATTGAGATTCACAGATATTATGCTTTTAAATATGTAACTTAAATATTTATAAATGTGTTTTTTCTCATCTGCATGTACGATTATATGGTATATAAACTCAGTTCTACTCGCGTACGCCGCTAGTGGATTTTAAACTGGAGGATGTGACGTCAGTTGATTTTGTGTTTCTCGGAGATAACGTTTTTTTTCCCATCAATTTTATACGTTCAAATAGTAAATATAAAAATATATTTTTAAGTTCAAATAGTGCTCCAATAATCCAAAGAAATTATGAAACAAAAAACAAAAATTCAATCTTGGAGGATTCTTATTTGATATGATTTCTGTGAGAACATTGTATAGATTTGTGTGTGAATGTGTCGTAAATAGTTTGTTTGAACTTTCCGCCTGCTCAAGTTTTTAATTGATCGATTTCTTACTTTCCCCTAGTCTCTCCTTGAATTGCACAAGCGGAGGAAGGCAGTAACCGAGCCTGAGGCGAGATACTTCATGCGCCAGACTATTCAGGGTTGCCAGTACTTGCACAACAACCGGGTTATCCACCGTGACCTCAAACTAGGGAATCTGTTTCTCAATGATGACATGGATGTGAAGATTGGTAAGCAAGCAATGGTGATTTGCTGCTTTTTTCATCCTGACCTTTTTTTTTGTAAATCAAAACTAATTCTAATTCTCACTCTTTAGGTGACTTTGGTTTGGCCACTAAGATCGAGTTTGATGGCGAGAGGAAGAAGACCCTGTGTGGCACTCCGAACTACATCGCCCCCGAGGTGCTCTGCAAGAAAGGGCACAGCTTTGAAGTGGACGTATGGTCATTGGGATGCATTCTGTAAGTGTCACTTTGATTTATGTAACTATGAAAGCATTTTCATTGCATTTAATGGCTCATCCTTGCACATAATTGTGCATGTATTGTTGATAACTGAGTTATGTCCATCAGATACACGTTGCTGGTTGGAAAGCCACCATTTGAGACATCCTGTCTGAAGGAGACCTACATCAGAATCAAGAAGAATGAGTACACGGTTCCCAGAGTAAGTATCTTTGCATCAGGAGTTTGCCTTATCACATCTCAAAATCCAATCATCCTATAATCCATTGAACCTGTCGTGGAAAAGTGAATCCGGTCTGTGAGAAACAGATTTATGACTCTTTTTTTTGGTCTTGTTTAGCACATTAATCCAGTTGCTGCTGCTCTGATTCGTCGGATGCTGCACGCTGACCCTACACTCAGACCTTCTGTGACCGAGCTGCTGGCCGATGAGTTTTTCACCTCCGGTTACGCGCCTGTGCGGCTTCCCACTTCCTGTCTCACTGTTCCTCCCAGGTTCTCCATCGCCCCCTCCAGTCTGGATCCTGCCCTCCTTCGTAAACCCCTATCTTCACTGAATAAAGGTATGTGTATAGACAAATCCATGCTTATAATGCTAATTGTATTTTGGCACTCCTGTTTTTTTTGTGTTGGTTTTCAGTGATTTATTTATTTTTTTTTACCCCCCTTTGTTGATTTGTCACTTTTAAAATAAAGGAAAATTGATGCCTGTAAGTTATGTACAACTCTTCTGTGTGTACAGGAACAGACAGTCCTATTGAGAAAATGGGGAAAGTGGAGCAAGCACAAAGAGAAGATCTTCAGCAAAGGTCAGTTTTATTTGTGTAGACATTGATAGACTTCATTTTTGGGTGAACTAACCCTTTAAATGGTCAATAGTTCCCCAAATTACTCCCTGTCATGTCTTTCCAAACCTGTTAGACTTTCGTTCATCTTCGGAAAACAAATGAATTTCTTTTTGATAACCTAAGAGCTTTCTGTTTGATAAATTAAGAGCTTTCTGAAGAGATCATAAAACGAATCCATACAAGTCCAAATTTCCTGAAGAGACCCGATTGCTTTATATGATGAACAGATTGAATTTAGGCTTTTATTTACATATCAGCAAACTTAAAAAGCTCAGCCGAACCTGCTTGACGCGTGATGAATGTTTATGTGAATAAAAGCATTTTTTTTTTTTGTAAAACCCTTTTATTGGAGAATCATGGATGTTACACTTTACAGGAAGTGAAACCGTTCTCCAGTTTTAAAAGCCTAAATTCAATCTGTTCATCAAATAAAGTGGTCATGTCTATTCAGAAAATTAAATCACTCTTTATATGGGTTCGTTTTATGATCTTTTTAAAGCGTTAAAGTGGTAGTTGCATACTTGTCAATAGAGAGGCAAAGATCTTTTTTTGTTCTGAAGGTGTTGAACACATGAGGGTGAGACAATGACAGAATCTGTGGATGAACTATCCCTTTTGTCTAACACTCTCAAAACCATGATTAGAGTTGCGAACATTGGCTTGTGTCCTAGTCGGTTATAAATTCAGGGTTTGGGCTTGCATTTGCATTCAATGGGGCTTACATTACAAAATGTATATTTTGCGAAGGGATGGAGCTGATCAACCTGACTCCAACCTAAGTGACATGCTGCAGCAGCTGACCAGTGTCAACACTGCCAGGCCTTCTGAGAGAGACTATATTAGACAAGGTAACATGAATTCTCTGCATCTTGCAAGTGAAGAGTTGTTATATTTTAATGGAAAGAGTAGGCGCTTGTATATAGCAGAAATCAAAGTTTTGCTTCATGCATTTGTACATAAAGCCAAGTTTAAAAGTTATACATTCTCAAATGATTGACAAGCACAATGCAATGATTTTTCTCTCTCTCTCCCTTTACAGAGGAAGCCGAGGACCCTGCTTGTAATCCTGTCTTCTGGATTAGTAAATGGGTCGACTACTCTGACAAGTATGGTCTTGGTAAGACGATATGCTGAAGTCAGAATCCAAATTGAATTTGTTTGTGATTGACTGAAATGTTAGCAAATGAGAATTACTGGCAGAAACTGCAACAAAAAACAAAAATTAGGGATTAGTACGAAATGGTTCTGGTGGGCAGAATCATTGACCGAAAGTAATGTTTCATTAGCGCTACTTGGATGATTCGTAACATGACATTTATTGGATTTCACCAATTTGAGTTATTTATTATTGAAAGTGCTGGCCAATGACTATGATATAAATGGGATAATGCACAGCTATCTGTGCATTAAACGATTTGAATACACTCCACGGAGACAACCGACGGAGCCATGGATTATCCCTTGTATGTTTGTGATGGAAAAACTTGAATATTTATCGCAAATTTAGATGAGAACATGGATACTGATTAACATGCTATCCAAAAATATTACCCTTCGTAGGTTACCAGCTGTGTGACAATAGCGTAGGCGTTCTGTTCAATGATTCCACCCGTTTGATCATGTACGCTGATGGTGACAGTCTGCAGTATATCGACCGCAACACTGCCGAATCCTACCTCAGCGTTCGCTCCTACCCCTCGGCACTCTCCAAAAAGGTCTGTCTGCGCTGGAAATTATGTAGTGCAATGAATGAGTTTCATAATGGTTTTTGGTTATTCATGATTGTTGACCTCTTTCCCTCTCCCCCTTTATAGATCACACTCCTCAAGTACTTCAGAAATTACATGAGCGAGCACTTGCTGAAGGCCGGGGCGAACATAACACCCCGCGATGGGGATGAGCTTACCCGCTTGCCTTACCTTCGTCACTGGTTCCGCACTAAAAGTGCTATCGTGCTGCACCTGAGCAACGGAACTGTGCAAATCAACTTCTTCCAGGTGAGAACATACCTTTTGGGACTTTGATTTAAGCCAGGTACACACGTAATGATTGGAAAGCTGATTATGAAGGTAATTTGGTACTTAGGACTGCTCATGCTCGCATCCAAAATAAAAGTTTGTGTTTACATAATATATGTGGGTGCACTGTGTATAATTATTTTATATATGTAATTATGTATAAACACACACACATGCTTGTATATATTTAAGAAATATTTTCATCTAAATACTGTATATAGATTTATATGATATGTAAATATATATATATTTTATATATAAATCATATTTTTTTCTTAAATATACATGCATTTATACAAAATAATTATACACAGTGCCCCCACATATGTTATGTAAACGCAAACTTTTATTTTGGATGCGAATAATCGTTTGACAGCCCTTGTTGTTAAGTGTGTCCCTGGCATTAATGGTTAAATGTTATAATTAAAAATGTCAAATTAAAGTTATACAATTTAACAACAAAGTTCAGTTTTAATGTCCCCTAATTCTGTGCTTTCAGTTTAAATTTTTCTAGGTTCCAATTTAATAAAATAATCAAAAAGCATGTCTACTATGACCTTAGCAGTTAGCAACTTAATTTTTAAAACAAACCTTTTTTTTTCCAGAATTTTTTTTCTGGATTTAATTTATTACAAATTGGTCAAATGTTGGTAATCGAAAAGGCATTAAACAACATGCAGACCTCATTTAATAATTTTTTTTTGTGGTTTGTTAGTCAGACACTAGTCTATATCTAAATAAAGTGTAACGATAGTTCATGAACACGTTTATATTTTGGACGAACGTGAACTGAACGTTCTGTATTACTGCCTGATGAACGTACGCTCTCTATTTAACTTCGTACAATAGGGTGCCAGATTTCTATAGAGCCTTCCAGGCAAAAACACGCATAAACAGGCCTTAATATGTAGTGAAAAAACACCCAATCTGGCAACACAAGACTCTAGTGTCACACCGCGGCCGCCGTCGACAAAGTGGCGAGTGAGGAGGCATCGTACGATCATTTAAATGGATTTTATGGCGAGGTCGGTGAGGATGGGAAAAATCTTACATTTCTGTGCAAACTTTGCCTGTCGATGAAATAATTGTTGTATATGGGCTGTGGTGATAATTAAAAACAAAAAGCTTGCAACATATGGAAGAAAAGAACTATGAACTGAACTTTGAACTAGTTCATGTAGAAAGTGAACTTTCCCAACACTGGTATACGTAAATGAACAATGTTTACTCGTTCTGAGTGTTACCTCGACAGGCTTTTGTGAAAGCTACAGATTTTTTTTTTTTGCATGTATCCCACCAGTTGGATCAACATAGTGTTACTTATTAACAGAACAGTTATAGTAAGGGTAGGTTCATCACTGAAAATTGTATCATACTACATCCACTCTATAAACAGCATTATGGCAACAAGTTTGGATCACGTGTGGCCTAATGAAAAACGCTTGTGGTCAAAAGTTACAATTTATTAAACTTCTTTTGGGAGCAGAAATGCAAAGGAACCAGCACACCACCAAGTTCTCTTTCCTCCGAGCACTTGTTTAAGCACATCCAATGAATTTACAGAATTTCGCAGATTTTGGGTACTCGCGTCATCAAACAAAATACAGGAGGCGCCAAATTGACACTGAACTCACCGTTTTCTTTTTGTGCCCTCCAGGATCACACTAAGCTTATTTTGTGTCCCCTGATGGGCGCAGTGACGTACATCAACGAGAAGCGCGAGTTCTGCACCTATAAGATGAGCTTAATCGAGGAGTTCGGCTGCTGTAAAGAGTTGGCCAGCCGTATGCGATACGCTCGCAACATGGTGGAGAAGCTCATGGCCTGCTCATGGCCTACCCGCTGATGTCACAAACCATATAGCCATGAGGTCCCCATCGATTCTGGTCTCCCTCAGTTGAGTCTGAGGGCTCTTAAATATTCCAGCAGCGACACTTGTACAGTTTTCTGGGTTCTACACTATGAATTCCTCCTCTGGGTCTGTTTACTCTCGAACTATCACTTGTTTTTCTGGGTTGGGGAGTTTGACCGTGCTAGCTGTCTGTATCATGTGAATGCTCTTTTGTACATGTTTTAATGTTTTTAGAACTTGTCTGTTTACCTTTGGACTGTTCCTTGTATAAAAGCTTTGACATTAATCTTTTAATTTGTAAGAATATTTGAAAAGTTTGTATTTCAAAATAAAGATCTTTTTAGAGAAATTGATTGTTAGATATTGTTGATAAATACAAGTTTATAATTACGAGTTTAATTAAAATATAAGTGTGCTGTGGAAAAATTAGTGTTTTGTGTTTGAATCAACATTCTATTTTCATTTTTTTTTTTTTAGATTTCACTCATTACTGTAGATGAACAACTCCACCCACCATATTTGCATAACCTGATTGATATGGGGTCCACTTTACATTACTGTTAAAGATGAGCTTTTTTCTTTTTCTATTTCACCCAAGAATGAAAATTCTGTTATTTTTACTCAACCTCATGTTGTTCCAAACCTGTATGAGTTTCTTCTGTTAAAAACAAAAGAAGATATTTTGAAGAATGTTTTGTAACCAGACAGTTGATGGTAGCCATTGACTTTCTTAGTAAGGGAAAAAACACTGTCTGGTAACAACATTCTTCAAAGTATCTTCTTTTCCGTTCAACAGAATAAACAAACTCGAACAGGTTCGGAACAACACACGGGTGTATACATGATGGCAGAATTTTATTTTTTATTTTTTTGGGGGGTGAACTATCCCTTTTAGCTTGAGTAACACTAGCCAACACAAAGCTGACAAATTATTTAAACACCATTTTTTTTTTTTTTAAATAAAAGCATATACCACAACATAATATTATGGACTAGATGGGATATACTTGTTCTGTTATGAGCTGGCTGATTTATGGATAAAATAAAACTGCAAGGGAAACTTAAATACTAACAAAATGCTTAAAAATACAGTTTATTTAATTTTTTTGTGTGTGCAACAAACAAAATACCAGAGTATACCAGTATTTTGCAGGGCACCGAGTTAGTGTAAAACATGTTTAATTGTAACATTTTACATCAAGTTAGCCAATAGTCTGTTGTAGTTGCTTGGCAGATAAAATTACCATGGTAATTTAATGATATTTTTTGAGTAGCTTGTAAATATCCCAGTGTGTGAATACCACCTGATTCAATCAGTATTTTGTTGTAGTAAAACGTATACATTTTCTCAATATTTGGTAAAAAACAAAGGCACGAGTATTTCCACATTTGGTGAATAGTTCCAGTGGTAAATATCCTCAACACTTAATTTATAAAAATATATATATATTTTTTAACTAGTGTACAGCAGGTAGTAAAAATACTTTAAGGAAACACCATATTTGTGTTTCAAAGCTGTAACACGAGAGATAAGGATGAAACTGCAATGTGTGTTAGACTGTAAAAGATCCGTAAATGTAGCATGAATCTGCAATTAAAATCACAAAGGGGAAAAAAAAACAGTTGCAATGTATCTGAATCACACAAATACATGAACAGTACACTTGGTGTACAATATGACACAGAGAAAAAAAAGAATATTTCTTGTTTTTAGTACACAAATGATCTTTATATATCTGCAAATATCAATGGATTTTGTGCTTGCTTGTATCATTCTTTTAGCATGTAACCTGGCTAACGCTATAGTTCACCCAAAAATGAAAATGTTTCTGATGACTCGGAATATACTGCACAAGATGGACCACATATATAAATTTTTTTTTAGAATACTTTTCACCCTTTATAAAAGCTGAAATCGTCCATTCATTGTAATTGAATGTCTTCAAAACTTTCTTCTTTTGTGTTTTATGAAAGAAAGTCAGTCGTATGACTTTAAAATGAAATGCGGGTGAATATACGATGACAGAATTTTAATTTTGCAGTGAGTTATTCCTTTAAGAAACCATGTCCTTAATATAAAAATAAGTTGTAGTAGAATTCTACCTATTAAAGGGATACTCCACTTTTTTTGGAAATAGGCTCATTTTTACAACTCCCCCAGAGTTAAACAGTTGAGTTTTACTGTTTTGAAATCCATTCAGTTGATTTTCTGATATTTAGAAGAATATCAGTAACCAGACAGTTTCTGGTCTCATTGACTTCCATAGTAAGAAAAAATATAGTCAATGAGACCAGAAACTGTCTGGTTACTGGTATTCTTGTAAATATCAACCAAAAAATCGGCTGAATACATTCGAAACTGTTTAACTCTGGGGGAGTGGTAAAATGAGCCTATTTCCAAAAAAAGTGGAGTATCCCTTTAAGAAAACAAGTAGTTAGATGGAGATTCAGTAATCTTGTGTGTTAAAAGCCCGAACTAAAATAAAACAAAAATGGTGGAACATATGCCAATCTATAGGCTGATGCCAACTATTCAGAAAATAAGGCCTTTTTATTTCTTAACTATCTGGTTCCAGCAGCAAAGCCAGCAGCGAAAAATGGCAGCTTTGTAAAAGCCCATTAATACACTCAGCAACTCACTTGTTTTTTATCTGACCTATAAAACCTGTCTCTATAAAAGCATAGGCATTAAAATCAGCGAGCCCATTGGGATGTTTATGAGGAAATTGTCTGCAGCGCCCTACAACGAAAAATGCTCACAGTTCCGACATCCACAATTATAGATTGCTAGTCTTTAGTCTAGTCCTCCTCAAGGTGTCCGTTTCCTCGAGCAGCCTACTTTTCCTCTCCATTCCAGTGTAGGAACAAACAAGTATGTCTCTGTGGATGTTTAGTGGTGGTAGTACGGGTGAAACAGTCTCTCGGGGGCACAGATGCTGATCGCTGAATGCGTGTGAAGCAGTAACCGGGGGAAACGGGAGGTAAAATAAGTCACAAAGCCATCAGGGACTTCACCGAGAGCTATCTGAACCTCTGATGGGAGTTCATGATAATGATGTTTCTGTTGAAAACATTAGGAGAGAGGTTAGAATAAATGATATGATATGATATTATTCAAAAGTTTGGGGTCATAAAGATTCTTATTTATTTATTTATTTTATTCAGCAGAGAGGTTGCATGAGGCTAGAGCTTATTTTTATTGAAAATGGTATGCTCATATTTGTAAGAGCGTGTGTGTATTTAACAGAGCCGTCAATAGTAGAAGGGAACGCTAGTTGTTTTGAGCATGAGAAACAATAAGTTATTGTTAGCGATGGTTTAGCGCAGAAACACTCCAGCCTCTGTTGTTGTAGAGGGGAGCGGGTGCTGTTTTAGTAACTGTACAGATTTTTGGTATGTTTTAGCTTATCTCAAGGTCATCCAAGATGTAGGTGTCTTTGTTTCCACTGTAGTTTCAATTTTCATATTTTTAGGTCAAACCGTTTGTATCTATCAGTCATATAATGGAGGTCTATGGTCACCACCTCTGATTTAATGACTCGTAAATGTAAGCACACATTGATGGCCTAAAACACGAAACGAGTAGTTTGTGTGAGAAAACGAACCGTATTTATATCGTTTTTACCTCTTGTAACCACAGCCACGTCCAAATGGTCGTACAAGCGGTCACCAACTCTAAAAGGTGGTGACCATAGACCCGCATTATATGACTAATATAACACGAACGGTTTGACCTAAAAATATCAAAATTGAAACTACTGCGGAAACAAAGACACCTACATCTTGGATGCCCTTGAGGTAAGCTAAAACATACCAAAAATGTATTTCAAAGTGAACTATCACTTTAATAACCTTTGTTTTAATCACGCTCTTAAAGGCATAGTTCACAAAAAAATAAAAAAAATAAAATCTTTCATCATTTACTCACCCTCAAGTTGTTCTAAACCTGTATTTTAATAATTCTTTCTGCTGTTGAACATGAAAGAAGATCATTTGAAGAATTTGGGTAACCATTGACATTTTCGTAGTAGGAAAAAATATATACTATGGAAGTCAATGGGGACCAGAAACTGATTGGTTACCGACATTCTTTAAAATTTCTTCTAAATTCAACAGAACACAGAGATTCACACAGGTTTAGACTTGAGAGTCAGTAAATGGTGACAGACTTTCTATTTTTGGGTGAACTATCCCTTTAACACTATTTATTTTCAAATTTTGCATAATAACCATTGACTACATTTCTGTTTTTTTCTACCATGGAGTGATTCTCCTTGTGACCTCTTGGGTCCTTATCTCATACTGTTTTTACTGTATTTTTGATTAAATAATTGCAGCATTCGTGAGCATAAAATACTTCTTTCAAAAATATTAAAAAAGTCTTACCAACCCCAAACTTTTGAATGGTATATATACTATTATTATATTATATAATATTATATCAATGTGAATTGTTTTTCTTTGTGGTTACCGACTGTTTTATGTAGTAGAAACACACAAAAGGTCTAAACACTTACTTTATTTCTCATTGCTCTAAGAAGATCTCTCACAGAGTTTCCTTTATATGTACGAAATTTCCTAAGATCTACCAGATGGAAAAAGGTTTATATTAGACATGCAAATTTATTAATATGAATGAACATGGAATAAAATATTGTTCATTTCAATATTTCTAAAAAAAAAATGTAAACGTGCTTACCAGCCTGCAGCGGTGCCGATATGTGCATCCTCCAGTTGGTTCTCACGACAGATCTGCCGGAGTTCTCCAGACGGGCCACTATAGGGCTGTCTGCCGGCTCCTTCTCTATTCTGTCACTGACATCCTATAGCCAAAGAATGAATTTATGTTCTCGCTTTACCCTTCAACATCCTTCACTGAACACACAAACACACACCTGAAAGAACTGCAGTTGTTTCTCCGGACTCCAGAAGAAGGGGTGTTTGAGGATGGACGCTGCTGAAGGACGCGTCTCTGGCTCTGCACTGATCATCCGCTCAATCAGATCTCTGCCAATCACGTCCTCTACAAACACCAAAACAGACAGAAAACCTTTAAAGGGATAGTTCACCCAACAATGAAAATTCAGTCATCTTTTACTCACCCTCATGTTGTTCCAAACCTGTACGAGTTTGTTTCTTCACAAACTTTTGAACACAGAAGAAGATATTTTGAAGAATGTTGTCACCAGACAGTTACAACATTCTTCAAAATATCTTCTTTTTAGTTCAACAGGAGAAAGAAACTCATACAGGTTTGGAACCACATAAGGGTGAGTAAATGATGAGCGAATTTTTCAATGCATACAAATAAATTAACCATTTATTTTACCTAATAATTTCCTGAAATTAATCAGTAAAATTTTAAAACAAAATGTTTATTTTAAAATTTTTATTATCCATTAACAAGGCTGATTTTACAAATGAATTATTGAAGGAGTCCAATGAAGGTTTTTTAAAAAAATTAAATTTAAACTTTTTTTTAAATTTAAAAGTTTCAAATTTAAACTTTCTTTTAAATTTAAAAAAAATAAATAAATAAATTTTTTAAATAAATTTTCCTTTTGTAATTATGTAATCATTTGTAATTATGTGACCCATGAATACTGAACATTTTTAATACTGAAAATGTGATTATTCAGTTAAAGTGAGAATACAGTATAGTATAAGAGTATTGTTGTATTAGTAGTGAAAGCCTACTCTATTAGACACCAAAAAGAAAATCAAGACTTCAATAAAAGGGCATATAGTAATAGTTATTAGTTGCTGGGAATGCAATGCAAACAAATCATTTCTACTGATGATGGGACATTTTTGTGTGACATTTAAGGGAGTGATAAGAGTTTCTAAACAAAGCCGGACACTTCAGCACAGTAAAGCATGCACACAAACCATGAATATCCTCCATAAAGTGGTCGAGGTTATAGACTCCAGAGAGGATATTAGCTTGACGGCGCAAAGTATCACCAAACGGATGCTGTCCTTTGGACGTCACATAATAAAACACGCATCCGGCAGAAAATATGTCCACTGCACTCGTCTAAAGAGATAAAAATAGAGGAAACAATGCAATCAATCAACTTATTTATAATCTCATTTCTTTTTTCAAATTTAGTACACCACAGTATCTGTTTTTAAAACTCAACGTGTGATGTGTGTCGTACAGGGTTCCCTTTTGGTGCATTAATGAGTAATTCAGGGGCAATCCAGCCTTCGGTTCCTGGTATTCCAGAGCGTAGGCTGAAACTATGGCGACCATCTGGAAGCTTCTTACACAAGCCGAAATCTGAGATCACAGCCCGGACTCGACCCAATGCCCCCGGGAGAGAGAGCAAAATATTCCGTGGCTTTAAATCCCTGTGAACTGAGTACGAGAGGGTCACGTAATTAAAATATGTCAGAGGGTTGCGTTGCGTATATGCCCTCACTATCCAGTTGCTCATTTAATAAACATCAGTGCAATGCAATACTAGCATGTGCGACGACTATAACGCATTTTTAGGTTACAGGAAGGAAGTTTCTATGACAACAGTTACTCACCGATGTTGAGGGAGTGAAGGTGAGTGAGGCCACACATGGTCTGGTCCAGCAGAGACACTGGGTTCAGGTCTGAGTAAGGACAGCTCGGGTCCTCCACATACTACATACAACAAAACAGAATCAGCGTGCATGGAAACACATCAGTTTTTGAATTGAATACTTGAATACAAAATTGAATACTGAAAATGTATTATACAGTTTAAAAAAATAGAGAATGTTTCATGTTTTTTAGAATAAATATCTAAATCCTTAAACCATCTTTTAAATTTAAGCATTTTGTATATTTGCCAGAGAACATGAAGAGTTCAGATGCAAAAGCCTCTAAATGCCATTTGAAATTTTCTTCTAAAATGACCATTTTTATCAAGCTTGTATATTTAAGTTCAGTAATTTCACTTAAATGACAATTAATAGGTAATCTTCATTGCCATTTAAGTGAAATTAATGAACTTAAATATACAAGCTTGATAAAAATGATCATTTTAGAAGAAAATTTCAAATGGCATTTAGAGGCTTTTGTATCTGAACTCTTTATATCTTGAATATAGGTCCCTTTGAAGGAGTAGTTCACTTTTTAAAAAACTTTTGCTGATAATTAAAACACACCTGCTGGAGTGTGGCGGCACACAGCTCTATGGCGATGTAAGTGAACTGTCTGTCCCGCTCTGTGCAGAAGTAACGGATGACGTTGGGATGCTCGTCTGATTCGCGGAGGAGCTGAACCTCTCGCTCCGCAAACTCTACACACTCCGGAAGGATACGCTTTACCGCCACACGCCGACCGTCAAACTGACCCCTGTGTGCACAACACCAGTGAATTTATGAACCAAAATGCTCAGATTACAAAAACTTAAACGGGGATTTCACCCCTGCCAATAAAACTTGGCTGACTATGCAATAGAAAGGTGAATTTTATCTGAAACTAGTCTGCTATGCATATGCTATTAAATACTGTCTGCTCTGTTTTATTAAGAAATACTTCTAAACAAACTTTTAGATATAAATGGTGTCAAAAGTCCCAACGCATTTTGCTTCATCCGGCTGACTTTTGCAAACAAAGAAACACTAATTTCTCGTTCCAGGTAACATGGAGAACGAGTAAACGTTCATTTACAAAAGCTATCGGCATTGTAACAATACAAAGAAGGTTGAAATTTGCCAAAATTACTCTTAAACTTCACAACAGTACATTAGTATCACAATCTGTGAACACCCACCGGAACACAAAGGTTCCTGCCGTCCCATGGCCCAACACCTCAGCAGGACTGAAGGAGATTTTACCAACTTCCACAACGTCATGTTGTTCATCTGATGAAAATGAACAAATAAATAACAATTCTATGCGATGTAATAATAGAAATAATACATCTGACATTAGTTACTCACATACAAACATCATTAAACTAAAATTAGCGTAATAGGTTTGTAAATGAAATAAACTGCTTATTTAGATAAATAGGAAAATCAATGGGCCTCACTCATGAAATACAAGCAGAACAAATTTATGTAAATTTGTAAATTCCTTCTTTAAAAAATTTCATATAATTAGTCATATAAAGCATACATTTAATTATGGATAGCTATACAGTTTGGATTTAATTGTCTTTACACAAAAAATTTGTTTTTGTGTTTCATTATTGAGGCTCAGTAGAATAGATCCCATACTCTGTGATTGGCCGGATGTCGTTATTGGGGCGGAGTCTTTGCTTGAGAATGGCTGTGTTTGATTGGATGCAATGGAGCTAGTCTTCCCTGAATTGCTGTTGTTGTTGTAGGATGTTGATGATGATGATGAGGGGGAAGTGTTGGACCCCGAGGGAGCGCTCTGATTGGTCAGCCCGGGCAAAGGGTTGGAGTCCACTGACTCTTCAGACCTCAGGGATATTTTGACATGCTGATCGAAAAAAGAGCAATAATCAATTTTTCAAGAGTAATTTCTCATATAACATATGTATATTATCAATGTATAGGTCTATATGTATATAAAATCCATGTATTAAATAAATAAAAAAGTGTGAATATAAAGCTAAAATCCAATTTCTTTCATCATATAAAGTGATGTTGGAAACGAGTTGTGAGTTATTAATGACAGAATTTTCATTTTTGGGTGAACAAACCCTTTAAGCCCACATTATGTGTGTGTGAGTATAAATAGTTATATGTATATAGGTGGTGTCACCACTAATCTATATATATATATATATATATATAAATATTTTATACATGAATAACACATTTTCTTAAATATATACATGCATGTGTGTGTATTTATATATACAAAAGAATTATACACAGCACACACAAATATTTTATGTAAACACAAACTTTTATTTTGGATGCGATTATATTATACTGTACTTTACTTACTTTACAGGAACACTGATACTGATACCAATTAACACCCAAGTGTTAATCTCTAAATCTATAACTCACCCTATTGTGTGTTAGCAGGAAGGCAATCCATGCTCCCAGCAGCAGTGTCACCACCAGCACGGTCATGGGGTCAGAGGTCAAGGAGTCTGGCAAAACGGGGGAAGAGCTGTGCTTTGTTACTGGTGGCAACTGTAAACAAAAGATGACAAGTTTGTGCTTGGCTGTTCGAAACGCTTGCCATTTCATCATGCATGAGATTTTCAACGGCCTGCAACCACTTATTTAGATGCTATAGACACTGTCATCTGAATGTCAACTTATTTCACATGTACAGCTCGCAAAACAACATTCATGCTAATCCCCCCTTTAGCTAAATCAAGCGTTATTCTCAGCATAGTTTGCTACATGGAAACAGCCATTATATACAATCAATCACAATATATAAACTAATATTATATTACCTTAAAAATACATTTTCGACCAAAACTATCATATGACTTCAGAAGACTTGCAATGTAGTTGCATAGATTACTTTACGGTACTTTTATTTATCGATTACTTTTATAGTCATTTTAATTTCTCCTTTTTGAACATTTTCTCGAGAGCAGCACTGTGTGTGAACATTGTGCAAAATATTATTGTATGCGTTTATCACAAAATAAATAATACACATACAATCATAATTGATGCATAATTGCATCGGACTCACTGGGTGAGAGGCAGAACGGAAAGAACCAGAACCTCGAGGTGGGATGACATCACCAGAGCGCTGCAGGTTTTCTGGGAAATCTCTCAACATGGTGGTGTGAGCCACAGGAGGGACTTCATGGTGACCTACTCAAACACACACACATACACATAAATAAACACACGATGGGTTTTCGTGTTTTATTGGGACATTACATAAACATAATGAATTTTATACTGTACAAACTGTATAGTCTATCCTTTAACCCTTCCCAATTTCCCAACAAAAAACATTCTTTACTAAGATTTATAAGTAGGGCTGTGCAAAAGTTAATTGCGATTAATCGCATCCAAAATAAAAGTCTGTGTTTACATAATATATGTGTGTGTGCTGTATATAATTATTTTGTATATATAAATACCTATGCATGCATGTATATATTTATGAATTATTTGCACTTAAATTCTGTATCTATATATAAATACATAATCTATATTATATAAATATAAATATTTTATATATGAATAACACATTTTCTTAAATATATACATGCATGTGTGTGTATTTATATATACAAAATAATTATATACAGCACACAAAAATATATTATGTAAACACAGACTTTTATTTTGGATGCGATTAATCGCAATTAACTTTTGCACAGCCCTATTTATAAGCTTTTGAGCTTAATTGTTCATGTTTCAGATGATGCTATAACTGTATATACTTTAAAAGTCACGTTTTTGCTGGCAAGTATTTGTTCACAGCCTCTGACTATCAAGTGGTTGTATATATACAGTATATATATATATATATGTGTGTGTGTGTGTGTGTGTGTTTTCTTCATGGGGACCAAAAGATGGTCAACAAACATTTATTGCCAAAATTCAAAATATTGCCAGAGTGCAGTTTAGAGAGTCTGAGCAAATATATAAAGATAAATACTTTGTGTGTTCAAATGTATTGGTTGGCCGTACCTATCAGCAGCCACTGATTCTGCAGAGAGGTGCTGCTTCCTGGTGGATATTTCACATCAGTGCTAGGCGTGATCTCACACTCGGGCCGCCCGTTCCCCATTGTGACGCCAGCTGTGATGGGCCCCTCGATGCGCGCAAGAGTGAGACCTTTCGGCTTCCATGGGAAAAGAATAAGGTTATTTAGAAGGACGATTTACTATTGGTTTTGAAAAATTCCAAAGCTGAACTTACCACTATTGCAACACCTTTATGTACAAGGGAGGCAGAAGCATACAGATGAGAGTCCGTCTTGCCAACATAGAGTGTGGGACTATAAAACATGCACACAAAAATACATAATTAGATTAAAGGGGACCTATTATGCCCTTTTTCAAAGTATTGGTTTTGCTTTTTGGGTCTACTAGAACCAACTGCCCTGATCAGTTACATAGAAGAAATAAAGTCATACAGGTTTGACACGAAATGGTGCATAAATGATGACAGAATTGTATTTTTGAGTGACCTATCCCTTTAAATAAATGGGTTTTAAAAATACTATTATAAGATTGTCTTACACTAGCTGAGTCTTAGTGCTGTGGTTCTCCTTTGTGAACTGGTAGGCCCACTTCATGGTCTGGGACTGTGTGTTTTCAGCAGTGAAGGTCAGGTAACGCAGGGTTTCTGTTGACACTGTCAGGTGAGGAGCTCGCCTCAAACTGTCCTGACTCCACAAGTAGAACCCTGCCACTGGAGAATCGAACTTCTGCATCCACAAGACCTCGCCAGAGTCCCGATCCACCGTGACCACCAGACCGTCCCCACTGGATGCAAAGTGTGACATCTCTGTGATACACAGACACACGCAACCAGGATGAAATCCAAAAACATCTCCGACACACTCACATGCATTCACAAATTCAGTAGATCTGAGCATGCATAGTGAGGAACCTACTGTATTCATATTTTTTGTCATCATAGAGAGGGGCGGAGTAGTCGTTGTAGGTGGCATTCCAGCGGAGCTCCTGAGTCTTCGTATCATACATGGTGATCATATATTCTGCAGACATACATGCGTCACATGATTTGGGGCAGTACGCATTTTTTTATGCTCTTGAAAGAAGTCTCTAAAAGCATATTATTGTGAAATATTATTACAATTTATAATAGTTATTTTCTATTTTAATATACAACCCCATTTCCAGAAAATGTGGGATATCTTTTAAAACTCAATAAAATCAAGAATCTGTTATTCGGTCATTCTCTTGACAAAAGAACAAAGAAAAGATTTACAAAGTTTTCAACTTAATTTGCCTTCACTATCACTTTTAATCAATTAAATGTATTCTTGCTGAATAAAAGGATTAAAAATCTGTAACTTACTTTTTTTTACTGTATTTTATTTAAATAATGTGACCTTGGCGAGCATAAAGACTTCTTTCAAAAACATGAATGCTACATTGCCACTAGAATGCATTGCAACTAAATCTGTGAACATTTTAAGATGTCAGCTGTATTTTTTTTTATTCTTAGTGGTTGCCAGGTGATGCAATGCAGTTGCTAGGGTGTTCTGGTTACAATATTACCATATTGGATATAAATAAATGAAACTTTAAAAATATAATCTGAGGAATCTGATGTGCAAAGGGACACACACACACAAGTATGAGACAAGGTCAGGGTGTGTTCGAACCTGTGCGGCCGATGTAGAGCAGAGGGGCAGAGGGGCAAATGGAGTCTGAGGAGGAGGTGCTCAGACTTGTCTGTTTTTCACCTGTCTGAGGATCAACCACAAACCAGGTGTCCTCTTTTTTACCTGGGAATGTAGAAAGTACAATAAACGAGAGTGCAGTTTTCCACAGGTTTCACATTTTATGAACATGCTATCGGGGTTCCCACACCCCTTAAAGGGATAGTTCACCCAAAAATGAAATTTCTGTCATTAATTACTCACCCTCATGCCGTTCCAAACCTGTATGAGTTTCTTTCTTCTGTTGAACACAAATGAATTGAGTGGTTTATTCCAAATTTTCCGAAGAGACTCGTTCGCTTTTTATGATTAACAGATTGAATTTACACTTTTATTGTAAATAAGATATAAGAAAGCCTAAGGGGTTTGGAATGACATGAGGGTGAGTAATTAATGACAGAATTTTCATTTTTTGGTGAACCATCCTTTTAATGTTATCAAGTCGATGCAAACACTTACAAAAATGCTAAGCTAGCCTATTAAAGGGATACTCCACCGTTTCATATTAAACAATGTTATATATACATGAGGTATGTATCAACTTGTCTTAGTTAAGGTAATAACATAGTTTAATATGAAAAAAAATGGTGGATTATCACTTTAATAGGCTAGTTTAGCTTTTTTGTAAGTACCCTTTAAGTTGCTAAGCAAAACTAAAAGTATGTATGTGACTTTTAAGTTTTTATTAATTTTCATGACTTTTGGAAAATCATATTGTGCTTGAAATTACTTTTTCTTTTTTCAAATAAAATACATGAATATGAGCATGGGAATTTTCCACTACATATACCAAACACTGGTTTCACTATGAAACATTGCAAACACACAGACATGCATGACGTTACCCGTGTAGAGCACTCCATCGGAGCTCCTGCAGGGAGAAGACTGGACCAGTTCTGGAATAGTGAACGGTAGTTTCTGCAGAGGAGATTCATATAAATGATATGAGCTGTAACTGTCTCAGACAAACATTCACAGCCCTCCCGGTGACACTCACCATCAGACCCTCTTTATGCTTGCCTCCTAGAACATACAGACTGCCATCATTGGGATCTGGTAAAAAGCCTGGCCTACAAGAGTTGAAAAATAAATGTAAATACAGAATATAAGTTGGATTGGGAAAAGTAAGAATTACATACAAGAACGGAGTCAGATCTGAATACAGGATTTTTAAAAAAAACAATGCACAAGTTGGTAATTGACAATTGATAACATTGTCCAATAGCCTGCATGGCTTAAGTGATGTCATTGGTAAAGGAATGATGAAACAATTTGATGAAAGACTATAAAGACAAAAAAAGTCATTCTTTAAAATATCTTCCTTTGTGTTCAGCAGAAGAGAGAAACGCATACAGGATTGCAATAACTTGAGGGTGAGTAAATGATGACAGAACTTTCATTTTTGGGTGGAGTATCCCTTTATCAACTGTTTTCTTGAACATCACATTAGAATAATTTCTGAAGGATCATGTGACACTGAAGACTTGATGAATGAGGCATAGGATTAAATTACATTATAAAATACATCAAAATAGAAAACAGTTGTTTGTAATAATATCTCACAATGTTACTGTTTTTACTGTATTTGTGATCAAATAAATGAAGCTTTGGTGAGCAGAAGAAACTTCTGTCAAAAATATTGAAGAACAAATGGTAACACTTTACAATAAGGTTCATTAGTTACCTACATTAGTTAGCATTATAACTAAGAATGAACAATACTTTTTCAGCATTTATTAATCTTTGTAAATGTTATTTTCAACATTTACTAATACTTTATTAAAATATTGTTAACATTAGTTAATGCACTCTGAACTAACATGAACAAACAATGAACAGCTGGAATGTTAACAAAGATTATGGTTAGTTCATGTTAGTTAATACATTAACTAATGTTTAATTAATGAACCTTATTGTAAAGTGTTACTGAACAAACTTACAGAATCCAAACTGTTAAATGGTAGTGTATGTTAACTTTGTTTCTGAATCTGTTAAACACTTACTCTTGGAAATATGCAGGAACCTGTATGATGGGATCTAGGAGAGAGAGGGTCAAATGGTTATGGAAGTTGTTTGACAGATATTCATACACTACTTTTAAAAATGTCAAATATGTCATGTTTGTAACAACGAAAACCAGTTTACTTTGAATTCAATTCAATTCAATTCAATTCAAATCAAATTTATTTGTAAAGTGCTTTTCACAATACATATTGTTTCAAAGCAACTTTACAGAAAGTGCATTTCAGAAATGTACATAAAAACAAAAACTTTGAACACATGTGTTGATGCTACAGATTATATGTCATAATGTTATCACTTGTCATAATGCACATAGATGCAGATGCACACACAAACACACACCTTCCTTAAGTGTCCATTTGATGTCTCCTGTCTGTTTACTGATGGCATGTAGACTTCCATCCAGTGTAGAAACAAAGAGCAGAGACTCAGGGAGTGAGACTGAACTTCCTCCCTCACACTGAAAGAGAAACCAGTAAAACACCTGTAGATTGGACTATTTGAAACTAAATGCTACCTGATATGTAGCCAAAAATACTTATGTGTGTGTGTTATCTTGAGTGTGTGTACAGGTTTGGCTACATGTGAAGACTTAGCTTTAAATCTAACAATGTCCACATGTCATTAAGAGTTAGAGTAAGAATAAATGTTTTTAAAACCATTGTGTCTAAGGGATCCTCATAGTTTCAGAGGTTTGTGTGTGTTTGTGGAAGAGAGCACAGTTAACAGACATTAACCAGGATATCCTTCTTCATAGTTGTTTGACGCCACTCCTATATTTACCAAAAACTGCCTAACATTATACAGCTGAGTGGATTTGCACAACCAAAGGAAAACTATTTTAAAAAACTGGGTGTTTTGAACTTTCACTGAACAAGCAGATATGTTAGCATAACCTAACAGGAAAGATAGCAAAACTTTCTTTTTTAACATATTTTTGTTAGCTGGGTCCACCCTTTAATGAAGGCCTGCAATTAAGTTGACTGTCGAATTTGCAAATACATTGCACAATACACCAACATAAGGTACATATACTTTTATGATGACATTATTAAGCCATTATTTTATTAATGCATCAATGATTTGGTATTTGAGGAGATATAATACTATACATTTAGAATGATTCATCCTGAGGGCAAAAAAAAAAAACGGTCAGGTCAAAGGTCAGTCAGTAAGTTATTAAAAGAAATTATCATATAGCACTCTTGACCACTCTTTTTTCCCCCACACACAAGATAGCAACTCGTGTTATAACCATAGGTTATAACACAAGTGCACCCGCTCTGGGAACAGGGAACAATGGATATTACATTGCGCGAGCTCTCCAGTACAAGCCCATTAAGCGCGCGGCCATGCAGGTCTCGTGCTCAGGCTCGAGTAATATGACACTATTGAAAGAGCACAAAGAGAAATTAACTAAAAAACTATTTCTACGGTGTGTTTTCAACTTCTGAGGTCCAACCTCTTGTTGCTTGGATGTCCGACAAAGTCCGATTCACGTAATGAATCATTTGAACTGATTATTTTAAATGATCCGATCGAAAAGATTCACAAATCTTTATAGGTATAATACAGTTAACAATACCAGAAAAAAATTGTAGCCTAATACTGATAATATTTTACTTTCAATTAAATAATATTCCATGCATGCAAAAATGTAATTAGTTATGGCAAATATTAGTTCAAAATGCAACCCACAGTACCTATTCGAAAACATAATTATAAAAAAACAACAAAATCACGATAAAATTAACATTAAAAGATAGCGCAGGACCGCTTTTGAGTGAATGGGGTTTGTGAACAGTTCAAACGAACCGTCCGACTGAACCGATTCGAACAAATGAATCTGAATCACATTTCATTATTATTATTACTAATATTAATACTACAACTAATAATAATTTTATTATTCTAATAATATTAAGCTCTTTCTGATACTGATTTGTTTGTTTATAATTTTTTTAATTATCATTCCAGGAACCCCAAAGCACCCCGCCTCCGCGTATCCAAAAATAGATCAACACATATCACTGTCCCCGTGCATTCCCTATGGTGACCAGCAACATAAAGTGGTAAACATGAGATTTATTTTCCCGTAATTACCTGTGACACGATTCCTGCGGAGCTAAGCAAGAAAAGCAGCAGCAGCTTCGGTCTCCAGTCCATCATTCTCTCCCTGAATCTGGTTAAAGTTGCGCCGTATTTGAGGATCGTGTCAGTAAATATACACTAAGGTCGAACGGGCTCCAAACTCCAACAAAACGCCATTATCACATAGTATCGGAAAAAAATCAGAGCGACATACTCAATCACTTACAGTACTGTTGCGATTCAGTATATGTCTGTGACATGCCAGACAACCGATCCTATAATAAAAATACAAATATTGCACATTTCCGCGTTGGGACGGAACTGGTGATGTCACTCAAATCAAACAGCGCTTACAGTAAAAAACTAGAAGGCAAAAAAAAAAAAAAAAAGAGGCAGGGCCATGTTTGTTTGATTGACAGACCGTTTGGCCAATGGCGTCTCGCGGCTGTGAGTTGAAAGGCGGAGTTTCGAGAAAACTGGATGTCATTTTAAAACACGTGGAACAATAACAGCTTGGCCCTGACAATTGATGACAGCAGGCCTGTTTTGTCTATTTTTCCTTTCGAAGTGCAACAAAGAATATTCTCTCTGCTTCTTAAGTGGGCGAATAGAAAATAATTGATCGCTTTGTTTTCTGCAATTATGCCACCACCATCGGACTGAAAGTCCTTGTAAAGTCAACATTAAGGCCCATGTGTTCTGAATGTGTCACACCACAGATAAATGTGTTATTATAGCCACCCAGCCAAATTTCTGGCGTATATTTCCAAAATTTCTTCATAATGTGTTCATAATTTTTTTTCTTCATAATTTTTTTGACAATGTTTTTTTAACCTCTTAACTCTTATAGTTTTGAGAAACATAACATACAGCATATGACCTTTATTGTTTAGTCGTTTTCTCAACGTAGTAATTTAAACCATAAGAATAATAATGAACTTGTAAAAATAATTTGAATTTCTTTAGACATGCCTTAAGTGAACATTAAGCCGTAAAACACTTAGAAAACAGTTTAATAAAACAAGCATGTAAGAAAAAAATAAAAACATATGACCACCAAACAAATCTTGTAAATAAAACTTGAAAATCATTTAAACACTTAAAGTCTCTGTAAAGGCATTCTACAAAAAAAAAATAATAATAATAAATAAAATAAAATAAAAAAATTCTAAACACATTATAAATTACTAAATGTTTTGATAAAAATAAAAAAAATAAAAACATGAAAAGGTGGTGCATTAAAGTGGATGGGCTCCCCTGTTTCAAGATGACGGCTCTATTGATGCATTCGTTCCAATGAACTGCCGTAGCCAAGGTGAGGTCTAGTGTATATGTCTATGGTTCTGATCTACGATCGCACCTCGCGATCATTCATTTAACTATTTTAAAAAAAGACAGGAATAAAGCACCAATGCAAACTTTTTATTAGTCAAATTCATTAAAAATGCAAACTCAAGTATAGAATATAAGTAGTCAACGACAAAAATACTGTTGTTAATGAGAGGACACAAGACTGCTGCAGGTTATGACCTGGCAGTCAGCGCGAGCAGCTAGGTGCATTGTGGGTAATTTTTTATTGAGCGTTGATTTATGTGTTATTGCAGTAAGAACTTAAAGTTTTTGTGATGGTAAATATATGTGTGTTAATGTTCAAGTTAGGTCAGATGTTCTTAGTTCATTTCGGTTCATTTACTGCTGTAACAATTTGTCTCTCACCGTCATGGAGAGAGATGTGTAAAGCAATAGGGAGTTCACGGCTTGCCTGTCTACTTTTCTCACTTCCGATTACGTTCCGTTGATTTCATAAATCAGTCCACCTTTTGATAACACTCTGGGTCGTGCGGTGTATGGGACAAGAGTGTTCTGATCTCATGTTAGGAAGTAGTTTAGTTAAAATGTTATTAGCGTATTTTAGCTCTGGTTAGAGACACTAGACCTCACCTTGGGGTTCTAAGCATGCGTCAAAACTGCCGCCATCTTGGAACAGGGGTGTTAACGCTGCTATGTGGCGTACTTTTGTGCAGCGTATGATGTTCTCTGAACTAGGAAGAATGTTTTTTTAAAAAAATATTTTTTTACTATGTTATATGTTTCAACGCTTACACAAGAGGGCAGCAGAGTTCAAATATTATTTACATATTTATTACGTGGAAAATATGCTTCAAAAATAAAATAACTGCTTCAACTTGTCATTACACTAACGTAAAAAAAGTCTATAAAATATTTTTTTGTCAGATGATGAATAAACTTGATGAAAAACATACAATTTATTTCATAATGTGTTTACATTATTTGGCTTAAATCCATCAAACTATCAAATGATTATTTGATCTATACTGTTTTCATTACCTAAGCTGTAAATCCGTTTTAATACCGTTGATAAATATATTTTAAATAATCGAAAACATTTAGATATGTAAGTAAAAAAAAGTGCCCCAAAATTGAAAAAGTTTAATTTAATACATATGTTGCCTTGTCAACATGATGCTTATGTGAAGACAATTTTTTATATATAGCCTAACAATCAATGCGCAAGACAGTTGCCAAAAAATGTGTAAAGAAAATCAACGAAGTGCTGTAAGTCATACAACAAATTGGTTCAATCGCAGAGCTGTTGAGCACATTAAAAATATTTTAAAAAGTACATTTTAAGAGGGTTCACTACTGTTGTAACAAGCACTCTGAGAGATATGCAAATTACTTTAGAACAATTATAATGTATATAATTGTTTAGTGCATATAGTATTTAGAAAATAAAACTATTTCATATTAATTCGATCTATTGTAAAATTAAAAAACAGTTAAAAAAGCTGATGTTAGACTTTGTTAGTTAATCATGCTATTGTCTTATTCCACATCAGTGATAAATTATTTAATTCTTTCTGGTTTATCATAATTATCAGTAGCGTTATAGAAATCCACCCAGGACTTTTATGGAGCGGATGTAGGCCTTATAATGAAACCGGAAATACACCTACGTTCACACAAAAAAATTGCGCGAAAAATTCTGTTGTCCTTTAATGAACCCTCCTCCACTTGTTTATACATTTGTCACATTTCAATGTAAATTTCCTGTCAAAACAGACACGAGACCGCAAATATGGACGAATATGACGAAATGTACGGAATTGAAGATGATTTTGAAGAACAGTTTGCTGATGAATTGGAAGTCATGGCTGAAATGGACAGTAAGTTAGAAAGATACGTTCATGTCTAACAAGTTAAGTTAACTTTAAGTTAAGTTAACGTTAACTTATGGCTGACTGACTGTATGTAAAGGTAAAGTTGGTTTACGTAATAAAAAACAATACTTACTAAACACTTGTCTAAATGTACAGTAATATTACGGTAGCAGCTATTCTTTGAATAATACCAATACGGTTCCTTATTGTGGTAAATATTCCGTCTGAAAATAGCACTGTACCATAGTATTGCCACAAGAAAATTAAACATTACTGTTGCTTAGTGTCAGAAAATGATAAACGATCATGACATCCCTTTGTATGGATAGCCTATGTTCATATTTTTATTCAGCCAAAATGTTACAGGTCCTAAAGTGATACATTGAATGTTTTCCCTGACAAAAAAAAAAAAAAAAAAAAAAATAGGTAAATCTAGGATTTTGGTTTTGTTATATTTACTTTATAAATAAAAACAGAATTTGTATAGGCCTATATTATTGACTATTTGTACAGGAAACCTTGCTGTAAAACATCATTGTCATACAGTGTTTTGTTTGTAGTTTTCAACCAATTCTATCTAGTCAGACTATTTGATAACTATCTTGTCAATTTACCACCTGACTACAACACTGTTCAATACATCACAAGAAATATTGCAAGCTGTTGTCATTGATTTATAAATAATCATATAAATTAGCACTAAAAAAACACTAAACTGTTCATTTTGAATGTGTGAATGTTTCTGTGTGTGTAGAAGAGCTTTCATCATGTGCAAAAGTGTCTGAGTTCCGCAATAAGAAGCCAATCCCACAGACGTTTGAGGAAGCCATTGCGTCCGGTGACGTGCCATCGAGGAAATCAGTAAATAACGAGCATCCTGAGAGCATCTCACCTCTTGAATATGATGAGGAGGAGGAATCCCTGAGTCAGTATTGAATTTTCTCACTTGTGTATTAGCATAATGTCTTTGTTATAGAGCTACAGGTTAAAAAGTTTAATCAAAAATACAGTAAAAACTGTTTAATGTTATAAAATTCAATTATATTTTAAATATTTTCTATTTAAATATATTTTCAAATGTGATAATTTTATTCCTGTGATGGCAACGCTGAATTTGCAGCATCATTTCTCCAGTCTTCAGTGTCAGAAATCATTGTAATACACTGATTTGCTGCTCAAGACATTTTTCCAATTACTATCGATGTTGAAAACAGTTACAGTAATATTTTTGTGGGTACATTTTTCAATGTATCTAGAATATTAAAAGAACAGTGTTTCTTCAAAATAGAAATCTCTGTAATGCATATATTCTCTGTTAAAAGCGCTATATAAAACGAGGATGACTTGAGTTGACTTGACTCATGGGATGTATGCATGCATCAGAATCTCGCTGGAAGTAGTAGGTCATTCGCCTCCACTTTTTGCCTATTCTTTTATGAATACTGTGAATTCGGACATACTTCTTTTGTCACATACTGTTTTTCACCCACTACATAATAGGAAAGTAGTATGCAATTTTAGATGCAGCCATACATTTTGAAGTCACTTGTCGCCACCCGGTGGTGTAACAATGTAATCGACACAATCATTATTTCAATTGCCTAGTTACTTTCAAATGGTGATTTTCTCTATTTTGATCGCGACCGAAAACAGTGATTATATCAGAACTATAAACTTTTATCCCAGTACTTCTGTGATATGAGTATTTGTAACCGTAATGCTGTACATGAGTCATGACAACTGCTTTCTCTGGATCAGCGGAGCGCCAACTCAGATCTGAATGTTCAGGTGTGCTTTTGTCAAAGGATTAATAGACAGGAGAGTCGGTGTCATTTAGAAATGAGGTCGCATGGATTTTTGAATGGAGATTGTGGTTTATTTAATGGTTAATCTTGCAGCTCTAGGCAGTTGTGTAAACATTGTGAGAGTTTACAAAAGTAATGCAGTGTGTCTAATGGTTTCTTACAGCTCCTAAACCCAAGAAAAGACGACATGATGTGGCAAAAAAGCTCCAGTTTGATGTTGAACACACCGATGACATCACTCCTCCATCATCCCCAGAGGTTTACAACAGACGAGTGAGAGATGGGTAAAAGTTTATCCACATCACTGTGTTAATCTAATATAACATTATAACCACTGGTTGATTTTTAAAAATCTTTTTACAGACCTGCAGTTTTCCTGTCCCTAAGTCCAGATAGACCAGCAGCCACAAAAATAACAACCAACGTGTTAGATATTAGTGGATTGACAGCATTGCAGGAGTCACCACAGCGAGTTACCCCAGCTAGACGTCACGCCCAGAAACGGCCCCCTGCAATTGGAGATTTTATCACAGTCACAGACTCCATGGGAAACAGAGTCTACCTTAAGAAGAAAGAGGACGAGGAGAAGGTTTCGGACACCGCCAAATATTTTAAACGACTGCTTGTAGGAGTTCATTGTGTGAAGTTTATTGATTTTTCTTATGCTTTTTCTCAGGCACCAGATCCAAGAGCCTTCCGTAACTCACTGAATGGACTGGGACTGCTAGCGGTGCCAATAGAAGTGCTGAAAGAACAAGCTGCAGAGAGAGTAAGAGTGTGTGATAGGGCTGTACGATCGATTAAACGTGATTAATCGCATCTATAAAGTCTGTGTTTGTGTGTGTGTGTATATATATATATATATATATATATAATATAGTATTTATATATAATATATATTTCTGTGTGTGTGTATATGTACTATATATATATATATACACACATAGTATATCTGTATAAATATGTGTATTGTATATAGTGTACCGACAAACACACAGAAATATGTATAATACATAAATATAATATAATATAAATATATATATATATATATATATATATACTAGCGATGTTAAACGATTAATCGCATCCAAAATAAAAGTTTGTGTTTACATAATATGTGTGCACTATGTATAATTATTTTGTATATATATATATAAAAATACACACACATACATGTATATTTAAGAAAAAAAATATTATTTATAAATAAAATGTTTAGATTTATATATTATTACATTATATATAATTAATTAAATTTATATAATTAATATAAATTCTAAATAAATCTATACAGTATATACATGAAAATATTTCTTTAATATGTAAAAGCATGTGAACACAAACTTTTGTGTTGTGTAAACACAAACTTTTATTTTGGATGCGATTAATCGCGATTAATCGTTCGACAGCCCTATATACACATGTAAACACAGACTTTTATATTAGATGCGAGTAATGGATTTTACAGCCCCTGTGTGTGAACATGCAGACAAACCTACAATGATGATTTGGGGGAAACCTCTCTGAAATAGTTTTGTTTTTTCAGCGCCATCGACAAGTGGTGGAGGAATCCCAAAGATTGACAGAACTTATGAATAGGTGTGTGTGTACACTTTTTTGTGTGGATCATACCTGTCAATTCTTTACTCTAAACTGTTGTACATCTCTACGGATGTTAACTCTGAAATGACTTTTTAGTGGGATCGATCCAGAGCTTATTGCAGAAGAGCAGGCAGACTCTGGTGTGGATGGTGGTAGTGGGGAAGATGAAGGCTCATCCTCGCGGCTGTGGGTGGATCAGTTCTCGCCACAGCATTACACCGATCTGCTGAGTGATGATGTGGGTCATAGATGCGCTCACTTGAAAACTCATTATTGGCAGGCATTTACTTTGTAAATATTTACATGGTCTCTCTATCTCTATAGTTCACCAACCGCTGTCTGCTGAAGTGGCTGAAGCTCTGGGACACTGTGGTCTTTGGGCGAGAGAGGAAACCCCGTCCGGCCCCTGCAGACGTCAGATCGAATTTTACAAATGCTCAAAACCAAAACCAAAACCAGTCCCAGCGTTTCAAAACCAAGTCCCAAATCACAGAAGAGATACTAGAGGCTGAGCTGGACCAGTACAAAAGACCTAAATTTAAGGTGAGTGAAACTGAGCAATCACAACAGATTTTTTGTATTAGATTTAGATTTATTTAAATGAACCTTTTTATATTTGTACTTGAGATTAATATTTACATTTGTTTTTAAATGTTATATTTTTGTTGGATATTAATATTATATATTAATATTAATGTTATAGGTGTTTAGATTTTAATCTATGTTAGTTTAGATTTATTTATAACATGTAGATTTTGAATTATGTTTTATAATCTATAAATATATATTAAATGTGTTATATATATTTGTTGTATTTATTAGCCCATGTATATTTAAAAAAAAGAAATGCTTATTTATAAATGCAAAAATATTGTAAAATTGGGATTTAGTTTGCTAAATTTGCCAAATGAACCATGTTGGTTTGACAGTGACCTGATGTTTTTTAGTGTAAAATACTAACAAGCTAAATGATGCTGGGTCGGACTATCAGAGAAGTAGTGAATGTCATTTTTTTTAACTGTATGTACCACACTACACAGGTGGCACTATTATCAGGTCCTCCTGGACTGGGGAAAACCACGCTAGCACACATTATCGCAAAGCATGCTGGTTACAATGTAGTAGAAATCAACGCTAGGTAAGAGGATGCAAGCCCTGGTGCTGCTAACCAATCTTGAAATAGAAGTTTGCACATATAATGTCAACAATCACAATCTAATAGCGCTGATCTGTTCTCAGTGATGACCGCAGTGCAGAGCTCTTCCAGAAACGCATCGATACCGCGACACAGATGAAGTCTGTCCTGGGAGCCAATGAAAAGCCCAACTGCCTAATAATAGATGAAATTGATGGGGCTCCTGCTGTAAGATCTGCTCTCTGTTTTATTGGTCACTTTAAATTCAACGGCTTGTCTAAATGATGCTGTTTTTACACTTTTTTGTTGTTGTTTTTTCGGCTCAGGCTGCCATTAATATTTTATTGGCCACCCTGAACCGTAAGGATAGCCGAGATGGAGAAGAGTCAGGTGGTAATGCCTTGAAAAAGAAAAAGAAGAAGCAATCTGTGCTGCTTAGACCAATCATCTGCATCTGCAATGACCTGTAAGTCTTATGTTTAAGGGGTATAATTGAATATTTAGTTTAGATTTAAAATATTAGAATTTCTGCATGTTGTCCCAGTCAACTATTAAACTTTTGAGAAAACACAAATAATATCCAACACATTTTCTGAACAAGAGCATTCAATGGCAACACTTTGCAATGAGGTCTCATTTGTTAGCATTGGTTAGTACATTAAATAACACTAAGAACGAGCAATATATCCGGTTACACTTTATTTTAAGGTGCCGTTACATTGGACTTGCTCAAATAAGTCATATTAATTAACTAAATGCATTCACTATAGTGTTACGTTTAGGGTTAGTTACTTGTTATTATGCATAATTTACTGCTATTACTATAGTAAGTACGTGTGGTAATGTGTATCTATGTCATATTAAAATATTTACCATATATTCTAACCATTTATTAACATTTGTAAATTGTAAGTATATAAAAATGCATAAACTAATGTTTACAGATGGAAATTTTTATCCTAAAAATGTATTGGTGAATGTTGAGACTAACATTAACGAAGATTAATAAATGCTGTGGAAGTATTGTTCATTGTTCACATTGACTAATGTAGTTAACTAATTGAACCTTTTTGTAAAGTGTTACCCGTTTCATTATTATTGTGCATCACCTTCTCAATATACATTAGCATTGAAAACTGTAATCAATTTACCTGTATTTTGTCAGTTATGTTCCTGCTCTAAGGCCGCTGAGACAGCAAGCTTTCCTATTGGCTTTTCCCCAGACTCTGCCCTCCCGCTTAGCTCAAAGACTGTCAGAGGTGACACACACATGCACTCACATGTTTACAAGATGATTTCATAAACACATGAATGAATGTAGACTCATAAAAGCTTTTGTTTCTTTGTGTAGATCGCACGGCGTCAGGGAATGAAAGCAGACACAGGGACTCTGATGGCCCTGTGTGAGAAAACTGACAATGACATCCGTTCTTGCATCAACACGTTACAGGTGAGAGAGATCTGTGCCTTTTTTAAAACTGGTCAGAATTAAAATATGTGATTGCTTATTCAAGTATGTGCAGTTTTTACACAGACGTGGACAGAAGCACTTGGATCAGCGCAGTGTCAGTTCCATGTGTGTGGGATTGAAAGATCAAAACAAGGGACTCTTCTCAGTTTGGCAGGAAATCTTCCAGCTTCCTCGACTGAAAAGGTAAACACATAATGCCATTCTCAAT
Organism: Cyprinella venusta; assembly: GCA_038021265.1. Lineage (NCBI taxonomy): Eukaryota > Metazoa > Chordata > Actinopteri > Cypriniformes > Leuciscidae > Cyprinella > Cyprinella venusta. The sequence goes on from CM075866.1 coordinate 36,516,097, forward strand.
GATAGCTTTTCAGTGTGGGCAATGAAATATAACTATTTAAAAAGACTCTTTAAATGGGTTTATAATGATTATTCTTGCATTTTTCTGACTTCGTTCTTATTCATGGAAAGACTGTTTTTATTATTCATAATGGTACATGTTTTTTTTTTTAAAAAATAGTTACAGCCAAGGCAAATATTTTTGCATATTTTACCCCCACCCAATTCTCAAATAAATATACATATATATTCTTTATGCTAAAGCAGCATATGTACCCTACTTATTTACTTTTTTGGATTTAAGGAAGACAAATGGTATGTTTTTTGGCGGGGTGGATAAAATGTGACCTGAAAATGGTTTCTGTTCAATCTAAAAGTAAAAAGGTAGGGCTGGGAAAGGATTAATTGCGATTAATCGCATCCAAAATAAAAGTTTGTGTTTACATAATATATGTGTGTGTATTGTGTATAATTATTTTCTATATATAAATACACACAGATGCATGTGAACATTTAAGAAATATTTGCATGTATATACTTTATATATATTTATACAAAATTAATATTATACATACATATAAATATTTGACATATTAATAACACATATTTCTTAAATATATACATGCATATGTGTGTATTTATATATACTAAATAATTATACACGCTACACACACATATAATATGTAAACACAAACTTTTATTTTGGATGCGATTAATTATTTCCCAGGCCTAGTAAAAAGATATAATTGGAAAGAATTTAAAAACATTTATTTGTCAGCTGTCATTTTTTATGTTTTCATGTTTTATCAGACTGTGCCACTGATTCCGGCATTCTTCATTTTATGATGGTGTTGTGATTTAGGAAGCGGATTGGTGGAGATTCATTTGGTGGTTTTGATGAAGCTGGACCAAAAGACGGTTCACAAAGGACTCAGCACATCTTACATTTGGTCTCATCTACTGGAGAGCATGAGAAACTCACTCAGGTAACTAGAGCTTTACATTCTACACTCTTTGGGCTTCTACTAAACTAAATAGGCTAAACTAAATTAAAGTCAGTAAAAAATATCAAATTACAACCAGAGATAAATATAATATAACAAAGTTATTAATAAAGTAAGGTCGAACTGTTATATATTTAGGTACAGGCATGTAATAATAATGTAAAATAACACTATAATTTTCACAGTATAAATGAAATGTACCGTAAAACTTCTAATAATAGCCCGGGATTTTATTTTCACAAATCGTCGAACGGCACCTGGTTGAATTTGAGACAGGCATCTATATGAGACAGGCCTTTAAAATTCAGTGTTGAGCTGTTGTTGAGTGAGTGTAGGCCTAGAGTCTCTAATCTCTAAAAATCTCCAAATGCTCCACATGAAACTGCGTTCTTCCGACCTTTTAGTATACTGTAGTGTCAATTGATTTCAATTAATATGCATGAGGGAGAGACGCACTCGTCTGGCGCGCTCTCTCTGCTCATTATGCACCCTATCAAGCGCAGCAGTTTCTATTCTACATCACTCACCGATCAAAAAGTCTTAGGTGGGACAAAAATTTGCTTTGGCGGCCACCAAAAACCGGACTATCTGACGGGTTTTAGAACATTGAATACAAACCGAAACTAAAAAACAGACACGGCCTCTATTTTGAGACCGGCTTTTATTTACCCGAACCTGCAGTCACACCAGGCATGTAAAGAAGACAGGCGTCTATTTGGGACTTGGCTATTATTTGAAGTTTTACGGTGGATGAATTTTTGCTAAACCTGTGTTTGGTTGTGTGATTAACATTAATGGCTTAGACAGCATCTTTTTAACACCTACAAAAGTGTGATATTTCAGCCAAAATGATTCTCTCTCCCTCTCCCTCTCCCTCTCTCTCTCTCTCTCTCTCTCTCCCTCTCCTGTAGGGCTTATATGATAACTTCCTCAGCATGAAGCTGAAGGACCCTGGGATGCTGGGTGTATGCACAGGTCTTGACTGGTTGTGTTTCTCTGACGTGCTGAATGAGTTTGTGCTACATGGACAAAACTACTCACTTATGCGCTACTTCCCATTCCTGCCTGCTGCCTTCCATCACCTGTATGCCGCAAACTCTGTCCCACGCATCAATTATCCACACAGCCACTACGAGGTGAGAGAATACAATAGACAGTGAGAGCACAAGCTGTCTATCCACCCTAAATACTGTAACAAATTAGGCAGAATCAAGCAGACCTTAAAAAAAAAAATCCTGTCTTTCCCTTTCTACCTTTCATCAAATTGAAAGCATTCTGTCCCAGTTACACACTTGACCATAATGTCTTAAAACACAGCAATCATGTGTCTCCCTTCACTATGACTGCATTTATGCCATTGATGTGCCATTGCCATTGTGTTGTGAATGTTTTTTGGTCTTTGATTATAGAGACAATTCAAAAGTTTTATAATAAGTCTTAAATTTGTTTCTAGGCTTTCACTAAAACTCAGCACACCAAGAATGCCCTCATTGCCATGTTGAATGACATCCCACCTGCCATACAGAGCCGTGTTTGTATGAACAGTCTCTGTTTGGACATCCTCAGCCTTCTCCTGGAGCTCATCTCCCCCAAACTGCGTCCGGTGAGTCATTTTAAAACAATATCACTGTTTCTAGAGAAATATTAAGCAGCACAACTGTTTTCAACATTGATAATAATACAAAATAAGTTTATTGAGCAGCAAATCAGCATATTACAATGATTTCTGATTGATCGTGTGACACTGAAGAGTGGAATAATTCAGCTTTGCCATCACAGGAATAAATTACATTTTGAAATATATTTAAATAGTACAATTATTTTAAATTTTAACCTTCAAATGGTCTTCGTTTCCTGTTTACACTTCTGGGCTTCGGGGTCTGTACGACCCCAACAATTGATTGAGTAATTGTACAAAAAATATACATTTTTAATCATACAAATAATATATCATTTTTGTTTTTGTTTACTTCTCATGTGTTTTTGGAGATATAAAGTACTTTTTTTAATCCATAGACCACACAATTCCTCAACTACACCATTAGCTTGCATAGGAATTATTATTTTTTATGACACATTGCATTTATGCTCTAGTACAAGGCCTTCATTTTTAAAATAAAATTGTAAAAAAAAATCTTTTTTAATTTTTTAGTTTTTTTAATTTAAAAAATTTAAAAAAAAAATTAATTTAGTTTTTTTTTCCACATTTTCCATTGATTTCAATGTGGGGTCATATTGACCCCGAAGAGCAGACGTGTAAACATTTTTTTTTTTTTTACATACCTTCAGTTTTTTTTTGTGTGTGTATAGATAGATAATGTATGAAAAGTCACAAAATCTTTTCACTGAGATGAAAGGGAATTTTTTTTATTAATTAAAAGTAGATTGGGATCGTATAGACTCCATGACCCGATTGAGGGCTAATATTATTTCACAATATTACAGTTTTTACTGTAAATTAATTGCTCATGTGAATGCATAAGAGATTTGATGTGTTTCTTACAGGTCAACCCTCAGCTTTACAGCACCAGGGAGAAGCAGCAGCTTTATGATTTGATTGACACCATGATCAACTACAACCTGACCTACAGACAGGACCGGACACCAGAGGGACAGTACACTTATGTGCTGGAGCCGTGAGTACATGCATATATACGCAAACAACATTAACCTGATCTACAGGCTCATCTAAACACATTGTTCTGTTTTGGGGCAGATAGCTATACTTATCTGTCAGGAGTTTAGTTATGCAACTCATATAGCAATAGAATACCTACTAACACACACACGGCACTGATTCCTGTTTGTCACGATTTATGAGAGATTAGGCTGCAGCTCTGGATTACTGTCTCTCCATCCCCTCCTCTTCCACTTTTTTTATTGTTATTATTTACCATCCCCTGCTTCACTTTGTCGATTCTCTCACATGAGAGCTCGGAGGGGTTTGTTACTTGCCTTTGAAAGTCGTGTTCATCACTCAAGCATATAAAAAGCCTTACAATCCTCTATGGGGCTTACTGTGTCCTACCACTCATATTGATTGATGGAAACGGTGCTGAAAATGTGCACATAAAAGCTTTCAACACTCACAAGTCGAGCACTTGTCGCTGAACCTTTGAAAGTCTGCTTGATGGAGCTAAAGGTGGATAAAAAGCAGGATTGAGAAGATAAACAAGGAAACACGGGAACAATCTGCACTACTGGATTGGTTTTCAGACCGAGTCGGCTCAAGCTGGAAGTGAAGAAGAGCATCTCTGAACAATCCTGTACGTTTGCTTCTTATTCATGGAGCATTTCTCATATTCTTTCTTATATAAAGGTTTTGTGTGAATGTTAGATTTTTTTCTAAAGGCTTTATTTAAAAAATACAGTAAAATTAATGAAATATTACAATTTAAAAATTCTGTTTTCCATTATAAAATGTAATCTATTCCTGTGATGACAACCGATTTTTTTTTTAGCAGCCATAACTGTTACAGTTTTCAGTGTCACATGACACATTCTACTTAATGTTTTTGTTTAAACATGATTTTCTCATAATTATTTAAATAACATGAAGTTTTTTATTTAAAAATAGAGATCTTTTGTAGCATTATAAAAAATATGCTGTCATTTTTTATTTTTTTAACATTTCAAAGATTCCTTGCTGGATAAAAGTATTAATTTCTTTATTAACTTTTTACGGTTTACAAAACTGAGTTAAAATAGTTTTCACTAAATTAACACATTTATTTATATGAATAGTACAATTTTATCATACACTACATGCAATATCTAACAGTAAACAGTAATATTTTTTAGCCTGTAAAATGTTAACCTTTTTTATGATAATTTGAAAGTACAAAATGTGTGTGTAAATGAATCAAACTAAAATCATCAGTTAATTTATTTAATGCCAAGAATGTATTATATCAGGCTAGATTAGATGGGGAAATCCCTGTGCATGTTTTTTCATTATCATGTTTCTGAAGCTCATTATTTACTTGCACGTGTGTGTTCTCTCTGTGATTTGGTGTGGTAGAAGCATGCAGCATTCGTTCCTGCAGGCCCGCTGTGAGGAGACACTGGTCACCTCTGACTGGGGTATTCCTCTGTTGATCGCCCTGTTACTGCTTCTGCTCTTTTACGCCTTCCTGTATCTTCCTGCCATCTCTTATCGAGTGTTACTCCAACAAGCGTTGAGTAACCACACCGAAGCCATGATGACCCTGGAAAATAACAAGATGGTCTGAGGATTGTACAATTCCCAAGCCAAATGTTGCATCACTGACTTCATTTTCATTGCATCGTCTGATTACGAGGAACATTATAATTCAACTTTTATCAGAATGGAAGAAACGTCTCTGCTTCGTTTATAACTATTGTGATATTTTGACAGACTGTGCAATGTTTAGTGATGCCAGTACACAGCAAGCATTTCCATATACACATGAAGTCTTTTTAGATGCAATGGCACATGAGAAGCACATTTTGCCCTGAGATATTGAAGTATCTGGATTTGACCTGATATCACACTGGAAATAACCTGGCAAGCTTTCGTCGCTATCCTGTTGTGTTGCCTAGAAAGGGAGAAATCTTTTTTTTTTTTTTTTAAATTTGAATTCTCAACATAATATTTGGGAACAAATACATTAACTTTTGAGCTGCTCCATGTTTTTTTTTTTTTGGTGACATAACATTGTCCTAGAGACATGACTTTGTGTATGTGACCAGGAATAACCTGCACAACTAATCCAGCTTTTTGAGTTTCATCTGCTTGTATGTATTGCACATATTGTCTAATTCTCTTTTATTCCTGCAACGGTGTTTTACCTTCGGAGCAAGAGGGATTATTTAGCTCTTTAAACCATCTCATCTTCATTTACCTTCATATCCCTCTTCATTAGAGTCCCTAGTTCAGATTCTATAATGTTATGTAAAGGTACACACTCTTAGAAGAAAAGGTTCTATATAGAACCTTAAAAGGTTCTAAAGCGCTACGTATTTGGAACCCCTAAAATGCAATGCATGTGAATCACAAAATTGAAGATATGGTGGTTAAAAATGTCATTAATCATTATCACACGAAGAGTGCCATTTCAGTTTTTATCCTCCAAAAATCTGCATGATTAAAATGTGATATTAAGTTACTACAACAGTTTAATAAACAATAATTTAATAACAACTACAAAATGTTGCAGAATAATGTAATATATGAATGAATAATAGCCTTTAAAGAACCTTTGTGCCAAAAGGGTTCTTTCTTGTCATTATTGAACCTTTTTTTTAGCATAAAACGTCCTTTGGAGTTGAGTAAAGAACCCTATGCTACATATATAGAACCCTTTTTTCTAAGAGTGTATGCTACCATTTCATTTACTTGTTGTACAAGCAGTAATTTGATGACCTGTATTTTCACAGTAATGTAGAAGACGTGGTGCATTTTCCGGGTTTGCCTCCCCGGAGGCAGCTGACCTATCAGGTGAAGCAGCTGATCGCCAGGGAGACCGAATTAGAGCGAATGAGGAGGGTGGAGAGGGCCCAGCAGAAACGAAACCCACAGAAGGTAGGGGTTGGACGATGAAACGAAAACTCTGGCCAATATAGTTTTTGGAGGTTTCTGCTTGGCCTGGTGGCCAATTTTCACTGATTTTTATATTCCATCTGTAAGAGCAGAGTGTGAAGGTTGAATTAGCGGAGCTTTGGCACACCTATCTATATATATATATATATACACACAGAGCAATGAATTCTGAGACAATGAATTCTGTCTAATCTTGCTTTTGTTTTGCCTTCAGAATAGTTAATACCCATTTATAGACACTGCACCTTTTACAATGGGAAAACTTATTGATTAAAATGGGTTTGATTTAGTTTGTTTCATCACTATTTTGCTGTGTTGACAAGATGTTTACATATACCTAAACTAAAACTTTATGATTTTGAAAATGTGCACTGTTTTGTCCGGCTGCGGTACCAGTTTTATCTTTGCGAAGTTAGACTAACAGACTTTGATATTGCAATTAAAGTGAAGACGTTAGGCACAACATGTATTTATCCTTTAAATATTTGATTAACCATTGTGTTATGTGCTTGGACAGATGTGCAGCTCCCCCAAACTAACTATATACAAAGCTGTAAACAATAATATTTCATTTACAGGATTGTTCATGTTGCATATTATTTGTTCTGTGTGTTTAGACAGAGGCTGTAAACAAGAATCAAGAGGAGAAGAAAACTGAAGTGAAGAAACCGACAAGCAGGAACCATCAGCAGAGGCTGGAGAACATTGTTAAACAGACTGTGGTGGAAACCAGGGTAAAGCATCTATATTAAACCACCTTAACTCTTTTACATCTGTCCTTAAACTACCACAGCAGCACCTGTAATCCTTCCTACGCTCGTAAAAATCAAATTTTAATTTGTATTTCCCTCAAGTCCAGTCCTTCATTGAATATTACCATACCAAATCTGATGCTGGGATTGGTGATTCACAAATTCACTCTGGCATTGTGTGAAACTCAAGCTATAACTAACCAGTTATAAATGCAGATAATGTAAATGAGCAGTATTAATTATGACCAAAGTTAAAATGCCAAACCAGAACATAAAGCACCTGGTTAAATTAGCCCATGAATAAGATGCGAGTTTTTGCACTAAACAGTGATTCTGTGCCACCATGTTAAATTATTTTTTCTCATTCTGTCTCTCTTTATACATGCTTGACTTTTGCTTCATAATAACCCAAGATTAATTGGGTTAATAGTGGATCAGGGTCAAAGTGCTCTCACCTGATGACTTGTTTATTTATCCTTCCCATGGTTATAGCCTGAATTGGATTTCTTTGGACGAGCCATTGCACCCAAGGAGAAGCCTATGATCACCACTACAGGTGTGTTATTTGCCCTATATATGTATATATATAAACAGCTCTATTTATCACTGGGCAACACTGCGGTTACTATGTTGTTTTTATTTGAGCTTTTATGCATATTACACTTTGTAACGTTATTGCTGTTCACGGTCAGGGACTATTTTTTTCTAGCGGAAGGAAGGCTTTTAGTGATTTTACTTCATCAAAGTTGCAATAATACTTTTTTTAACTTTAATACTTTTATTTAGTGGTAAATGTTTTATAAAAGCAATAAGGTACTCGAGGCAAGTGCTGTATCGTGAATACTCCGCTTCGCGTCGTGCCGAACAACGCCCTTCAGCCGTCACTTATTCACGAGACATTACAGCCTAACAATATAACAATAAGTGTTTTGTATAACCTAAATATGAGCTGATATCAATTCTCTCTACAGGTGAAGATGGCAAAGCAGGCGAAGTGGTGCATATTGGTAAAGCTGTGGGTAACAGTGATGTATGGTTTCGTTTCAATGAAGGTGTGTCTAATGCAGTGCGCAGAAACGTTTACATTCGGGAGTTACTTTAAAGTTAATTTACCACCTTGAATCAATACATAAAAACAAAAAATGTTCTGAATCTTGTACTGTATACAACTAAAATGTCAAACAAACAAAAAGCACTGGTTCATCTTTTTCTTTTTATTGTATTCTTGTATAGTTTTCTTACACTTTTATAAATACATGTTTTCACTTGTTTCAATAACAGCGTTTTTTTTTTCTTTCTTTCTTTTCATAATGTCATGGCCTGAGTAGAGCAAAGCAGATTTACTCCGAATTAATTAATTTGCATCTTTGTCCATCCTAGTCAAAGTCAGGCGGTGTGAGTCACACCTGTTGCCATAGTGATGATTGATTGACAGCTCTATATTATAACACATTTGCTTATCTCCACCCATGGGTTCTGCTTCAGTAAATCTGGATTCAGAAATGGATCCTCGTTCATTTTCTCCTCTATCCATTTAGTTAACCTAAAAAATAAATGGATAAAAGAGAGATAATAGCAACAACAAAAAATTTATAAGCTGTTATTAAATTTCTCACTTCTGTCAGCCCATACACCCTAGTATTTACTTAATTTAAAACACTAAACTTGGAACTGCACAAAATACATACATATACATATATATATGGTAATATACAGTATATTTAATAATAGCACATTTATTCTGATTTTTGTTTATGTATGAATATTAAATATGCAGATAAAATAGATAGATAGATAGATAGATAGATAGATAGATAGATAGATAGATAGATAGATAGATAGATAGATAGATAGATACTCACTCTGGAAGAGAGGCGGATGTTTTCTCTCTTTTTAGCTGTAGCTGCTGCTTCAGACTGTCCACATGTTTCTTCAACTGAGCCTCATCCAGCTCATCCATCTGAAATATCAGCCACCATATTTGTTAAAGTCTCAAAGCTAAAAATTCTGTAAATAATAGCTAGATTATTGCAATTCATTATAAAATAATTGAATATAAAATCTATAATTTCAGCATACTGTGAAGATTTCAGAGTTGTGTAGCTGAAAAGTGAAGTGACGGGATTGTCAGGAGTCCTCCAGAAAAATCGAGTTTGAATGTTTTGTTCTTTCGAAGAGGATGGTGTCCGATTGTGTAAATTCCTAGTGCACTCGCAGGAGATTTATACAAACACCTGGCGTTGAGGTTATGGAGCATTCAAACTACTTTGTTTCTCAAATTCTCTCATCGCGAGTTGGAATGGGAGGGATGTTTAGCTCATTGGATGTATGAAAAACACATGCAAAAATGTTGAACAATGCCCTTTTGGCTTTATCTAGTCTTCGCCAGGAACAATACACTTTAGAATAAATGCTGTGATGTTATCAAGAGACCACTTGTTTTTGTTTTTTTATATAATAGTCAATTGATTACATCTATAAACGTTGTTTATATGTCGGTGTATTTGCCAAAAAGGTACATTCAGATTTCTTTGAATTATTCTTGTAACACTTAAGTCACGCTTGTTTGGCACTAAATACAACAGTTTTCATGCTTTTGAGACTTGATTTAGCATAGACTGCAATCAAGAAAGATTGTTTACTATGAGAAAGATTTTATTTTTTTTTTTTTTTATTCAGCAAGGATGCATTAAATTGATCAAAAGTGACAGTAAAGACTTTGACAGTGTTACAAACAAATCTTTGTTCATCAAAGAATCTTAAACAAAAGTATCACGGTTTCCACAAAAATATAAAGCAGCACAACTGTTTTCGAAGTCGATAATACAAAATGTTTCTTGAGCAGCAAATCACCGTATTAGAATGATTTCTGAAGGATTATGCGACACTGAAGAATGGAGGAATAATGCATACCATAACTCGAATAAATTACACTTTTAAAATATATTCAATTATAAAACATTTTACATTGTAATATTTCACAATATTTCTGTTTTTCCATAACCAACAGGGTGTATGTTCAAGTACCTCAGTGCTCTACTTCCTGTCATTTCTACTTGGAATTGATGTAATTAACCATTGGTTACTTCTACCGTGTTTGCTATTGGGTTAAAAGTGAAGGCACCTGTCTGTTAATGAGATCAAGTGTCACGAGCGTGCAATGTTGTTTGTTGCTAAGCCTGTCTAAATCTTTCCCTTTAGGCTACTTATAGTAAAGTACAGCTATATCTGCGAGTCGTGTGTGTTCTCAGTAGCGAGTTAGGACTCGATGTCTTCTTACAGACAGCAATGAGGTATGGTATGATGAAGATCAGCTTTTATTCCAAGTCAGATCAGTGCTTAATAGACAACATCTTTTTATGAATGCATTCTGAAGAAAAAAAAGCCCCTGTAAAATCTCAATTGTCTTACAATAGTGCTTAACCCCTAAATCATCATAAATCAAAATTAGCCAATTACAAAAAAAAGCCAATTACTGTGTGCATAAACACTTAACAAGTGTTATTTTCCCAAAGTCGGGTTTGAAGTCTCAGTGTCAATGTGAATGTAAACATTAAACTTTCCATTTTAGAGATGCTATGTAAAATACATTTTCCAATTATATGTAGGGGAGACTGGGGACAGTTGCAAAACTTTGTGAATTTGGATTAGACAAATCAATTGTTTACACAATAATCTTACATCTCTCTATTAAGAGTCTAAACCATTTAAAGGTAATTACAGTCTACATTTTTCACAATTTGCATTTGAATGTAAGGAGTCAGATGGTTGCAATGTTACAAATACAATATATGTCAGTGTAAGCAAAACGATTATCATCATAAATGTAAGTTTTTCATCAGCTTTGATTAGATGACAATTATAGATGAATAGGCCTTATGTTCAGAACTGATATAAAATACAGTATGGCTTTTAGTGAAATGGGAAGAATGGAACAATTTTTGAGGCAACTAACTTTTATTTAGCCTATTTTCATGTAAAACATGTTTTAAAAACTATTTCATATTATGTTTATTTATTTATGCATTGTTCATGATTGTTTTATCATGGCTAACGGGAACTGTTGCAACTGCCCCTGTTCCTGTCAGCCATGATAAAACCTCATGTGCCAGCTAAACAAGGCTACCTGCTAACCATACAGCTTAAAGTTAACATATCACTCATTTAAACCATAGAAGTTTGAGCTGAATCACATAAAAAGTGACAACAGTATAACAAAAACAAAGCTTTCATACTCCAAAAACAGTTTTTCGTCAATAAATCCTGGAGCAGCTCAGAAATCTCTTTGATTTTTCCCTGCAAGGTGGGGCATCCAATTGGGCATGTGCAGTGTAAGTGTCATCACTCTAGCTTGTTTCTGATTGGAGATAAATGCCATGTTGCAACCATGCCCGGTCTCCCCTACATCTAATTGTCTCCCATTAAACGAAGCAAAAAATGTTCTGGATATACCAGCCATAAGGCACCCAGCTCTTTAGTTATTCGCATCAGGACAACTCAAAACTGCAATGTTTCTCAAGTCACAGTCAATAGCACAAGTAATATGTTAAATGCTCTTCTGGCTGATTTTGTCTGTTCTTCCCAGGATTGTAGCTCCGGCAGCGTTCTCCACCCCTTGCAACCATTCAGAGCATTTCAGTAGGACGCTTTGATCCACACTCTGCTCGTTGTCTTCCTCATATTCCACGTCGTCATATCGGTGGCGGTCGTTCAGGAGAGAGATCTTCACCAGTGGGATGTTAGATCGAGAACCCTTGGTAGGTAGACGGCCTTTCTGGTGTGGTGGCGATATGGTGCCAGCACTCCCACGGAGCAGCTTCTCACGGCTCCGTTTCTGCAGGAGCAAAGTGGCCTCAGGTGTCAGGTTGAGAGAAAAGTTAGATTTGCTATTCAATCCCTGGCTTGATCCAGAGGTCAAGATCCGGTCTGTCGGGATGCTTGTTGCTGAAACACTGGCAGGAATCATCTTCTTGCTTGAGGAGGTTGTTGCCAAATTGGTTCCAGAGGTACTAATATCAGAAGTACTTTTAGAAGAAGTTGGGGATGAAGAACTTGAAGGATCGGTGGGTCTTGAAGCCATAATCAAGGTGCTTTTACCCTCCGTCCTCAAGCCGGAAGTGGCTCGACTGGTGGGCAACTTGCTTTTGAGTGGCGAGGACTTCTTGTTCAACTTCTTGATCCGCTCCTTCACAGGACTTTTCTCCTCCACAGCCTTGATCGGAATGACAGGCGACGGTCCTGAAAGTTTTTCTTTGCCCGCACTGGGAAGACTCCGAGGTCTGGTCACAGGTGGGAAAGGCATCTTCACCAGGTAGAGCAGCACGTAGCACAAGAATTCGGTCTTTGAGGTGTAATGCGACAGAAATGGGATGTGATCTTTCGCATGATCAGGACTACCAGTTGTTTCTAGAGCCCCCAACATCCACTTTTTTCTTCAGACACAGCCACTGTGGAAATAGCGTGCAGGAATTGCTTGCTTATTTATAGGCTCTTGGGAAAGGGGTTTGGCCAAGGCAATGTGTGAATCCTTTGGCGCAGGTAAGCTTAATACTTGCGGCTTAGTGTTGCGTAACGTATCGAGATGTAAACATTCAATGCACTCTTGCTAAACCGTGGGATTGCACAGGTAGTAATGCAAATGAGAGTAGGCTAGAGTAGATTGTTTGATTTACAAAGCTTCTTCTTATTAGTCACATTGGTTAAACCCAACTCAGTCCTTACATACATGTCTGTACAGCGCAGTCTCATCCCAAGACATCATATAACTGACGTCTTGGGACGTCTTTTGACCATACGTCAACATCCGCCGTTTTAGGGTACCCTTTAACGTTCGTTAGATGACGTTATCGGATCCTAACCCTACCCCAGACTTAAACCTACCCCGTCACCTAACTGACGTTAAAGGTAAAGCATCAGTTGTATGACGTCCCAGGATCGTCATGTAACTGACGTTAAAGGGTACCCTAAAATGGTGGATGTTGACGTATGGTCAAAAGAGTTATATGACGTCTTGGGATAAGACTGTGTTAGTCTGTAATAAAGGTTAGTGTTGTGTGTACATTGTAATTTAATATTGAAAAGACAGATCTTTCTGGACTTCTATAGACTACTATAGTTCCAAGTGCTCAACAAGCATTAGTATGTGTGTCTGATCCACACGTGTATAAGCATTTTCCCAATTAAAGGATCTTAGGGTTTACTGAACCTAATCTCTTTAAGAGGTCACGTCATCTATCTCGTGCATAGCCTGTGACTTTCTATTTACTTCTTGGCACCAGGTAAAGGTTCCTCCTGCATGCTGTAAGACTGACATCACAACCTGTGTACATCCCATCAGTATGACTGTCAGATGTTCATTCCCAAGGTGAGGCCAAAACTTAGTCATTTGTAGGCAGTCTTGAATTCATTCACTCAAGAAATGAATTTATTCATTTCGTTGGCCTGGGTAACATATTGCAGAACCTGATTTTACTGAGTGCAACATGTTCCTGAATCAACATTCTAATCATCCCTCAGATTTGAGGTGTATAGTTTGTCAAGTTCAAGTTAAGTGCTTCTACATCAGTGTTATCCACCCATCATTTCACTCTGATTTTAGGGGTGATTTAAAGTTGCGTGAAACGAAAGTTGAGATTGTAATTTTTTCCACGTTGTGACGTATATCCGAGTGAAATGGCCAGGGCTTGATGCGTGTAACTCGGCAAAATATGTCACAATTCCTATGGTATTTTAGGAGGTCTGAACAGATTTTTGCGGTAAATATTCATTGCTGAGTTTAGAAGTGTTGGTATAAACCGTAACTACACCACCAGGGGCTAAAGGAACTTTCTACATAGTTGACTATGGAGCAATGTGAATTCTGACAAAATATAAATGGCCAACATTTGCTTAACCCTAAAACTGTATTCTGGACAAATGTGGGCAGAATAGTTTTGATTTATTTTTTTATGAAAAATATTTCCCTTGATCTGAGCGGTACAAGACTTGGATACTTTTCCTAAGTTTGCCTCCTGAACACACATTTTTTTTGACTCAATTCTACAATGTTAAGTGGGTGAAAAAAACTCCTTAATCTTGTATTTGGGTCAAAAATGGGCACCCATAGAAATTAATGGGAAAAACTGTAATTTAGAGCATTCTAAAATAAGCCAAATTAAGACACCAGATGACAGCAAAGTCACTTCATCTTTAGGTTTTAGCTCTAAGAACTTATTGGAATGATATTTTAATGTAGTTAAAAAATAAAACATAAAAATAAGCATAATTTACTTAGAAAATATGGTACTTTTTGAAGTAAATAAATTCAAAAATACCCCCAAAATTAAAAGAAACACTATACATGGATTGACAAAACATTATCGAAGACAGTGATATAACATTTATAATAAATAAAAATTAGGATCACACCTGAGTCCCACATCTGTGTCCACAATTGTCCACAATTACAGGATTAAGAGCTATAAAGTAAATACGGTTTGAGGGTTAAATAATATACATTTTGTTAATTACAGATATTTGAAGGGTTTTTTAAAAAGTCAAACGGGCTAATTGTGTCATTTCTGCACCATTTGACATAGTTTAGACTGCAGAAATATTTTAGACTGCATGTTATTGTGGTTCCATCAGTCCATCCATCATGGTTAACCTAAATATTACAGAAAGCGAGTCTTGAGTCTGTGCCTAAACATCAGTCACAATTTTCATTCGAATGACATTTTATTAAGCAAATTCATCATCATTTCCAGTCTTATGGTCTCTTGCTGTTGCTATATTGTGTTTTTTAGCATCCCTGGAATGCCGTAATGACCACTCATAATCCTTGACTGGGATCCTTATCTACTTACATTATGCCTGAATTGTTCTTGCCGACATATTGGTCTCAGAGACCTGAAAGTTGTTTTTAATGTTGGTATGAGGTTGCAGTGCTCTGTAAGTAGGCAGCAGTTTGAAACAGGCTCCCTCTACTGGTAATGAAGGTTATATGTGAACAGTATCAGTGGGTAACCAGCAGAATAGTATCTTGTTTTAAAGAAAGCAAGTAGCTGTATATACTTGTTACACTCAAGATTATGAATCAGCCACATGCAGAGCACATTAACTTCTAAATGAATAAGCGATTACAGTTCTGGCAATTACAGTTCCTCTTTCACTGCAGCCTTCTGATCCTTCAGATATTTCTTCCTCTGTTCCTCCTCCTGCAGAATATTAAGCACAGCATGGTGAGTGGGCACAATAAACACAATTCATTTGGCTATTCATGTGAAAAGGAAATATCTTACCTTTACTTTTTCCTTCTTGGCCTTTTCAATCTCTTTTTTCATAAATGTTACTATAGGCTTCAGCTTTCTTTTCCCAGAATATGGTATTACCTGGCAAATATTTTTGTTTTTAGATTATTACAAGAAACTACAAGGCTAAATCGTCGACAGTACTCCTAAAGAATATACTAAAATCACATCACATTTCTTTAACACAGAGAATAACATAAGAACACGGCTGTCCTGAATATGGAATTAACAATGAATATAAATATTTAAAATATTACGTAGAGCATGCGAGACTGCTTACCCTCTCTACATAAAGGGCAGGAAATAATTTGATTGATGGGTATTTTTCTCCTAGATGAAGGTTTACATCATTGGAAGTAACATCAATCTTGGCGACGACAATATCTTCGTGTTCACTAAAGTGTTCAGCAAGCTCATCCCACAATGGAAACAGAGCACGACTTTCGCTGCTCCAATGTGCATCTGTTGAAAAAGGGTATGTTAAAAATGCTTACATTATACATTACAAGGGTATGTTAAAAATGCATTACATTTAACATTTTTACTCATCATGCTGTTTTTGGATATGTCAGGATACAGATGTACAATCATTTCTCTAATTCAGTGCTTTTCAACCTCGGGGCTGGGGCCTCAGGATGACTTAAAATTATTTAAAATACAAATAAAACAAGCATTATAAATAAGCTAAAACAACTGAAGTAAAAAAAAGTTGAGATCGCTAGTTTATACCACTAACAAGGCTCAAAATAGCTCCACACTAACGCAGTAACATAATGAGGCTCCATACATGCAAAACAAAGCATTGAGAACTTTGTAAGTGTTCAGACCGTTTAATAAGAAGATACTTTATGAAGACAGGTCACTTCGCGTATACAGACAGAAGCCATCTTAGAAAATAGTCTCGATAAGTCGATCCCCGAATGCCGTTCATACAGTTCAGAAGTTCGCTGAACTTCATACAGTTCAGCTCACTCAGCACGACGTTCGTGGTTTGACTTATCGAGACTTATCTTTCTGTTGGTGATGGCGCAGTGGATACTAGGGTGGTGGTGAATCACTTTTCAGTCAAGGATTAATCTATGTATCATGAAGGTGAAAATATATATATAGCCAGTAAATTTTTCTTAAGTCACCGTTTGCAGGTGTGGTAAAAAAAAAATAAAGTTTTAGGCCCTGCATGGACCTATGATATCAAGTTGGAGAGGTCCATAATTCTAAGATTTCAGATACGTACAGAACAAGACAATGACATTTTTGTTATGGTTGAAAGCCACTTTTTCAAAGTTCATCCCGACGAGCTCTTTCACTGGCTGTGTGTCCCAGTTTTCAGGAATTTGCTCACTCTGCAGCTTAGGCTGTAACACACAAATCAGATGGATTATTTGAGCTTTGAGTTCTATACATTTTTGTATTATAGTTAAAAGTTATTATAGTTGTTATAGTTGTATTATAGTTAAAAACATTATCATAATTAATTATATACTAGGGCTGTCAATAGATTAATTAATTAATCACACCCTTTTGTGAGATTATTCACATACTTGTCATGCAATTAAGCATAGGTCTGCATAATTGATCTTGTTTAACGTTTTAAGCATTTTGAATGTTTAACGTGTTGAGCATTTTGAATTAATCGCCTACGTTAATGCATTAACAGCCCTATTATATACAGTTATTAATTAAACTTAATAAATATAGTATATATATTTAATATTTATTTAATATGTGCTGTATTAGTATGTTTACATTTGTACTCTAGTACATTTGTGTATAATATAATTAATTTAATTGCTGTATTGAAAGTACAGAAGTACAGACCTTAGCTTTCCCGCCCAGGTAACTCAGACAGAACTCTAAAACAGTGTGTGCATCGAACTGATCAGATGGCAGTTGGTATTGAAGGTTGTCCGATAGATTGACCATGCGGACCTGAGGCGCTTCTTCCGACCTCACACGGAAATACTCCATAATACGGCCGTTTCGTGGCTCACTCACGTCAACCATTACAAACAAAACCTGATAATAGAGTTTTTAAAGTATGCAACGTTATTGTAATACATAAGGAACCATAAAACAGAAAGACTTCAGGCAATATCGTAATAACGATCTACAGTATTTGTATGGATTTATTACACTGACCTTCCCTCTGAGTTTTTCCGCAGTGGTCTTAAAAGCATGGTATATCTCTTCAAATCCATCCTCAGTCTTATTAATAAACAGAAGCAAATGATTCAGCACGACTGAGTTTAGGATCTTAGACGCTGTCTGGGAGGAACCCAAAAAAGAAAAGAGGTTTGTCAATTTTTCTACATCTATTATATGTCACAATGCCTATTTGTTAAAATATATATAGTTACCACGCCATTGTACTCGGTCACGAGTTCCATCTCATAAAGTCTGATAAAGTGAAAGAGATCATTCTTCATTGTGCTGCTTCCCACCTCAAACTGCTTGTCAGGTTTAGACTAAAGAAAATGATATGCATGGATGAAACAATTCATAAGATAAAAAGACGGCACCTTACTGTTTTTTTTTTGGTAGACAATTGGAACCTACACTGTCCAAGTGAGCTCTGACAGATTCTCACCTTTCTGATGAGGAGAACCGTGTCTCCACTGATCTCATACTTGCTGAAGATTTCATCTTGTCCTGTTACTCCAAAGGGCAGGTCAGCGATGTCATTGGCTGTTTCATAAAACACTTTCACTATGCCTTCTTCAAGACCCTGTAATGTATAAACACATAAAAGAACATCATTAAAAACAGTGGCTAATGCAACAATACAATAAAACATCTTGAATTTTGAGTTATTAGTTCTCCGCAAAACATTTGCCGATAATGTTTTAAAACATCTTTATGGCTAATGAATGAATCCTTCTTTTGGACTGATTCTTTAAAATAAAAATATGAGGTGATTCATATTATAATGAAACTAAGCATAATTGGGGCTGTATTGTTTTTTATTTCTTTTAGAAAAAGTAGCGAATCTTTTTGGAAAAAAGTAGCGATTCTTTTTGAAAAAGTAGCGATTCTTTTAGAAAAAGTAGCGAATCTTTTTGGAAAAAAAGTAGCGATTCTTTTTGAAAAAGTAGCGATTCTTTTAGAAAAAGTAGCCAATCTTTTTGAAAAAGTAGCGATTCTTTTAGAAAAAGTAGCGAATCTTTTTGAAAAAAGTAACAATTCTTTTTGAAAAAGTAGCAATTCTTTTTGGAAAAATTAACGATTTTGAAAAAGTAGGGATTCTTTTTGGAAGAAATTAACGATTCTTTTTGAAAATAACAGATTCACCCAAATAAATTCCCACGTTACCTTAAATAATCCAAGCACCACAAGCTCATTTTCACCTATGAACTTTTCCAGCTGCGCGAGATTACGGATGATTTCAGCGCTTGGACCCTTCCTTCTTTTAAGCCACGTCAGGATGGAGGCGGAGTTCTTAAGATCTGGGGGTGGAGTCAAACAACGAAACCCATGGGTGATTAAATAATGAAAGATTATTTTTAATTATTTTGTCTAACATCTCTGTCAACAAAAGTATATATATATATATATATATATATATATATATTAACATTACCAGGACAGTACACTGGGTTTTTCTTGTCTCCAAACAGGTACAGCCGTATTGATGGTATTGTTGTGACGTTAAGGGATGCAAAAAGCCCTTTTTCTTTTTTCACATCCACTCCTCCCAGGCTCACATGAGACCGAGCTTCCTTCAGGGCAACAGCTGCCTCTCTAAACTCCAGGATAGAGCCAAGGGACTGGCCAGAAAGAGGTGCATCTACAGCAGGTATGAGAAAAAGCTGCAACAGTTTCAAATATTCACCACAGAATGTTTTATAGGGGCATTTTCTTGTGGTCCCAGATGTACAGACTCTGACACTAATTTGCTTCTAGTTTGTCTATATACACATATGTATCTCCATTAGTAAGTAAATAGTCATTCAGCAGATGTTTTCATCCAAAAAACAAGTGACTGGCTCAAAGGCACAGTGGTGATAGCTCATTGTTCATTTCTTGTGGAGATCGAACCAGAAACTTTCCAATAACCAGCCCTGAGATTCAAGCAGAACATAATTTACCATCATTTGTTCTTTGTACTGTCTTCTTTTTATTCACTATTTTCCTTCCCTTTTCTTGCTAAAACTGCTGCTGGAATTTTCAATTTCCTTTTGGGAGTAATCCCTAAGGATTAATAAAGATAAGTCTAAGTCTAAGTCTAAGTCTAAGGAGTGGGTTCATTTTAAAAGTATTTGATATAGCTTGTTAAAATCTCATGGAAACAACTCGAGGAGTATCAACGAGGAAAAACACTGGAGAAAATAAAAGGTAGGCCTACTCTTGATGTTTTTACTTCGAGTTGGTGTGTTGGTTTGTCACCTCACGTAGCTGGATTTACGACAGAAAAGCCATAAAAACACATGCGAGAAGATATACTCACAGAAGTGCACCAATAGCTGGTTGTATTGTTTAAGAGCTCGTTCAAAATTGCCTTCTGTCAGCACTAGAACACCGTTGTCCTCGAGGATTGAGTTGGAATCGCTTTCCGCCAGAGCTTCGCGTAAATACACGCACAAGGTCAGGCACAGTGTAAAGCACACCTTCATTTTGCCTTCAGAAGCTGAAACAGACCCTCCGACCTTTGAGTGTGTGAAGTGCTACATTAAAAGGCGTGTACGTATAGTAATCTTGAGTGTATAGGCGATATCAGCGTGTACTTTGGCAATGGAAAGTTTACAGCCAATACGAAGAGAGATAGATAACATTTGGACAATGACAGAGAGGAGAACAATAGTTGACTGTTTGTGATTTGAGCACAAATCGGTAGTCCACACGGTAGAGACAACTCTTTCTTAAAGGTAGCCTACACAGTAAATTTAAAAAAAAAAATCAAAATAGTTTTAACTCAAGTAGCCTATTCTAGCAATTTTTATTTATTTTTAACAAAAGACAAGACACGAATAGTAATGCTGCTTTCATGTGCAATCAGAATTATGGTAAATACAAGTTTTCTAGTTAAATAGCTGCAAGCCACAATTATGGGGCCAAGCAAAGCCTATTATATGGCTATATTTGGTATATTTGGACATATGATTTTAATAGGGAACGTTTGAACATTGCACAATTCACATTCACTCTTTGAAAGTAAAACACATACACAGGATTCAGGAGAAATGTTTTACTGTTGTTTTAAGGGTACAATATTTATATTTAGTGCCTTTCATGTCCATTTGTAATCTTTACACATCAGCTTGGATACTTGCATGGCTAAAAAACAACTAATTTCAAGACACTGACGTAACGTCAGGTCATCACGTAGTTTCAACCCACTCAGTCAGATGCTCAAAAGTACAACACGTTCGGATAGACGTTCGGTCGGTCGTTCGGATGTTTGATTTTGCCACGGAGTAAGCTCCATAACATAACGGCCATAACCGACCCAGTTGTCCACGTCTGTCGCCATGGTTACTATTGCAGTACGAAGGTCAAACCTAGCGGAAACCGGGGGTAATGCAGATATGACGTCATTGACTGGCGACTCCTCACCCCTGCTCACACGCCCCGTTTCCATGGTTAAAAATCGCAATTTTCTCAAGATTTACAAATAGTTGGAAACTAAATATCATTGGCTAAGTGGAATAATCCTGCATATTGTACCTTTAAACTCCCTCCTCCAACTCCACCCAACAAACCTTTAATCATTCTGTTTTCCTGTAAAGTCGTACATTGCAAGCTTTATCATGTATTTTTACAACTCATAATTGAGTATTTTAATATGCATGCATTTACTGGTTCTGTTCTGTACCTCAGGGGGTTTGACTTGCTCTCCCCGCTCTGCCCAGGCATAGCAGCATGGACAGGCGTAGGAGTTTTTGCCCAGAACAGAACCATACCGCCAACACTAACTGCTATAATTGCAATAAATTTATATACTTGGCAAAGTGGTCTTGACTGAACTTACATGCAAGTCTTTTTTGCTTGGTTGCACTAGAGTCCCAGATCCAAGACAGTGCAAAATTTAGCAGTGTGGCAGTGTCGGTGTTTGACCCCAAGAACACTGAGTAACATTTCTTGAGGGTCAACTTCCACATTTCCTATTCAATGAAATGAGAAAATCAGTTTCACATTCCAAAATCAGTACCAACAATATATTCATTCGCATGTGTACAGCTGTGAGCAATAAAAATACAGCCAGCTATTGAGTGGTTTCCTCTTTATTGAACATACCGACCAGTCCGCTGGCAGCGAGCCCATCTGTATGTGAGCATGGCCTTTCTGTACTACCCAAACTAGGGGGAAAGTCAGTGCTGTGCTTGAATTTATTTTCAAAGAAGCTTGTCTATTAATGGGCAAAGCTAACATTTTCAGCTAGTCAGCTTGAGATCATTTCAATTTAAACTGGTTATATCTCTTAAGCCTATGTTAAGGGATACGGCAGGCAAAAACAGTTTTTTTTTTGTTTTTTTTTCCACTGGTCAATTTTGAGATTTTGGGCTATTTTATTCAATAACATGTCGTCCTTCAGACTTGTGCTGAAAAAAGTCCAAAATACACATTTAGGTCTTTATTTTACTACACTTTGTCTGTTTGCGTGTCTAGATTTCGCCTAAATTCCTCAGAAGTTGGCATTCTAATCATCCCGCTGCTCCGTGATCGCGATCCACACCCTGTCATCGCACGCACCAAATATGGGCATTTCCTGTTTATCAGCAACCAATCATGAAAGTAAAATGGGCCATTTAACTTGAAATGCGCAATCCCATTAAAATCTTTAAAGGCTGTTATCAAAATGAGTTTTTTTTTCTCACACTTCTAGTGACGATTTTCCACTTCTGTAGCATTTTACATACACCAAACTTTACAGCCGTATTCCTAACTATATCGTGAAAGTTTGTTCCGAGGGATTTGTTGATATATCATTCTTGGCCTACCTAAAAATAAGGCGGAAATCTATTTTTAAGGCTATTGGCAGTATTTTCTGATTTACAGGGTAACAAACGGGGATATTCATAATCCCCTCTGAAAATGTCGTTTAATTGAATATATCAACAAAATGCAAACATAATTTTGAACCTTGTTTTTTTCAATGGTCAGATTCGTCACTTCAAAAAATATGCACAAATTAGCGCTTATTTAATTAGATATAGAAGACTTGCAATACATTTTTTTCTCCTATTTATATGAGTAATCAAGTGGTTAAGTTTCATGGTGAAATCTGTACGTTAAAATTTTTATCCTATTCACCTGCAGTGTCTCGCCTTAAGAGCAGAAGGATAATCTATCTCTCTTTTTTAGTTATGAGAATTAAAACATATTCATCAGAGCAGTCACTCAGAGCTGAAGCTCAGCCATAATAATGTTCTTTTGCAAAATGCTTGCAGTTTTGTTTTTAACTGCTAAAGTGCCAAAAGGTACATAACCTTGTGTGTGTTTTGCTCTACTACATCACATGTTCTCACAAAATATGATGAGCATTTTCTAACAAAATATTTGCATTTTGTGTGTTTCAGAGTATGTTAGATGTGTGTAAGCTTGTTTTTGGATATCCTACAGGTACTGTTGCTGCAGGAGTGTGAGGAACGCCAAACCAAATACGCAACAGATTCAGAGCCAGGAGCAGCACCTTGAGAATAAAGGTCAGATAGATGTTACAACCAATCCGGGACAGGGGAATTTTTTCCATTTCATAAACAGTGAAAAAGCTATTTCACAGTTCAACACTAAAAAAAGAAATACCAAAACACCACGGTACCTTAATTGTTTTTCAGGGCAAGTAGCTTGAAAATTAACAAATACTAATTAAAACAAACATATACTTTATAAGCAATGCTGGTTTGTTGAAAGACAAATGAAAGACATAAAAAATATCAAAAATGAGTCTCACCAAAACAAAAGTTGCTGAGCCTCTCTCTAGTAAACATTGCACAGTGAAGTGTTCATTATCCAGAACTGACATAAGTCTTTGATGAGAGAGCTCCAAACAACTCCTACATAAAAAGATCCATACAAAAGAGATGCTGTGCCAAATTCTGGGCTTTTTTTCCATAAACCCGGCTCTTGTGAACATCCTGGGGCTGTAGTTTAGGAGTTCAAATGTATTGGATATGCTTTGCCATTGTCAGTGATAATTTCTGTCATGTTGTTACAAGCTGATAATAGAGGAATATCATTCAATATCATATTGAATACAGTCCTTAAGCTCTTAAGTCCTCCACTAGGATCTGTGTTTTGTGTCTGGCACAGATACGCAAACATTAAAAGACTCTTATTCAAAAGAGAGTACTAGAACACACAGGGACACAATTGAGCTTGTTATCTGACTGAAACCCTTTGTCTTTTACGTCTGTAAATATGTTGATGTGTTAATAAAATATAACTGAGGACTAAATTAACTCTCTCGAGCCTCTCAAGGATTCCTGGGTAGTTAAAGTCTGTGGAGGATACAAAGGGGGCGCTACTGAGCACACTTCAGAGCGTTAAAATGCTAAATGGGAAGGCCTACGGATTAGTAGACTTGGTGAGCACGCGCAATTTAAGTCCACTAGACCGAAAATCCGCATGAAGTGCGCCATTTGGGACAGGGCCTTACTGAACCTCTTCAGCTGCTGGAGTCTTCATTACTCTGAAGAGCTGTGGTTGGAGTAAATGATGTGGGTGGGGCCTTCCACTGTCCAATGGGGATGAAAGAGAGGAGAGGTGAGGGATATCACTGGCGGATAAGACCATTGATAACACAACATGATCCTATTCCTGTCCGCAGACCAATCAGAGAAAAGAAAATAGTTTTATGACAGAGTCAGAGCTCTCATTTTATGCTCTTGTGTGAAGAGAAAGTCTTTTAGTTCCAATCAGTAATGGAAAAGAATGGAATTCATCTGTTGAAAACAGCATAAAAAGATGCAAGGTGCTGCCTTGGGCACATTGGAAACAAACTGCATTTATTTACACAGCGTTATTTATTCATTATAATGGTTCTCACAAATTAACACACTGCTCTTTTATATGAAGCATATGTCAAGCTCCCTAAATACTGGTCTGTTTGTAACACAAAGCCAATTTTAGCTTTAGAGAACTAAGAACATTGTGCATGAGTCATATTGACTATTTTTATGCTGCTTTTTCGTCCCTTTTGGAGCTTGGCAGGTTCTGGTTATTGTATGTTTTTGTATTGGAAAGAGAATTGTGAATATTTGTGAAAATAAAATCATACGTCTTTTCAGCCCGTTCTCATCCCAAGGCGTCATCTAACTGACGCTTTAGGCACCTTTTAGCGTCAGTTAGATGACGCTTTCCTAGCAGTCTAACCCTAAACCTACCCCAGACCTAAACCTACCCGCGTCTGACGCTAAAGGTAAAGCGTCAGTTAGATGATGGCCTAGGATTGCGTCATCTAATTGACGCTAGCGTCGGATGTTGAAGCCTGGTCAAAAGTGTCAGATGACGCCTTGGGATGAGAATGTGTTGGTCTTATCACTTTTAGGTGAACTTTTTCTTTGAGTGTGTCATGTATGCTCTCTAACCTGAATTCCTCAGGGTTCAGGTGTTTCACTGCCAGGGCGTAGACTAGAGAGATAATGTTACCCTTCTCCACCAGCAGACTGACAGGTAGATTGACAAGTCCAGTGTCCTGATGCCCCAGGGGAGGGTGGGATGAACAGGTCCTGTGTGCCTCTTAGCCATCCAGATGAAGGATGTTTCAAGAACTCTGGATGCATCCAAAGAGCAGCTAAAGTAACCATGAACTCAAAAATATTTTTATGCAATATTGCGGTGTTTATTATAAATGATTAATCAGTGTATTACTTTTATTTTAATAATTCACTTGCTTGTAATCTTTAATCAAAATAACTTCCTTAATCAAAAATTAAGTCTTCTAGTATAGCTGTGCCAAGAGGAATCTGAATCATTCCCATCTGAATCTTGCGGACACTGAGAGCGTGAGTAGGAGCTGTCTATGAGATAACAGCAGGAGCAACTTTAGCAGCTTCTCCCTTTGACTTTATGCCTCCACGTTCCCCCGATTGTCCGCGAGCTTCTCCTCATTTCTATACGGTAACTTCTCTACTGTGCAACAGAGAGTCGTGTGGTTGTGACGCAATCGTTAGCCTATTTTTACAAAAACTGCTTCTACAGGGCCATAACATAAGATACAAGGTAATGGAGCCTTTTATACATTGTCATGTTTCTTTAGAAATAAACAATGGGCAAATGAAGTCTTTAAACAACTCAGATGTAAAGTTATTTGCTTTCAAAGTGATGCTAAAATGAATGGGAGTCAATGGAATGCTAACAGCAAGTGAAGGTTTGCTAACTAATGGCGGCCCCCAGGGTCCAGGAGGCTTCAGTTTCCGGCTGGTCAATCTGATCTCATGAAATGGCGTATGTATAACACGCCAATTCGTATTTCCATTTTTGGTGTGCTATCAACATGCATAATCGCTTTTCAGCGTGTTTATGAATGTCGTTGACTTAACGTTACATTACCTACTGTATATAAATATATGACCTACCCCAACCCCGTCCCTAAACCTACCCGTCATTGGGGTTAATACCATTTATGAGTGTTACCCTACCATATAGGGAAAAAAAAATATCGCTCCCCAGATGTAGATCTACATTTTACTTTGTTTCGCTCTGACATTTAACAGCGTGTACATACACGCGGAATCACTCGGACATTTAGCGGCGTAGACATGCAAGTATACACACGGATAGCTCAAAATGTGTATGGATAACACGCCACTTGACTTGAAAGTGGCATGTATGTTTACGCAAAAGTCATGATGTTATGTTGGGGTGGTGGATTAACAGTCTCATCCCAAGACGTCATATAACTTGGGACGTCTTTTGACCATACATCAACATCCGCCGTTTTAGGGTACCCTTTAACGTCAGTTAGGTGACGGGGTAGGTTTAAAGGTAGGTTTAGGTCTGGGGTAGGGTTAGGATCCGATTACGTCATCTTACCGACGTTAAAGGGTACTCTAAAATGGCGGATGTTGACGTATGGTCAAAAGTTATGTGACGTCTTGGGATGAGACTGCGCTGACCGTGCAATCAGTTCCAAATGGACAAAATCAAGTCCCACCCTAATTTTTTTCTTGTTTGAGAAGACAGATTTAAGTCACATTATGGGCAAATAGAGTTTACCAACTTCTGTTTCATGCTGTCTTTAATTATTTTCCTTTGCAAGGTATTTAAACAATGTAGCTAATTTAAGCTAAAAAGACAAAAAACAAAAAAACAGCTGTAAACTAAAATATAAAGAACCTTTTATATTTAAAATGAGCTAGTTGCATTACCACCTGTTACTTTATTTGAAACAAGTCAATGGCACAATGTTTATTTTAAGGAATTGTTTTTAAATAGTAATAAAAACCCATTACCAGAAGTATGCAGCCCGATATAAGTCTCCCAAACTGTGAAAGAGCAACTTCTGGTAAATTAAATGTTCTGGCATGAAACGTGGATGAGCATGCCTCGACAAAACACTCTTTGTATTGTGTTAAACTAGAACTGGGGAGTATTCAAATGAAATGAATGACGCAATCAGGATCCGTGCTCAGTAGGGTACAAGTGAATAACCCTGTAAAGTGTTCAGTAAAGTCTCCACTCTGCAGGGCATCTCCTCTCTCTTTCTTCAGCCACTGGAAGACGGTAATGGCAACCAGCCCGGTGTCAAAGCTGTGCTGTCACTATGACAACCATACAACAATATAACTTATGTAACATTGCAGACTATATGCAAATGACAGATGAATCAGTGTTTAAGATTCACACATTATTTTTTGGCTGAAACCACAGTGGTTTTGTATTTTACAAAGGTGTATTTGGCACGCATTAACCTTTAAGTGAAAATAAATAAATAAATAAATGCACTTACTGTAGTTAATACATGCATTTATGTAAATGTCTCACCTGTTTGGTTCTATTACATGCACACAGGGCTGTCCGTAAAACCCTGACCAGTGAACACTGGACCAAAGTTAGTCATCTTAACAAAAGGTAACCTAACAAAAGACCACCTCTGATTGTAAAAGCTCTTTGAGAATCTTTAATTTTAGCCCACTTGCCTTCCATTGGTCATGATCTGCATCTCTATAATGTTTGCAGATGACAGCTGAGGATGAAGCTGAGATAGAGCTTCCTCCGAGGACAAGCCGGGTTGTCTCTAACAAGAGAGATATATTACAGAAACTGATTTGCATGCAAATCGTCTCCAGTGAGCTGAAATACATCAAGCATCAGTGAGTACACAATCTTTGAGATATGATCGTTGGAATGGGTTTTTTGTCAGTATGACCCTTGAATCAATAATAACGTTTATGCAAATGTTTTCAAGAGGTCAAATGCAATCTCTAAATTTGAAATACATAATGTAAAGATAGAAATTGAACTTTAAGTATTCCAATATACTGACTGAATATATTTTAACAAAGTTATGAATTTGCATATGAGTTTGCAGTCTGAATTGATGTAATGAGAATGTAAGAGGATTCTTTCAAAAAGGCTTCCGATTATGTTATAATATTTCTAATCACATTCTGAATGGCAAGCTCTAGTTACTTTCAGCGATGTCCATCTCAAAACAATGCAAGATTCATGAAATATATACAGTATTTCATGGTTGTTTGTATGAATTACCTCAAAAATTAATATCTGAATTAACTATGCGTTTAAATTGAGTACATCCACTAAAAATGCATTAATTATGCAATATAATTTACATGAAATTGGGTGAGCTGTGTGAGAAGAGGTTTAACTTATACAATTTGAACTAAAACTAAAAAAGAGAAGCATCACTTACATTTATCCTAAGCAGAAAGAAAATACAAAGCTTTTTTATGATAATGAAATTTATATTTAATTTAAAATGTAATCACTTAATTTGCTTTTTTTATGCTAAGCTTTGCAAATTGTTTTCAGTAGTTTATGTAATACATTTTTTCTTAAAATTGTATTGATAGTGATATCTTTATTCACCATATTTTGTGCATATTGCAATACAGCCTATATTTTTTCTCATATCGCTGACCCTTAAGACTCTTATGCATATTTACATTATTTCTTGCATAACCATGATTTAAACTGTGACATTTCTATTGCGTTACCATAAGTAACAATATATGGCTTCTCATTACCATATTCAAATCTTTATCTATACTTACCAAACTGGTGCTTGCTATAAAAGCATAACTGATATAATCTCCCTACCTATATGAATCCTCAATGCTACCACCATACCATGCGTTCAGTTTTACTACATTCTCAAGTACAACTCAATAAAATATTTGTTGTACTTCTAGAAGATATAATAATATCACTATTCTATTAATTTTAGTGAAAATAATGCTTTTGTATTCACTGGCTCAAAGCTATCCCTCATAAAGCTCTCATTGTGAGCACTGAAGGGCACTATGATGGTTTCTTAGATCGTTGTGTGTGTGTGCAGGATAGGGAGCTGGGTGGACGCTGCCTCCAGCACATGTTCTCAGACATGCCAACTGACTGTCATCTGTCAGATACCGAGAACTGAAATCCTCTCCATGCAAACAATTAAATATTCAGTGCAGTCTCATGTGCAAGTTATTCAGTTCTGAGACGCTCTCTTTAAAATGAATTAATGAAGCTGCACTAAGTCAAGAGGTAGAGAGATTATGTGACCATGTGCGTTTATTAAATGTCGTGTCATCTGAATCAGAGCGGACGTGACCAACATGCACAGCTGCAATAAGCGCTCTTAATAAGGGCAATGTTGTTGGTTTCACACAAACTGCCATAGGATAAAAGCATGTGCCCCCTCCAACAAGATTCATGATTAAATATATAAATTGTACACTATTTTAGAAACACAAATGGTAGTATGTGGAAATTGTGTAATTGTAATTTAAGTAATTGTATAGTAAAATTCCATCAAATTGAATTGGATAATCCTAACATATTATTCATATCATGAATCAAGAATTTTAAATGAGTAAAACAATCTAGAGTTTAATAAAACATTTTGTATAAAGAAGGAACATTTAGTTCATGTGATTCATATTCATGAATTTAAAGTCCCAGTGAACTAGAAGTCTCCAGTGTTGTGACGTATTTCCTTGTGAAACGGATTATAGAGTGTCAAAGTTACGCGGAAGTGAGTTAGCATTTTAGCATTTCCGGTTCCCTCGCTCTAAAGTCTATGGTATTTTTGAATGGGTTTTTGCTAAATGGCCTGAAATAAGGTCTGTGGTGAACAAAGCCTCTAAATATTTTGATTTGAGCAAATTTTGATTAAAGAGTACCACAACAAATTATTTCTGTGCATTAACTTACGGATTAATTGTTCACCACAAGAATAGTAATGTGCGCTAATAAAGTAAATAGGGTAAATTTTGTTTTCACTTTGAAAATATATACATATATTTTTAATGTATGAATACAAAACACATCAACTAAATGGTCCAATCAATTATAATAATAAGAATAACAATAGCACGTGACGTTACTAACATTGTTTAATATGTTTTGCATGACTTGGCACGCTAGCATGAATTAACATGTTGCTGACAAGTTTTAGCATGTTGCTAACATGATTTATCATAGGCCTACTCTTAGAATTAGCATGTTGCTAACACGTTTTAGCACATTGCTGGAATGATTTAGCATGCTGCCAGCAAGTTTGTTTTAGCATGTTCTTGCTAACATGATTTATCATAGGCTTACTCTTAGAATTAGCATGTTGCTAACATGTTTTAGCACATTGCTGGAATGATTTAGCATGCTGCCAGCATGTTTTATTGCATGTTTTACATTTCATATTTTTTGCAAGTATGTTTTAATACTTTAGCATGAATTAGCATGTTGCTGGCATGTCCTAGTTGCTAGGCTTTGCTAGTGATAGATACTTGGTGGATGTGAAGCTACTAGAGTATAAACATTTTGATCCCCTCAATGAAATTATGGGATTTTTCATAGTTTTAAAAACCTAAAGATAGCAACCTGAGTCAGAACAGTCTGAAGGTCTGACCTGAGTTTGGTGGGTGTAGCTAAAGATACTAACTTAATTTATTCTCAGAAGAAGAAGCTTATATAAGATTTGACTTTGTCAAGCCAACATAAGAACATAAATTCACTCAAGTGTGTCTTAATTTGTGACTGTACATTTTTTGTTGTGCAGTATATTTCCTCGTATATCTCGGCCATTTGAAAAATCGAATCAATAGCATGTGATGTTCTGATCTGGTCACTGCTTTTCTGCTCTCTTTAATTTTCTCTTTTTTCCTTTCCTCTCACTCACTTTCTCTCTCTCTCCTTCCCCCTCCGCTGCACAGCTGTACTGGCAGACACACATATTCTCTCCGTTTCTCTATCAACATTGTGCTTCCTCAGTTTTTCACTCTATGTTTTTAGTCGCTCCAGTTTTTCTGCGCTGAAGGCTGTACTCATCGTCCTTCCACAGATTATTCTTTTCATTCACCCTCTTCATTCTACATCTCCATACTCCATCCTTTTTGATAACCTTTTCATCTTTTTCCATTTGTGCTCATCCTTTCCCATCCCTTTTTCTATTCCCTCTTTCTTGTCTTCATCCTGGTCTCATCTCCACTTCACTGCCTGTTATTTTCTCATCTGTTCTTTCTTCAATGGAGGCTGAGGCTCTTTACAGTTTCAGAGCGAGTGAATGTGATGAACTCAGTTTCCAGAAGGGTGACATCCTGAAGGTGAGTCTGAGTGTGTGTGTGCATGCAATAGTTCACTGTGAACACTAGTATTATACTACAAGGATTATAGTCTGCATGAAATTTGCAGAAAATACTTGATCAGTGTGTTCATCAGTGTTCTAGCATCTATTTCAGATTGGATATCTGAATGAATAGGTGGTGGTTTATGTAGCTGGGCAGATTATGATAGGGTACAGTGCAAGATAATTCTTTACCCCCGGTTTCACAGACAAGGCTTAAGCCTAGTCTCAGACTAAAATGCATTATTTGAGCTTGCACTGGCATATCTTAAAATATGTCACTGCCATTGTTTTGTCTCAAGATGCACACCAGTAATGTGTTTTTCTTAATCTAAGGCATGTTAATAAAAGCAATTAAATGTCCTAAAGCCTAATCCTGACTTAATCTAAACCCTGTCTGTGAAACCGGGCCATTGTCTACGTTATAATTATAAATCTATTAGGGAAAATTGTAAACATTTCTCAGGACTTTGTGTTATAGGCACACTATGTGAGAATTGTACCTTCATATAACAGCTTCAAAGTCATTTCGGTGGTAAACAAACTCAAAGTAGGGCGTATCATCATGGTTGTAAAGATTGGGGGTATGTGGGTGGACGCCGCTGGAAAAACCAGCAATGCAAGTTTGAGAGGAGCGCCACCGTCAAATCTTGCGAGAATCTCAACATGCTTTACAGCAACGTCGTCACACACATCAACCACAACATGAAGAACGAAGTCACTTGCGCGCATTTCAGACGTGATACACGACGAAAGCAAAGAAAACGCGGTCGGAAGAGACTCGATCCGCAAGTTTTTTTTTGTTCTTAAATAGTCCAGTGGTAGATCTTTTGTCAAGCGCGTCAGAGGTTACAGGTTCTAAGTTTTTTCTCTCTCATCAAAACTGAATATGTCCATCAGTGGTTGTCTATATCAAGCTGGGACACGTTTTTGTGCATTTTATTTTGTTTATTCACCGGGATGAATAGAGAGTCTCCGCAACTGCGATAGATTGAAGAGCGCGTCCGAGTGAAGACCACGAGACACTATGTATCCATGACACTGATAGCAGCGGACACGAGCGCTTGAGTTTAAATACACATTTTAGCGCTAGATCTCTTATTTAATGCAAAAAATGCACACTGTGCAAGATTTGTACCTTAATATAACAGCTTCAAATGGGTATCAGGCTGTGAGTTCAGAGACCAGTCTATGGCAGAGTGGTATTTACGACAGTAAAATAAATACAAGTTCTCCACAGCGACTCTAGGGGTCGCTGTTTGACAAAAACGGAATTCCTGCATAGTGTGCCTTTAACTAGTCAGTTAAACACTAGACCAGTCAGTCATTTGTTTATGTGTTATTTGAACTTAAGCGGAAATCTGGTCATTTGCATTGTTTTGCACACTGTTTTTTTTTTTTTGAATACCAAATTTGTTATCTCGGGTTGTTACATAGTTACATGATACTTGAAAAGTCGTTTAAATTTCCACTAAGCAAATAGTTATTCTCTAACCTAAGGTGATAGTGGACATCTGATTCTGAACATTGATCTTATTCTTATTTTAGGTGACAAACATGGACGACGATCCAAACTGGTACACAGCTGAGCTGTTGGGTAGGCGGGGCTATGTACCGAAGAACTATATCAATGTAAGACCTCACACGTAAGTATCACGTGACCAGAGTCACATTATCTGACATTATCTGTGAATGACAAAAATGTTTTGGGAAACCTTTGCAGTCATCTTCTGTTCTGTTCTTGTAACTCATAATTAATATAAATGATTGATGTTGTAATCGTCTTGTTCAGTTTAATTAATTCAAATGAGCAAAGTAACACAATTTTTCAATTATCTTAATTTAGTCCACCTAATAGGCCTATTATTAAAACCGAAGTTTACTTAATCGGCATGAGTCATTTTTGTTGACATAACTAGAAACTGGGCTGTGTATCTGTAGCATGCTTTGCATTGGACTTCACTAATAGACAGTAGCACCTCTTTGCAGTACACAAGATCCAGGGGGCGGAGTTGGATCCAGATCTGAGGGGTGGAGTTGGGTAGGTTTAGGGGTGGGGGTAGAGATCAGGGGGTGGAGCTGGGTGGGTTTAGGTATACGTAAGGAGGGAGGAGTTGGACCTGGATCTTAAATCTAGGGATAAAGTGATATTTGATGTGTTATTCAGTAAAGGGAAAACCATGTTAGTGTTTAATGTCTTTTTTTTTGTTCTCTTTTGTAAGACGCTTTGGATAAAAGCGTCTGCTAAATGAATAAATGTAAATGTTCAGTTATGTTGGACATTTAGAAGAGTTTCTAGTGGTTTATGTTTCACTCTTCAGTTAACTTCCATTAGTGAGCAGTTCTCCTTGATTTTCAGTGGGTCTTTTTAGGGAGTGGACATTTCTGTGCCCTGGAAAGATTTTGCGATTGAGACAGTCCTTAAAATGACCGACTTCTTGATCAATGCACTGACTTCTGAATATAAAGCTGATAGATATACACCATAAGTAAGGGTCATTTCTATTAGTCATGATGTCACTAGTGCTCCAGAAGGTATTTGATAGGTGATGTTTCTCAGTGGTTCTGAATGTTGTATTTGTGATGAGCAAGGTGGATGACAATTGCATCGGTCCTGACTTTGGAATGGTACTGTTGGATGCACAGCCAGAGCTTTAGGGTTGGGTGTAGGATTATATGTATTTTACAATTGATATGATTGGTCCAGGCTAGAGAGAAACATTCCTCTGTACAAATGTAGGGATTTCCCAGCATTACACCTCACTGTGATGTCATACAATTTACAAGTTGCTGTGGGTGTGGCCTTCCCGTTGGTGTGACTATTGTTGAAACTGCTAGGTCAGGACATTTCTAGATAAGGACTTCCTTACCCTGCAGTTTTACCGTGATGTGGATTATTCAGATTCTTGTGAGACAGTGAGGATTAGCAGAAATCAAAGACCAGACCAAAGCCCTTCAAACATGCTGTGGCTCGACCTGAACAGAGCAGTTTGTGACTGAGAATCAGATTGAACTGAAAGGATGAGTCAGTTCAATATTCATGATCGTAATGAAAAAGAGGACTGAATGAGGACAAACATGGGCTTACAGTCAATACAGCTCAAGTTAGTTAAGGAAAGATGACAGAACACTTGCCCACAGTGAAACATGTTAAAATTGTTCTTTTTTTGTGAATAATAATAATAATAATAATAATATATATATATATATATATATATGAAGAGTTCAGATGCAAAAGGCTCTAAATGCCATTTGAAATTTTCTTCTAAAATGACCATTTTTATCAAGCTTGTATATTTAAGTTCAGTAATTTCACTTAAATGACAATTAATAGGTAATCTTCATTGCCATTTAAGTGAAATTACTGAACTTAAATATACAAGCTTGATAAAAATGATCATTTTAGAAGAAAATTTCAAATGGCACTTAGAGGCTTTTGCATCTGAACTCTTCATTGTTACGGCAAAATCTATTGATCAAACATATCAGTTCGTAAGATACACTCAGAGTCAGATTAATCAATAAAAGAATTCTTTATTCTTGCAAGAAGGTCTCAGTCTAACACACAGAAGAACCCTGTGGTGAGAGTGACACAACGCCCGCCCTCACCGTACAGCTTTTATACTCAAACCCAAGGTTTCTGGTTGTACAAGTTAACTCCTGATAAGGAAAACCTCTTACTGCTGAAGAAAGGTCAGCGTTTGCTGACTGGCCTAGTCGGTTACATCTAGGGTCAGAGGTCACCTTTCCACCTGTTTCTATATGTTTCCCTCGTGCATGTTTCCTTACATAGAGTCTTAAAAGAGAGCATATGCTGTACTCATGCATTCACGTAGCTCACGTAGCACAAACCTATTCTAATAGATCATTCATTGATCAGTCTCTAATTATTAACTATCAGTGATTATATTGCAACAAATTAAAAATTTCCACAACAATCCCTCCTTTTTATCATTCATATTCTCAAAATCATAATAATAAACAATCTGTAAGGCAAATTTTAAGTTTGTTACATCACATTTATACTCTTCATTTCTGACTTTCGTATAAACGATCACTCTTCTTAAACATTTGCAGAAAATTAGTTTGAAAAGAAAAAAGCTTAAGGCTGTTTTTTCGGGGGATAGTCCCCTTATAATTAGCAAGCTAGTAAAGCAATTCATCCGAAGCCGGGCTAAATGAGTAATCACTGTTACTGCACTCCTGATAAAAATCAGACCCTCAGTCACCCCGTCATGAATAAGATAAAGATTATAGATTCAGAAAGAAAAAAAACTCAAATTGTTAAACTTCAAACATAATCATCATCACTGCAAACATACTACTATAATCAATCAAATTCCCTTATCTCTTTGTCATCCAAAAAATCATAATACATTGATTTAAGCCATTTCGCTGTAGCTTCCGCTACTAGTGTCATCATCAAATTTTTTCTCATTGTCACACGGATAAACCGTCAAAGTCATTGTAGCTGACGTTCCCGTTTTCACCAGTCTCTGTACTGAGCTGGAAATGAACCTCATGATACATGGTAAACAAATCAGTATCATCAATGCTATTGCTGCAATTGGCAATATGGTTTGAAGTATCCAGTAAACCCATCCTCCCCACATAGACATAAACCACCCAATCCATGCCCCACTAGCATGTTCAGGCTCCCTTACAGCTTGTCTCATGTGTTCAATCAAGTTGGTGATGTTGTCACTGTAATCTGGAATATTAAAACAACAAGACATTCCCAGCATTTTACACACACCCCCTTTTTCTGCTGTTAACATGTCAAGTACTAGTCTGTTTTGAATGACTGCATCTCTTAGTTTTTTCATCTCATCATTCACCATGGTCAAAATATTTTCAGTGTGGTTAGCCATTGCTAAGACAGTCCACGCTAGCCCATTAATCTTATTAATTGCTACCGCAGTACCCACCCCCACAAACAGTGATAACCCAACATTTGCACCAGGTGATGTCCAAGGATCAGATAATGTATACCCAGCATAATGTTTTGGTAGTGCCCCAGGAATTATTTCTACACTCCTTCTCTGTCTATCTCCCCCCTTTGGCAACTTGTTTGGCAAATACACAGATGTTCCCACATTCATTAAAGCTGGATAACAACACCCCGCCCATCCTCGTTGGGGTAATTGATGAAATGCTCTGTTTCCACACACCCATACTGCTGCGGGTGTGGTCTCATTCAGTCCATGAAATGAACACTCGAAGTCCACTTGTCTGTCATCAATCGTTGCAGAGCATTCATTCGTCTTCTCCTTTTCCTGGTTTACTCAAACACAACAAGAATGTAGATATCCAATGCAACCCTTAACTTCTCAGTCTGTACCTTTTCAACGATGATTACTTATAGTGGCCACTTGATGGGGCTCACTCTGCACACCAGTTGTCTTGTCTTCAGCTGGCTTTGTTTTTTTTTTTTGTTGATAAAGTACGTGATGTGCAGACCTGACCTCGACGCTTATTGACGTTCACTTGTAATCGTCTGTTCCTCCTGTTGAGTCTCCTGTCGAATCTCCTGTTGAGTCTCCGATGGCGCCGGAACGATCCTGACGTGGTTAGCGTGCACCCACGTAGCCCTCTCCGCGACCTTCACCGCCGTGTAGGTCGTCAGCAGCACTTGGAAAGGTCCCAGCCACCTTTTCGCTTTCCAGCTCTTTCTTCTCAAGTCACGAATCACCACGAAATCACCAGGTCGGACCTTATGCAGGAAACTATCAGCAACCTTCCCCTGGGCAGCCTTCACCTGCACACAAACGTTGGACAACAGAGAAGACATTTCCTTACAGTAATTCAACATTTCATTCTCACACAAATCTGTTGATGGCAGCCTTCGTCTTTCCCCTTCTAACCCCATGAATGGTGGTCTACCAAAGAGTATTTCGAACGGACTCAAATTCGTTCTTTCTCTTTTCCTCATTCTCATGTACATCAACACAATTGGCAGTGCTTTGACCCATGTGAGTCCAGTTTCCTCACAGCATTTAGCCAATTTGTTCTTTATCGTCTGGTTCTCTCTCTCTACTGCCCCCCCTGACGCTGCGTGGTAACTGCAATGTGTCCTCATGTCAATTCCCAAAAATTGGCCCACTTGTTTTATTGCCCCATTTACAAAATGGGTACCATTGTCTGAACTGATTTTTCTTGGAATTCCCCACCTCGGAACAATCTCGGTCAGCAGAGCCTTCGCCACTGCCCCCGAGTCTTGTTTCGCTGTTGGGAAAGCCTCAACCCATTTGGACCACATGTCAACCATTACCAGGCAGTGTTTGTACCTCCCACAAGGGGTTAACTCAATGAAATCCATCATCAGATACTCAAAAGGCCCCTGTGGTGGGGGTTGGGATACTACCTGTGTTTTGATACCCCTAGCCACATTGTGTGCGTTGCAAATGACACATCTTTTGCAAAAATTTTCTGCATATGCTGCAAAACCCCTGGTAAACCACAATTCTTTCATCTGGGTCACCATCCCTCCTTTTGATGCATGGTCTTTCCCATGCATCAACTTTGCATAATGGGGAAAGAAGTGTCGTGGAAGACAAGGCTTGCCATCCTCACTCCGCCATACATTCTCTGTCACGCTACAGCCAGCCGCTCTCCATTTGTTTTTCTCGTCTCCTGTGGAAAAAGTCTGCATGCTCTGTAACGAAGGAGAAATGTCATGGTTAGGGTCAGATAGCAAAGCACATTCAGTATGTTTTGTCTCTGCCGCGGCAGCGGCCTTCGCAGCTGCATCAGCTCGTGCGTTTCCTGTTGAAACTGAAGAATTACTGTTAGTGTGCGCTGCGCATTTACAAATCGCGACTTGTTTTGGCAACAGAATGGCCTCTAGGAGGTCAGACACAAGCTGCGCGTTCGAAATCGGTTGACCATCTGATTTCAGAAATTTTCTGTGTTTCCACAAAGCACCAAAATCGTGCGTAACGCCAAAAGCGTACCTCGAGTCTGTGTAAATTGTCACACACTTATCAGCCATTAATTTGCATGCCTCAGTTAGAGCGATCAATTCGGCTGCCTGAGCAGAATAATGCGATGGCAATTTGCCAGATGCCACGACTTCAAATTCAGTGGTTACTGCATAACCAACTCTATTCTTGCCTGTTTGTGGATCCCTTGAGGCCGATCCATCCACAAAGAGGACATTTTCACAATTGTCCAATGGAACGTCCAACAAATCTGGACGCGGTGTGCACACCTGTTCGAGCGCGGACAGACAACAATGATGCTCCTCGCCATCCTCCTCCGTGGGGAGAAGGGTGGCTGGATTCAAAGTTGTACATCTTTTGACAGTGATGTTTGGCATGTCCAATAAAATCGTGTGATACCTTAACCACCTTGCAGTAGACAAATGTGACGTTCTCTGTTCCTGCAGGATCATGGAGACTGCATGTGGGACCATCAAAGTTAAATCTGAATACCCCACAAATTCTCTGGATGCCAGCACGGCCAATTCAGCCGCTGCCACAGCCCTCAGGCAATGAGGCAACCCCGCCGCCACAGCATCGAGTTTGGTTGAAAAATACCCCACAGGTCTCAGTCTGTCTCCATGAGTCTGCAAAAGAACAGAGGTCATAAACCCATGCTTCTCATCCACCATCTGCACAAACGGTTTATTCACTGCCGGCAGGCCCAAAGCTGGTGCCTGCGCCAGTGCCCTTTTCATGTTATCAAATGTCACTTCAGCCTCGCTTGTCCAAACAAGCTTGTCACATGATCTCAGCCCTTTCCCTGTCATCAGGGCTCTCAAAGGCTGCTCCAAGATGGCATAGTTAGGAATAAATGTTCGACAATACGAACACATTCCCAAAAATGACAACAATTGCTTTTTTGTGACTGGCTTTGGTACATCTTCAATAGCCTTTATCCGTTTACTGCAGATGGATTTACTGTTTGGTCTGATTACATGACCCAAAAATTTCACTTCTTGTTTCACAAACTGCAGTTTTGAGAGGCTGACTTTGTGTCCCTCCTTTTCAAGATGTTTTAGAAGGGAGACAGAGTCGGCCACACATGTTTTTTCATCACGGGCACAAATCAACAAATCATCCACATATTGAAGTAACGCCGTGCCTGTTGACAATTTGAGCGGTTCAAGGCTTCTCCGCAGTGCTTCATTGTAAATCGTCGGCGATTCTACATAGCCCTGACACAGTCGCGTGAACATGTAGCCTTTTCCATCGAAATCAAATGCAAACCAATACTGGCTATCCTTGTCCACCGGGACACTAAAGAACGCGTTGGCCAAATCAACCACCGTGAAATGTGTCGCATCTTCTGGAATTTGTGACAAAATAGTGAACGCGTTGCCCACCCGCGGTGCGCGTGCTATCACTGATCGGTTTACACTTTGTAGGTCGATAACGAAACGCCATTCAACGGGCGAGTTTGCGTCTCTAATTTTCTTTACCGGAAAAATTGGAGTGCGCACAGGAGAATCATGACATGGTACTATAATGCCTTCCTTCAACAAA
The DNA here is from genome assembly GCA_038021265.1 of Cyprinella venusta. Classification (NCBI taxonomy): domain Eukaryota; kingdom Metazoa; phylum Chordata; class Actinopteri; order Cypriniformes; family Leuciscidae; genus Cyprinella; species Cyprinella venusta. The sequence goes on from CM075866.1 coordinate 36,555,895, forward strand.
GAGTCAAAGACCGGTTTAATTCCCATTAACGCCTCTCTTTTAAGAGGATATTGCTGTTGACATGGCCTGTAATCAGATTTCGCAGTGATTGTTACAGGCTCACATCCTTTGATCAACCCCACATCATATTTGTGCTTTGCCCACAGATTAGAAGGCACGTCTGCCAGAGCATGATGGATGTCTGTGGCAGAAGTGACCCCCATCTCATGTTTCTCCCCAGCACTCCTTTCAATTGTAGTCACAGTTCTCTGCACCTTTACCTCAAAATCACATTTTGACATAAAAGCACCCAGATCTGCGCTATGTGCTACATCGTCTTTTAATTTGACCCAATCTTTTGCATTCATGCAGCTTTTCACAAAACAGCCTAAGTCTCCCCACTGCTGCTCTGTGGCCTTGGCTACTGATAAGTGTGGCACAGCGTCTCCTGCTATCAAGTAAAACTGCATCTGGTTCTCAGTCAGACACGCTGAAAGCGCACACACATTCTCTGTCCAAAAGATTTTGTCAAATTTCACAGTTTCATCTCTCTCCCCGTTAAACCATCCCTCTTCAAATTGTGGTTCACGTTCGATTACAACATGTGACGTGCAATGCAGCTGATCGGGTGCCATTATTTCAGTGTTAAACGGCTTCAATCGCTGTTCTGCCAGTTTGCAAATCATTTTAGCCCAATCATCGTCTTTTACACGCCATTCATAAGCCCATTGTGGCTCAAATTTAGCGCAGCAAAATTGCGGGCCTTCCTCAACAATAACCCCAGATGAATTTCCTGTGAGGGTTATGTTTAATTTACACATGAGATCTCTGGCCAACAGAGGTACCGGACAGGCGGGTGCACACAGAAATGCATGCCGAAATACCTTTCCCCCCTCCGTTTCACACTCTAATGGCACAGTATATCTTTCAGAGATCACATGGCCCGAAGCCGTAAGGCTGTCAACAGTTTGCCCCGTCAATTCCAGCTGAAATGGCAAGTCACATGGTCGTATTATCGATCTAGTGGCTCCTGAATCGACCAAAAAATCTATCAGTGTGTCGTTTACTCTCAATTGATATCTAGGCATTTCGAGAAACCCTAAACTGGCATACATCCTAGCATTTTCAAATTCAGAGACATTTTCAAACTCATCATCATTCGCACTCAAAGATTTGCAAGCTTTTTCTTCATTGCGGAGAGCAGGATAGTTGTCAGTGTATGTGTTTAATGCATGTGTGTCGTGTGTGTGTGGGGTTAGAAAATGTTCACTTCCCTTTACTGCTGGCGACGGCTGGTCCCCCCTGTCTCGATCCTCCCCCCGCCGCTCTCCGCACGCCTCGCTTCATTCTGATGTCCGCTCCATCTTCTTTGGACAGTCTCTGGCCCAGTGCCCGATTTGTTTGCATATCATGCATTTCAAGCAGTTTCTTCTCAGATGATCGTTGGTCGCGCACAGGTCACAGCTCCACTTGCTTCTCCGTTTCACTTTATCTCTCTCGTCTCGTCCCTTGAAGTTCGCTGCTGCGATGACAGCCAGATGAAGTTCTTTGTCGCCCTTCGCCTTCGACTTGTCTTTCTGTACCTGCAGCTGTTCCTCCGCGTGCACAGCGTGCGCAAGCGTGGAGGACAGCCGACCAACCTTCCATTCAATATAGTTCGCTTTCACCGCTTGAGCGATTTCAGGTCTCAGTCCCCTCAAGAAACAGTTCTGTAAATGGCACTCCCACGTCCCTGGTTGTGCCCCTCTATCTGCTGGTTCCTCCAGGCCGCTGTGTTTGGAGAACACCTCGAACAGTCTGCCGTAATACTGAAGGACGGGCTCACTTCTCTGCTGAGCACAGTTGTTGATTGCCGCAGTGTCCACACGTGCCGGGAATGCCTCTTTGATGGCATCTGCCAGGCGCGTCACCGCAGTCACATACCCGTTATTACTGTCGTCGTTCCATTCTCGATGATTTCTCCTTATGTCGTCTGTTGTCAATCTCCCGCTGACTTTGTGCCAGTTGGTGGCCCCCAGCTTCACTGCCAGCAGCCGTCTCAGTTCTGTCGTTGAGGGGCTAAATTCTTGACAAAAAGTGATCAATGCTCTAGAAAATCTGTCACCTGCATCATCGGGGTCTGGCAGATGTGCCATGGCCTCCTTCATGTCAGTCACTGTCCATGGTCTGAAGACCATCATCGGTCCGTCCGCTCCTGCCACTTCAATCATCGGGGCTGTAAAGCTGACTTTCTCTTGCTTCACTTGAGATCTTGTCATCACCTTTCCTGGCGCGCTGGTCCCCGCACCCTGTTGACGGGAGGTGTCAGGTTGCGAGTCAGAAAAGAAATCTGCCAGGTCTAAATCTGTGTCCCAGCCCACTGGAGTTGAATGGGCCTGTGGCAGGCTGTGTGGCGGTGGAGGTGGTGGTAGATTCTCTATGGGTGGCGGTGGTGGTGGAAATGCTTGTGCCGCTGCTTGAGCCTGTTCGTCTTCCACTTGTTGCACTGGTCTTCTTGGCGGAGAACGGTCGAGGTCGGAATCGATCCGCAGGGCTCTCAGCTCGGCCAGGGGGTAGTGATGATTGTACGCGGGCGGCGCCGAAGCGCGCACCGTTTCATGTGGAGAAACACAAACATTCACTTTGTTAGTTGATTCTGGTGTTTTCACACATACAACTCTCTCACACGTTTCACTTTCTTCACCCCCATTCCTATGTGCTAATTCCTTCTGCATTTTCTTTCGTTCCCTCTTATCAGCTTCCTCGAGCCACACATTTATTGTCTGTTCACATTTCCCACACACATGCTTAGCGCAGCCACAACACCCTTTCTGTTTCTCGCTACTCTGTTCCACTGACTCCCTTACCACCCTCAATCTGGTAGTGCTCAGTGTTCCTTCTCTAGGGAAATCATGATATTTAATCAGTTTCTTAATATCCAGCATACATTTTCCCCCATAGGTCTTTTTCATTTGCCAAAATATTGGCGTATCATAATTTTCGTGCTTACTCTGGGCTTTCCCCATACTGATTGTTTCCGCCCGGACCGAGGTTTTTATCTTTCGACGCGTCTATAGTCTGCCGGACGTCTCCAACAGACCTGGTCACTTCACCCAAGACCAGAAAGGTTACACTCAGTGTGCTAAATTGTAAGTCGCAGTTTAAACTCAGACCGATCCCTCTTGGATCTTCCGCTTTAAAGTTATAGACTTTACAATGTGAGTCGCAGTTAAACCCAGACAGACCCTTCTTGGATCTTCCGCTTTAAAATTATAAACTCACACCCCAGCCGGGACCCGACGCATTCAGTATGGTTCAGCCACTTTTGCAAGACAAACAAAATTATTTTCCCAAATTGTTCCTTATGATAAGATTTCTAGCCGTATCTTACCAGAGATATGTTTGATGCCGTAGGTTCGTTTTCTGATTCCAGTGGAGCTCCTCCCGGCCCTGACAGCGGTCGGCCTCTCGTCTCTCAAAGCTATGCGAGGTAGAGCTGGTTCACTAAGCCAGGGTCATGACCCACCGTCCGCTCCTCAGGTCCAGAAGTTCGCTTCCAAGGAATCCCAGATCCTCGTCGCCAAATTGTTACGGCAAAATCTATTGATCAAACATATCAGTTCGTAAGATACACTCAGAGTCAGATTAATCAATAAAAGAATTCTTTATTCTTGCAAGAAGGTCTCAGTCTAACACACAGAAGAACCCTGTGGTGAGAGTGACACAACGCCCGCCCTCACCGTACAGCTTTTATACTCAAACCCAAGGTTTCTGGTTGTACAAGTTAACTCCTGATAAGGAAAACCTCTTACTGCTGAAGAAAGGTCAGCGTTTGCTGACTGGCCTAGTCGGTTACATCTAGGGTCAGAGGTCACCTTTCCACCTGTTTCTATATGTTTCCCTCGTGCATGTTTCCTTACATAGAGTCTTAAAAGAGAGCATATGCTGTACTCATGCATTCACGTAGCTCACGTAGCACAAACCTATTCTAATAGATCATTCATTGATCAGTCTCTAATTATTAACTATCAGTGATTATATTGCAACAAATTAAAAATTTCCACAACATCATATATATATATATATATATATATATATATATATATATACACACACACTGAAATTTCAAAAAGTAATCATAATTGTAATAATAATTTGGCATTTCTATAGATCAAACAGAGCATGTCGTAAGTCATAGGTTAAATTCCCAGAGAATGCATGAACTGATAAAATGTACTTCTGAAATGCAATTTAAAAAGTAAAAAAAATAAATAAATAAAAATAAAAAATGCAAAATGTATAAATTTAAATTTAATAATTGCCTATTTAGATCAAGTCTTACTTAAGCCTTAAGTTACTTGAGTTCAGTGCAGATTATTCCCTTTATTTACAAGATTTTAAATTATTCAAAATGATATGCTTCATCTTATGTATTTATCTATGAAATGTACATGGAGAGCAAAGTCCTTGAGACAAAAAAACACAAAATAAACTGATTATTGTAAGGGGAATAAACTCAATACAAAAAAACTCAATGGTAAAAAAAAACTTGCAAATGATCCAACAGTACGACCATATTAATTATTCATAGCCTGGTGCATACTGGGAAGAGGTAGACTGAAACTGAACAACAAGTACATTTGTCAGTGTAGGCCATTGTTTGAGCTAAAAAAAAAATCTGGCTAGACTTAAAACGTTGAATTGCTTCTTTTCTCTTCTACAAAGCTGTACAATAATCAAGTAAATCCTTTCTTGAAATTTTTTTTTACCTGATCAAAGACACCCCCCCCCCTTTTTTCAAATAAACTACTATACCAGTACTCCCCTTTGAGTTTATAAATATACAATACGATGTATAGTGACAGATGAGCTTGTATTTTGCAGGTGGTTTGTGGGTGGAATATCACGGCAGGCCGCAGAAAACCGCCTGAGACCGCTGGAGTGTGGAGCGTTCCTCATTAGGGAGAGCGAGAGCACACCGGGAGAGTTCTCTGTGTCTGTCAGGTCAGATGCACCCTACAAATGAAGCCTACGTTCACTGCTCGCCTCTACCAAACACATGTACACTTCATATAAAGGCTTGATATTATTATTCCATGCATGTGCTGATGTCTACAGCCGACATGAGTGTGCTTGCATATGCGTGTGTGTTAATGCGTGTCCTTGTTACCCTATCTGGCTCTTCATTAATACACTCTAATTAGAGTGGAGTGCATGGTAGCGTTTTGCTGTGATGTAATCCTTTTGCTCCCAGCACTCCAGAGCCTATTTAAACAGTTCAGAGTTCTCTTGGTGGAAACGGAAACCTTTTAAATATGCCAAGCAAAACGTACTTTTTATTACACTTTGTGTTATACATGCACATAACACATATATGCATTTACTGTATATGTATATGCACAGTTCAGATTGCTAGATTATTGGTGGTCACTTGTGATTATTGCTAGGATGTTCTGGTTACTTGCCCGATTCAAAAGAGCCTATTAAAGGAGTAGTTCACTTTTAAAAAAACTTTTGCAATTTACCCACCCCCATGTCATCCTTTCTTCAGTCGAAAAGAAATTAAGGTTTTTGATGAAAACATTCCAGGATTTTTCTCCATATAATGGACTACAATGGGAACCAAACGGTTCAAGGTCTAAAAGACAGTTTCAGTGCAAACTGTTCAAAGGGCTTTAAACCATTTCAGACGATGAATAAGGGTCTTACCAGGCGAAACGATCGCTCATTTAAAAAAAATAACAAAGTTTAAGTTTTATAAGCTCAAATGGTCGCCTTGCTCTGTACTGCGATGCACGTTCGTGACTCTCCTGTTCGAACTCTCTTATCAAAATGAACAAATCTTTTCCAGAGTCAATTTGTCCATTTCGTCGTTGAATGAACCAAATGACACGAAAAAATTGTCTTCCCTATTGTGACGTATATCCGAGTGAAATGTCTTCATGAACAAGAAAAAAATATAGGGTGGGGCTTGATTTTGTCCATGGGGAATTGATTGGATCTTTAAATGGTCGTGGCTTGCTATTGGTCGATCCCATGTGAGTGACATGTTGCCCCGCCTTCTTAACAGTAAACACGTCGTCAGAGAAGAGATTGTTGCTGCAGGGAAGGGGAAGTTATTTTCATGAAAGATTAATAGGGCACATGAATTTGATGATGTCACTTTGTAAAGAAAAATAGACTGAACACGTAATACGCATACGCATGACTTCACCGTTTTCACAAATTCACATTTTTGTAGTTTACACTTTGAAACCCGTTTTCAAAAAGTTAGCATTTTCAGGCACCCAAAACGCATACAATTCTTTCAGTTTATTGTTGAAAACAGTATCATGTAAACGACCCCTTAATGGGACATCTCGCCCATTTGATTGCTCACTAGTTTTGCTTAAAAGTAATAGGCTGCATGATTTCAGATATCATTCATTGTTTGGGGGTTGTTCATATCAATAATAGTATTTTTTTTGTCTTTGCATCAATACCTTTTCTTTTCTTCTTTTATTTACAGCTCACAGCTCATGGTAGAACTCTATTGAATTTTGAAGTTGAAACTATTGAAGTTGGTTTGCATTGGGAAGGTGGACATGCGTGAATTATTTTTAGATCACTTTGCTTTACACCTCTAAAGGCCTGACCCAAAACGACAAATTCTACTGAGACAAAGAGAAGGAAATTGAAAGAGAATTCGAGGGATAGTTGCAACACAAATGCAGCACAATGAATCCAATCTAGTCACATATTATTAGCACAGCGCCTCTTAACAAGCTTGAGTACCTGAGGCCAGGACAGATGTTTCTGTGTTTTTATGTGTGTGAGGGAGAAAGCAAGGAAGAAAAGACAGAAAGAGATAGCTAAAATAATCATTTATATTTTTTAGGTAAACCAACCTTTACAGGTATATACAGTCACATTTAGTAACCTATAGGAACTCTAACTAATATAAATGCTTAACACACTCTCAGAAAAAAAGGTACAAAAGCTGTCACTGCGTGAGGATCCTTTCAAAAGGTACACCTTTGTACCTAATACCTCAATAGGTGGTACCAAACGTGATTATATTAGTACATAAATGGTATATTTTAGAACCTTTTCCTCCCTAGTGACAGCTTTTGTACCATCAGCTTTTGAGTGCATATCATTTGCAAATGTTTCAAATGGTCTCAAAAAGCCATGAATAAAAGACTACGTCATGGATCCCCAGGGAATGTGCTCAGTAGCTGATGAACAGCTGTTTTGTGGTATAGTTATTAAATTGTTGTGCAATTTAGCATAGCTGGAATGCTGTGTTGACTAGTCATCGTTCAGGAATGAGCTGAACTATACATACTTACAGACATACATACAGTACCCGTCAAAATTTGGACACTGCTATTTTTAATGTTTTTGAAAGAAGTATGCTCATCAAGCCTTATTTGATCAAAAATACAGGGAAACAAATATTATTACAATTTAAAATAATGGTTTTATATTATATTTAATATATTTAAAATATCAATTATTTCTGTGAATTTTCATCGGCCATTATTGTCACACAATCCTTCAGAAATCATTCTAATAGGTTGAGTAATACTCGGTTATTATCAAAGTTGGAAAAAATTGTGCTGATTAAGTATTAAAAAAATATGACAGGTTTTAAACAATATATTAAGCAGCACAAATATTTGCTACATTAATAATAAATCCGCATATTAGAATGATTTCTAAGGTATCATGTCATGTGACAATGAAGACTGGAGTAATAATGATGATTTTATTTTTAAATATTTATTTTAAAATATATTACAATAGAAGATGGTTATTTTAAATTGTATTAATATTTCAAAATTTTAAATTGTTTACTGGATTTTTGATTAAATAAATGCAGCCTTGGTGAGCATAAGAGACTTTCAAAAATAGTAAAAAAATCCAACGACTAGACTATACTGAACCTATAGACAGAGAATGACAAAACGGGTCAGTTGTTTTGGGCCAATCACTTAATGTAAACAGAAAGCACAACGCTACACACAAAAAAACAGAAAATTAATGCGAGACAGTTTATGTTGGAGCTTGTAAATGTTGGGTCATATGTAATGACTTTGATTATAATGACTTATAATGTCTTACTCTCCCTAAACATGCCCTGATGTTTTGATGATCTTTAGAACAAGTCCCTCTCGTTCTCTCTCTCTCTCTCTTACACACACACACACACACACAAATCCACATCCCAGAGGCAGTTCCTCATTCGGTCACCGTTTCTGTCTGAACAAGCAAAGTGATCCATGCAGGATTGCGTGGACTGATATGCATCTGTGTGTGAGTAACACCCACACAGGTTAAGAGCAGGTGTGGTAGGGTGGATCCACCAGGTTATTAAAGACACATGCCCCAGGCGCAGGGTGTGCATCAGTGTTTGCATGTTTCACAGTAAACCAGAAACAATTAAGAGCATGTTCAAATCAGAATTATTTACAACAAATTTAATAAAAATAAGATGAATCATTTGTGAAAAAAAAATAAAAAAATAAAAAAAATACATTTTTATATTTCTTAAAGATTTATCAATTTACAGGGGTTGTGAAAGGCAAAATATATATTTATTGATATAATAAATATATATTGATCACTTATATATTTAATGCAAGTGATAAAAATGAATTGTAATAAATAAATAATTGTAACAAATTATACAGTACGTTTTAAAATTAAATAAAAATAAATCATATTTTAGAATATAGACTGAAAGATAGATTGATTGATTTCAGCAAAAAAAAGAGTAATTGAGATTTTGAAAAACAATTAACACATGTAGTAGTTACAAAATACTTACTGGACATCCATTGTATTACATTGTACTGTAGATGCATAAGGATATTGATATTGTGCTGCATTTTTGATTGATTCTTAGGCCTGGTTTCACAGACAAGGCTTCGATTAAAGGTAAGGCAATTTATGGAGTGGTTAGAAATAGTGAGCTAGCTTTGAAAGCATACGATCCCACCCTTCTTAAGAGCGTCTCCAAAGCCACGCCTCCTCCAAAACACATGAACGCATACAGCAGGGAGCAAATAAAATCGTCATGAGGGATGGTGTTAAACTACATCATGTCTCAAAGCACATAACATTACTATAATAATGAACATAAACAACAAAATGAACTCTGACCTGAACCACCTGACTGCTGCAGATTCATTTCGGCGTTGATAGTGTTGCCATTGAAGCGCATACAGTAGGTGGACAACCAGAATGCCACTTACCGCCACGGCAAGTCGTATTTCAAAGTCGGTCGCAAAATGACCACCAGGTGGCGCAAAGGGACATTTAGCGAAAGCAAAACGTAATTATGTAAAAGTAGCCTACATTTTAAATAGAATATAGCTTTAAATATAATATAAACTTTTATAGCAGAACATTTTATTAATCAAAAGTTCAAATAGGCCTATCTCGCAGTCAGTGAAAAGAAATTGGGTGCTTTCAAATGGGTAAATTTGAGTATAACGTCACAGGTTTCCATCTTTTCCAAATTACAGTAGTTATGGTGTGAACGCAGCATAAGTTTGTTGATTTGGATCAGGAGGAACTATGAAAGGTGGCTGCTGATTTGTTTACGGTGCTCAGTGAATTATGATGTCTGCGTGAGCAAGTGCACGGATGTATGGAAATACATAAGTTGACAGACAGGAAGGACATCGTATCATTGCGTTCGGACCAAATAGCATGGTCCACGGATGATATATATTATATAAATATAAATATCTTATACCACTTAACTTTGTGATTGCTATCAGGATGTGAAGAGACTTGCAACCAGCATAACAAAAAAATGTTTCTGGAACAAATCACACACCTTGCCTTTAAAGGGATACTCCACTTTTTTTTGAAAATAGGCTCATTTTACAACTCCCCCAGAGTTAAACAGTTGAATTTTACCGTTTTTGAATCAATTCAGCCGATTTTCTGATATTTAGAAGAATATCAGTAACCAGACAGTTTCTGGTCTCATTGACTTCCATAGTATATATTTTTTCCTACTAGTCAATGAGACCAGAAACTGTCTGGTTACTGATATTCTTCTAAATATCAGAATATCATCTGAAAGGATTCGAAAACGGTAAAACTCAACTGTTTAACTCTGGGGTAGTTGTAAAATGAGCCTATTTCCAAAAAAAAAAAATAATAATAAATAAATAAATAAAAATGGAGTATCCCTTTAAGCCAGTATTAGGCTTTCGTTAAATAATACATTTATGCTGCATTCATAAACATGCTTTAGAAAAATACATTACTGGTGTGCATCTTGAGACAAAACAATGGCACTGACAATTTGCTTTCAGTTAAAACAGCTCAAACATGCATTTTAGTCCAGGACTAGGCTCAAGCCTTGTCTGTGAAACTGGGGGATAGTGTATTTATTAGTACACTGTTGAATGTACTGTAATGAGCATTTTATACTGCAATGTATCTGCAGGAGAATGAGCTCAGACTTGTTCAGATCCTAATTTGATTACAGTTATTAACACTGTGCTTTTTCTGAATCATTGTGATTCAAAAACTTGTTGAGAGCTGAAATGTCAAACTGTGATTTATTGGGCAAAACCTTTAATCATACCCTCTTAAATTCAGATTTAATAAAGTAAGTAAGTCCAGGCAAGATCTACCCCTTAATCTAGAAACAAACCCCTCTCTACCCTTCTCTCTCTCTCTAGTTACGGGGACCATGTGCAGCACTTTAGGGTTTTGAAGGATGGATTAGGGCAGTACTTCATATGGGATGAAGTCTTCAGCTCCCTCAACCAGCTGGTGGACTTCTACAGAATCAACAGCATTGCTAAAGAGAGGACCGTCTTCCTGCAAGAGCCCGAGGGATCATTAGCTGTAAGAGCCTTACTGAGGTGCCAAAGTTCAACTCTGGTGAACTCCGATCTGCGAATTTGCAAAGCGAAAGGATGTTTGATCAATAGAGGCTGTGAAGTCAAACTTTGATCTCTTGGCTCAATGCAAACCTCTTTAGCTTGAGCGTGACATCATATCCTGTTATAAGCTCTAACGAGGCATGCGTAGAGCCAAATGTCATATATCATTATCATTGCAAATATCATTGCTGAGTTTCTATGGGAATCCTTTTGAATTTTAGAGCTATTTTATTTATTTTTATTTCTCATAAATTGCAACTATGTATCTGACAATCGTGGCAGGTATTTCTCACAGTCGTAATTTATTTATGTAATTTTGACTGTCCTAAATTTCTATTTTATTGTGACTTCTGACATAACTTTATATCTCACAACTATGGCAACTTTCTCTCATAATCGTGAGACTTGTTTCTCATTATTCTGACAATATCTTACAATTGGAACTTTCTCATAAATTTAAATAATTTATTTCGCTAACTTAATTTCTCACAGCCAATTGACTTTCTCATCATTTTAAGACTTTTTGTAATTGCAATTTTTTCTCATAGTTGTGACTGTTGCAACTATTTCTCTTACATTTTGATTGCATTTCTTTGTAACTCTGACTTTCTTACATGCAATTTCTGGAAGTCGTAACTTTATATATAACAATTTAGGCATGTTATTCACAATTGTGAGACTTCTTTCTCTTAATTGCAACTTTATTCCTCCAAAATTTTGATATTATTTATTTTTTTTCTCACATTTGTGACTTTATTATTGACAGTCGTGACTTTATATCCAACCCAATCTCACGGCAATTCGTACGAATGTTACGAGGTGGTTAAATCGTAACTATTCGTACGACTTCGCTTGTACGAATTAGTAAAATTTCTGCTAAATCGTACATATTTTAAGAGTTGCCCAATTTGAATAAATTCGTACGAATGACCAACCCGACCCCACCCCTAAACCTACCCATCACGTGAGTTTAGACGAATCGTACGAGTGAGGTCGTACGAATTAGCCACTTTTAATCACTCGTACAAATTCATACGAATTGATCGTGAGATAGCGTTGTTATATCTAACAATTTAGGCGTGTTTTTCACAATTGTGAGACTTCTTTCTCCTAATTGCAACTTTATTCCTCCAAAATTTTGATATTATTTCTTTGTTTCTCACATTTGTGACTTTATTATTGACAGTCGTGACTTAATATCCAACCTGATCTCATGGCAATTCGTACGAATATTACGAGGTGGTTAATTCGTAACAATTCGTAAGACCTCTGCTAAATCGTACATACTATTTTTGAGTTTACTAATTTGAATGAATTCGTACGAATGACCAACCCCCGACCCCGCCCCTAAACCTACCCATCACGTGGGTTTAGACAAATCGACTTCACTCGTACGAATTCGTACAAATTAGCCACTTTTAATCACTCGTACAAATTCGTACGAATTGGTCGTGAGATAGCGTTGTTATATCTCACAATTGTGACTTTTTTTTCTCGTAATTGCAATGCATTTCCCGTAATTTTGTGTGTGTGTGTGTGTTTCAGAGGCCACGCCATGCCCATGCTCTCTTCGACTTTACATCTCATCATGCGACTCATCTACGTTTCCTGCGCGGTGATGTCATTGATGTGCTGGACTGTTCGGACGCTCAGTGCTGGAGGGGGCGATGCCGGGGAAGAGTGGGCGTTTTCCCACCAGAGTATGTGCAACCAATTTACCACTGAACTGTCCTGAACAGATAAGACTTACTCATCCATTACACACACTCTCCATAAATCTGGGTGAACCAAGTCTAATGCATCAATGTTTGGTGTATCAGGTGATTAAGGTTTGAATTAAACCTTATGTGTCATGGTCAGCATTTGCCCATCAATCTCTTTGTAAATCATTCTTAGCAAATCAGGAAGCAATTCTAACTTGTCAACAAACCTGTTTTGTAACACCCTTAAGGATTAGAACAGTTGACTATTGAGTGACATTTACTCGCTGATCAGCCATCATCTGAGCTTCCTGTCTATTCTTCTTTTAAACACTTTCAAATGGAAGTCGTTTTATTGCTCTTAATTCATGTTTTTAATTGTTAGACATAAAAAAACACATTGTCGTTGTTTTTTTTTCACAGCTACTATATATTCCCTCTTTTAAAGTGAAGATTCATATTAAAGTTGTACATACTTGGAAAATATTCTTTCTCTTTTTCTTAGAAACATACTTTAATGGCAATTTTTGTGATTTAAAAAAATCCAATCCTAGATTGATATTCAGAGACAACATGAAATAATAGCAAATTGATTTCTTTGTAAACACTGTGGCTTTGTGGTGCTAAAAAACATTTGCTCAACCAATGGCTAGTAACAATATATATATTTATATATATATATAAATTTCCAACATCGTATTTTAACAAATCATGGATAAAACTAACAAAAATAATTTTATTATTATTTATTTTTATTTATTTATTTTTTTTTTGTTAAATAGGCCACTGGAGATAATTATAAAACTGTATTGGATATGTAAAAAATATATATATTTTTTTTACATTAAATGAATTTAAGTTTTTCTGTACTTCTTATTAGAGAAGAGAGGGTTATTTGATTGTTTTCAGTCATATGTCTGTTCAGGAAGACCTCTGACTGATGTTCCAATGAAACGCAAACATTGGATCCACCCATGGCATGTGAAAACATAGGATTCTATGCTGTTATCATGATGACCATAAAAATGAGCAATAATAAGATAATATTATTTTCGAAGTGACCATAATTTAAGTAACTCTTTCTCTACTCTTTCTCTACTGATTTATGTATTAAAAGCAATGTAATTTCATTTACATTGACATGTATGATGTGTGAAATGAAAGGTTAAAAACGTATTTTTCTCTTTAAGCTGCAACTGCTGTTCACTGATATGCAAAATAATGTATATTAGCAAGCTTTGCTGCAATGTTAATGGTCTGATGTACAGTGATAAAATATGAGTCAGCCAAACTGCTAACATGTATTTACACCTAATAATTGCCTGCACGCATTTAACACATGATAGACATTTTAAGTTTAGTAGAAATACAGCAATCAGGTATAATATTACGTAAAAAAATTTTAAGGATGTATTTCATGAGCAGATATTGTCTCTATGACCTTTCAACTCAAGGGAAAAATAAACTTTTATCTAGAAAATGCATTATTTGTTCTTGCCGTTCACATTTATATTCTATAAAGGAGCATTAAACCCTTAAATGAGATCATCCATCCATCCATCCGTACGTCTACGCTTCATTCCCACACAAACACTCCAAACCCAACGCACTAGGTTTACACATTGCTTCATAATTTTAATGTATCAATTATTAATTTGCACATTAACAATAAAACAATATAAATTAAGAGAAAACAAAAAATGTTAAATATAGACAGTCACAAATATTCAAGTTAATGCTTCACGTAACCCATCCTGATTTTCTGTTCTTAAAATCATTGACAAACTGTTCTTACAACCATATAATATCGGCTATTATCACGCTATTGTTGAAATGATTATTAAGACACAAATTAGTCATTGATGTGCTGTACAGAAAATTACAGTTTAATCACTGTTCATTCATTTCAGAGAAGAAATACTGCAGTTAAACTTACACCCATTTCTTTGGGAGTATCTAGAAATGAGTTTTTTTTTTGTCCCAGTTAATGTGAACATATTTATCAAACATAAGATCTTACTTTATGCATATTGGCTTACAACATGCACTGTGAGAAAACTCATGGTAACTTCCCCTGTTCCCAATGGTAAATGTACAATTGTTTAACATATATGCATTATATGACAATTTGTATATATATATATAAAACTGTTTGATGATAATCTTAATACAGCTTTTGCATTGTTTTGCAGTCGTTCTGATCTAAATTTAATTGTATTTTTAACATAGATATCTAACAAATAAAACCCCAAAGGTTTTGTCAGTAATCTAGGTGATGCACTTATATTATAATGACTAAAAAACTGATGCTTGTGACTGTTACCTTGAGTACGTTACGCATAGTAAGCATAGAGAAAGATGTTAATGCACACGAGGATGATGGCATTGGCACAGCAGAAGCGAGACCAGAAGGGATCTTCTCTGATGCTGTGAATGATGGGAGATGAATTCCCAGTCACAATTCGGCCAGGTCGGGGACTACAGAACCCAGTGGTGCGCACACACTTACCCCTGCGCACAGACTCACAGCCTAGATCGAAACAAAAATGTTGGCTGTGAAATGAACTGCCATGATGCTTTTGATGTTTCATGATTAGCATATTCATAAACGATGGGCAGCTTTAAAGGGTTTACTTCATAGCTGATTCAACTTTGCGTCATAAGTGACTAATTAACACTGAATCAACACTGAACTGACTTGAACTGTAAAATGATACTATTCTAGAGCTGCTTTACAGCACAATTTGTTTCATATTTGATGAACTGTGCATTTTTGATTGCTTTTTTCCTGTTTATAAAGTGCTATAAATAAAGGCGACTTGACATGATAGTCTAAGGTTCTTGTAAGAATACCAAGGTATTATCATGGCACAATTTAAAAATCCGTGGACATTTTTTATGCTTAAAAAGCTTCAAAACTGAACGAAATGACATATTGCGTGATTGCACATAACCTTAATCTGCCTTACAGTTTTCAAATGTTGTGCTTGGTAACATAATCCACCTTATGCACTAAGCTTACTTGCATTCCACATCAAGAAAATGACAATTGGTATTTTTCTCAGTTGCTTGTGTGTGTTCTCACGCATATAATCATCTTTTGTTTTGTCAACTGATACATAAATGTAGAACACCACCACACCCTGATGAATAGACCGCAACAAACCTCATGAGATCGATCATCCTGTAAACTCCTCTCACACCTCCACTCTGTCTCAGGAAGCTGGATTAGTTTGTGTGTGTTCAGGTTTATCTAAACTTGTGATGTCAAAAATCTCCTCACTACTCTACTTTAAAAGGCTTATAAATTTGCATCACGTTTATATTCGAATCTAACATTTTGCACAGGTTTCTGAAGGGTTCGGCTTCATATCAGAAATTATATAAAAACAATTGAGCTCTAAGAGATGTCCTCACTAATATAGTCGAACAAACGTATGTACGTACTGTACATGTGTGTGTGTTCCTGGTAAACCCTACAGTATGGGGTCAAAATTTCCCCTCAAAGATGGCAATGTCCAAAATCCATTTCCATTTTTTGGTTCCAATGAGGAAAACAGCTCATAAATCATACTAAGTGGTGTTTCTTTAAAAATTTAAAATTTAAAAAATGCATAAAGTTTTCTATGATGGGTAGGTTTGGTGGGGTTAGTGTAAGGAGATAGAATATACACTAAAATGTACAAAACTCAATCGAATGTTCCCATAAAACATGAAAACCCAATGTGTGTGTGTGTGTGTTTCGTACCATCTGTCCTGCGGCTGAGTGTTGTTACTTTCTGTAGAGGTATTTCTCTCTCAGCGCTGTCGTGGAGAGTCCACCAGGTAAGATTATGTATCTGAAACGAAATCAAACACAAGCCAATCTCTATGACATGCAGCGAAAATACTACTGGATTTAATTACTTGATTAAAGTACTTGATAAATGTATCTTGTGTAAGCTATACTACTATACAGCATACTACCATACTACTCTGCAGTATATTAGGTACCGTGCATTTAACGTATTTATAATTCTGTTTCCTGTAATGCAGGAATCCTGTAATGTAATGCACTTTCCAGTATGACAAAGGAACTGAAAGTAATATCAGGTATGGTTTTAAGATTCCGAAATCGAGACAAATGTTCCACAAAATTGTATCAAATGTGCAAAAGAAGCATTTTTATATCTGTACGGATATGCCAATTGCAGAAATAAACATGCATCAGTGTTGGGTGTAACTAATTAGTTACTGTAATTAAATTACTTTTCCCTTGAAATGTAAAGTAAGGGATTACTCTTCATTTATCTGTAATTTAATTACAATTACTTCTGATGTAATTGAGGTAAATACTGTGTATAGATCAATCCGATCTCACAGCGATTCGTATGTCTAAATATTACGACCGCACTCGTACAAATTTGTGTAATTATTGTAAAATATGTATGAAAAAAGTGTGAAATGTCATGAGATCAGATATAAAACAATAGTGGGTTTAACATCAAAATGTATTGTCTGATGTTAAAAAGTATGTTTTTATAATGTAACCTCCACCTTGGTCAGTTTAAGGATAATTCATGCAATTTTATAATTATTTGAAAGAATTAAAACAGATTCATGTCTATCCTTGTATTATTCAGCTGGTTGAGATTGATATGGAATTTTGAAAATAATTAAAAGTAATTAAATACTTTTTAGAGACAGTAATTGTAATCTAATTACACTGTTGAAGAGGTAATTAGTAACTAGTAATTAATTACTTTTTTAGAGTAACTTACCCAACACTGACATGCATGCAATGAGGTAACAAGCTAGTCCCTCTTGAACATTTTTCAAGAGAGAATATTACCTGTTCCTCATTGGGTGGAGGGGTCAGGAGACTGATCACAGCCACAACAATAGCAGTGAGGGCGCACAGTATGATGGCAAAGTGTAGGTAGTGTACACTCCTTAGGACAGAGGGAGCAGGGTCAAACACTCCACAGCGGGGTAGAGGGAAGACAAACTCAAGGACCATCCGTGTAAAGCCCACCACTAGACCCACCATCAGGCCCCAGAAAGCTCCCTACCAACACAATACCAAACAAACACACATTACAACCATACAAACATCGCTGTTCCTTTTGCTCAACATGTTATATGAGCGTTGGTAAACTGTTAAACTAACTGTTTATTTTGAAACCCTTATATATTTCAGGTATCTGAAAAACAGCTCTGAATGAACTCTGAGCCGAGATTCCTGACATGACAGACTCTTATTTGCTTATTTAAGGTACTTAAGGGTGGAGTGCAGTGTGAAGATCCCTTGACAAGTGTGAAAATTCCAGCGAAGTGGTGTCATATTTCTGTGAGAGGTGTATGATCTATCTATCTATCTATCTATCTATCTATCTATCTATCTATCTATCTATCTATCTATCTATCTATCTATCTATCTATCTATCTATCTATCTATCTATCTATCTATCTGTCTGTCTGTCTGTCTGTCTGTCTGTCTGTCTGTCTGTCTGTCTATGATATATATCAGTGAGAGGTGTCTGATTACTATCTATCTATCTATCTATCTATCTATCTATCTATCTATCTATCTATCTATCTATCTATCTATCTGTCTGTCTGTCTGTCTGTCTGTCTGTCTGTCTGTCTGTCTATGATATATATCAGTGAGAGGTGTCTGATTTCTATCTATCTATCTATCTATCTATCTATCTATCTATCTATCTATCTATCTATCTATCTATCTATCTATCTATCTATCTATCTATCTATCTATCTATCTATCTATCTATCTATCTATCTATCTATCTATCTATCTATCTATCTATCTATCTATCTATCTATCTATCTATCTGTCTGTCTGTCTGTCTGTCTGTCTGTCTGTCTATGATATATATCAGTGAGAGGTGTCTGATTACTATCTGTCTGTCTGTCTGTCTGTCTGTCTGTCTGTCTGTCTATGATATATATCAGTGAGAGGTGTCTGATTTCTATCTATCTATCTATCTATCTATCTATCTATCTATCTATCTATCTATCTATCTATCTATCTATCTATCTATCTATCTATCTATCTATCTATCTATCTATCTATCTATCTATCTATCTATCTATCTATCTATCTATCTATCTATCTATCTATCTATCTATCTATCTATCTATATTTCAGTGAGGGGTGTCTGATATTTATGTATGCGTTTTGACGACGATGCCTTGAGTGTAAAGACAGTAGATTTTATAATTAGGCCTATGAAAGTAAAACTTGATTTTATTCTTCTACATTTTGTTTCATTGACTTACACAGATGCGCTTACGCAAACATGTTCTAGTGTATTTCGTACCCCCATGAATGTCATCTGGCCAGTTTTGGTTTCTTAAGGCAATCTTCTCGGGGCAACTTTAGCTTTCAAAATAACGCCCCAAACGAATGTTAAACTACTGTTCTCAATATCTGAAAAATATTTTCAGAACAATTATACTTATCTCAAATCTCACTAGCTAAAATGGGTATTTCCTTTTTGCTGTGGGGGATGGGGATAACTTTCCAGTAAATGACCCTTCAGGGTAAAAACACACAGGAATTCTGAAATCCCACCCTCCCAGTTTTAAAGCCCTGAAATGTTGTGTTAAACAGGTTTACATTATTTTGCTAAACTGCCTGGTTTATGGCTAATCTTTTGCTAAGGCATGTGAGCACTGCGTTTTAGCCTCCTGTAACTCTAAATCACTCTATTATGAAAACACTATTTTGTTCTACTTTGTGAAACATCCAAGATAATCAGACCAGTACACCGCAAAACATTTATTCGAAGCATATTTGTCAAAACACATTGGGATGAGGGGTTAATAATAGAATCAAATGAAAGAATCACAAGGCCTTTTTTTCAGTATCTTATGCTCTCTCACACAATGTTACTACTGTTCTATGAATCCTTGTTCATCACTGGTAAAGACCTCAAGAAAACACGTCACACTGGTTTTTCAACAATATCTATCTATCTATCTATCTATCTATCTATCTATCTATCTATCTATCTATCTATCTATCTATCTATCTATCTATCTATCTATCTATCTATCTATCTATCTATCTATCTATCTATCTATCTATCTATCTATCTATCTATCTATCTATCTATCTATCTATCTATCTATCTATCTATCTATTTTATGCAAACAGTTCTTTCCACCATACATTATTATACTAACAAACAGAACAGGGGACCACTCGTACAAAAATTGAAATTTTGTACTGAATATAAATATGCAGCTTATCAATTAGCATTATCAATGATTTTCGCTTCTCAAAAGCAGACTTTTCAATGAGTCAACACCACAACAATGTAATGACTTATATTAAGGTGTGATTTATTTTCCGGAAAATACAGATATCTATCATCTCAAACACTTACAAGTGAAAGTTAGAAATCACTTATAAGTGAAAGCTCTCTTTTGCTGTCATTCAGACATGTACACACACACCCTGACTAAGCTAATGGAATAAAATAGCCAGACATTCCTTCTTCACGAGAGAGAAGTGGTTTCTTCGAATGCGCGTGACTGGTAATGTCAGTATGTCAATATGTACATAGTCCTAGTGAGGCCTCGGACAGTGTTTATTGTGATCTTTTGTGTGTGCATTACCGCTTCATTGGTTCTTTTCCAGAAAACAGCCATTACAAAAATGGCAGTGACAGGAGGGGCCAGATAGCTGGTCACTGACTGGATGTAAACATACAGCTGACCGCTGTTAGCGCTCTGAAGAATTGGGATCCAAACCACGCTGATCACCACCAGAATAACCGTCACTATCCTGAGAAAACAAATTGATGTAAATTTTATGATCATCTTCAGTTTCAGCAACATTTCTTGATAAAGTTGAGCACTGGAACATCCAAATTCTATGGGACCCCATAAGTAGCCTAATATTTGCTCATTTAAATTATTCAGCCACCAGTTATCTTCCATCTTCTAGTTCTATATCTAAATACTACTGGATTTTAATCTTTAATCAAATTCTAAATAAGAATTTGTGGTTTTATTTTCATTTAAAATGATCTCAACCTCAAATATGAGCTTATCTAAATGATTAATCCACTCCTTGATTTCTAGTTCATCCTGCGGTTGTGCATTGCATTTCTGAAGATATAAATCATTCTTTCGTAATTGCTTTTGCATAAAAAGCACCATGATGTTGGAAAACATGTAACCTTTACACATGTCATAATGATCGATGGTTTTAAATGGGTGACTCAATTCTACGCATGAAATGCAAACACACACTCATATGCACACATAGACACCTGCCAACCAGCAGCAGCTCCTTCTCGCTAGCCCCTCTTCGATACTTCTTCCAGATGTCCATTGTGAAGAGGGTGCTGCTGCTGTTAAAGATGGAGGTCAGTGATGACATCAAAGCAGCCATCATTACAGCTATCATTAACCCCCGGAGGCCTGGAACACACACGCTTACAATTACTTGATTTTTAGGGCTAAAAGTTTGTAACCTGCTTTATTCACATTTTTGATGTCACCAGTAATAATATAATATACATAATATGAAAAACATAAAATCCTGATCCGGATTACCGCTGGGCATGAGCTCGATGACCAGTTTTGGAAAAGCATGGTTGGAACATCCCACCTCTGCACCACACACCTTTAAACACTCTTGAGGGTCTACACAAGCCACTGTGTCTGATAAAACAACAACATAGACATATAAATAAACAGTAGCCTATTTAAAAATGTTCTAAGGTACAATTACGAAACAAAACATGAAACCGCAAATAATGGAAAAGGTCAAAAAAATTGGTCCCACTTTATATTAAGTGACTTTAAGTACTATGTACTTATCTTGAAATTAATAATTTGATACAATGGACTTATTGTGTACATACATGTTTTCACATTGTACTTATATTTTAAAAATACCAGCATTTAATTACATATAATTACTATAATTACTTTATGTTATTACATTTGTAATTACACAGTTGACCCTCCCCTCACACCTTAACCTACCCTTAAATCGACCCATACCACCACACCTGTCCCTAACCTTACCCGTATCACACCGCAATAGCAGCAAAAGTGTTTTACAATACAACAGGAACACAATGATACATTGTACTTATTGTTCAATGTAAGTACACAGTACATAAAGCCACTTAATGTAAAGTGGGACCAAAAATTAGTAAGGGATACATAATGTTTGATTATATAGGCATTTATCCTAACATATAAAGAGTGGTTAATTTCTGGACAAAACACACATTTGTGGAACTGGTCTTTTTACTCAAAACTTTTAATTTCTTGAGGCAGTTTCCCCGTGTGACAACTAGCCCCGGCTGTCCATTTAAGTGTCTGCCAACAACTACTACTTTGTTACAAAGTCAGGGGGAAATCGGAACTGTCTGTTCTGTTTCACTTTCCTCCGTTTCCTGTCCTTTTTTTCCCGGACACCCCGCCCAAAACCCACGTAACGATTGACTCGACACGAGTCTATTCGCCGCGTCATCATTGCTCATGCAACCCGACGTCTGGCCTCTTCCTAGCTACAGAAGTAGGGCAAAGTCTCACCGACTTTAATGGACAACAAACTCGGGACATTATTTACTAAACCAGGAGACGGAACGTGGAAGAAACTATGAAACTTTTGTTTCTCGTTGGCGATATCCAAGTGGAAGATAAACGCGGATCTCGCCGGTTTGACTGAAGTCTGTTGCGCTTGTGTGTGCATGTGTGTGTGTTTGTGCCCCTCCCGGTCAGATGACTGAGGTGTGTCTAATCACCAGAGCCTCTGTGGAGATGCTTTGTTCCAGTCTACCTGTCGGTAAAACTGAAAGATGATCTCCGGCTCAGCGGTCAGCTGCGTCCTGTAACGTTACTGAACTACCCTGCTCGGGGAAACATGACCAAATAACATCGGAGGAGTCGTGTAACGTTATATATTAAGGAAACGACAGCCTTTATTCGAATGAAAAACAGGCTTTTTGGTACTTAAGTTATAGTTTTTATCAGCTTCAACACCTATAATCGATTGAATCGCCACTTTACCATGGGAACGCTTTACCACTATCACGAACGGGATTTTTCTAGCCGTTAACCGAGGAAGACAAACTTTGAGAAGAGTTTTAAGAGGACTTTAGTGGGACCTAACTTATTAAGGAGTAAAAAAGGAGCCGGCTTCTATCACCTAATTCGGATTGTGTGTGGAAACGATGGCGCTCTCTCAAGTTCAGTGTCTGGATAACAATCATGTGAACTGGCGTCTTAATGAATCTAAACCGGAGTTTTTCTACAGTGAGGATCAGCGGCTGGCGCTCGAGGCGCTTGCTACGAAAGGACGCGACGCTTTTGACGCGTACGTGAAAGAGCACGAGCTGCGTCCTTTCCTTTCGGAACCGGAGCTCGAGTTGCTCCGTCGGAAAATAGAAGATTATAAGCCCGGTTCTGAGCATCAAAAACCAAATGGTACGACTGAGGGAGAGGACATTGCGGTGTCTTTGCAGTATTGGCCGGACCGCTCCGATATCTCCATACCAAATCTAGATCTCGGATGGCCCGAATGCACTTCTTACCGCGGGGTGACGCGCGTCAATGTGTACACGCAACCTCCGTTGGAGGGACAGTCGCATATAAAAGAGGTTGTGAGGAAAGCCATAGCGCAAGCACAGAAGGTGGGTAAACTAGAGGAACTTGAAAAGCACGATTGTATGGTCAGTCCGCCTCAGAAACACTGCAGACCCTTTGTCTGGAGTCAGTGACTTAATAAAAAGAAATTTTGTAAGTAATTCGGTGCACATGTCATGTCACTTCACCAACTGTCCAGTGTCCACTTAACTATAAGAGATTTGTTATGTCTAAAATGGCATTGCTCACTTAATTTATCGATATTGCGGCCTATATTGATAATAAAGGAAAATACTTGCTATTCAGAAGTTGCTATGGTTACCTTTGCACACTTTGAAACGTTGTCTGAAAACATTTTGAACTCACCTACTTGTACACCCCCCAAACCCATACCAAGTTTCATTAATAATATTTTTCATTATTTGTCTAGTTCTAAGTATTCACTTTGCAAATTATAATTGTAATCATTGGCAATAATGAAGAGCAATAATCAATGACAACAGGGGGGGTGATGGGGTATAAGGTGGTTATGGCCCTTACCAATATGCAAACAAGCTGTCAAATTTGTCAACACAATTTTAAACACAACTGTTCTCCTTCAAGCTCATTTATAATTAAAAAGATTACCTGTTAATTGTCCGTTATTAATTGAGCTCAGCATTAAACTAAAAATGTCCAAATATCCATCACGTTTCACAATCATTACTGGTTTCCAACTGACTCATTTTTCTTGTTAGAACTTGCTTGAACCCATAGCTTCGGCCCATGACACATACCGGCACAAATTCTCTTCCTCCCCGTCTCTCTTTACCTCACACACACTGAAATGTTCATTCAAATAGATCCCTTTATCCAAAGACATTTGTCACAATGAGTGCTTATGAGATGTAGGTTGAGTACAACCGACTTGGGGTGTGTATGAGTTGTTTTGTGTCTACATCATGTTAAGAGAACACACTCCTTACTAACAAAAGAACTGTAATTGGAGTATCGCCAGTATAGTATACACACTGAGAAAGAATACACAATTATTTTTATGTTGTCTGGGTTGAACTGTCTAACATCTCTACATTTACTGTGTGTGTTTGCAGATGATTGCTGTGGTAATGGATGTTTTCACAGATGTTGACATTTTTAAGGATCTGATAGAAGCTGGATTTAAAAAGAAAGTGGCTATATACATTATTATAGACCATGCTGCTGTACAGGACTTCCTATTTATGTGTGAGAGAGCCAACATGCACAAAGGGCACCTCAATGTGAGTTGAAAATGCATTTAATTATGTCTGTTATTTTAAGTCCTTATTATCAGAAAAGATGCAGTCTGTGTATGAATAACAATTTGTTTTGTTTTTTTAGCATTTGAGGGTGCGATGCATTGGTGGTTGTGAATTCTACACACGCTCCGCTCAGAAGGTTCGTGGCTCATTGAGTCAGAAATTCATGTTTGTGGATGGAGACCGTGCTGTGTCCGGATCATACAGGTTTGTACCGTATGTGTGAATTTTAGTGTGTGTATGAACATATACACAGGGCTTGACATTAACGTTTTTGCTCACCAGCCACTGTGGCTAGTGATGTTCCAAGTGACTAGCCACTCAGCATTTTGACTGGCCATAATTTGACATTGATACCATAGGTTAGAACCACCATTGAGATATTTTTAATATACTATCTCATTATTTGACAGCCGACGTATTAGGCTGCTGTCACTTTAAAACCTGATGCACGGACCCATTATACTGTTTTATGTAGCCAATATATTTTGTGTGTGCACAAAATCTGCGGGAATGAGTCAAATTACGTATAATTCAGTTTTGAAAAATCATTATTTTTGACAACACTACATTGCATGTAGTTTATTATTTCAGATGTCTTTTTCAGATGACAACTGAACAGCGTATATATATATATATATATATATATATATATATAAATTTCAACCTGTCAAAAAGGCTAGTAGGTGGGTGTCAATGTCAAGCCCTGCATATATACATGAAGCTGTGTTTCCTAAATACAAGCCAATCACATTGTGTCAGAAACTGTTCTGTGTGCCTGTAGGATGAAGTACAAATATATATAGTAAGCATGCAATTAAAAACTGCATGGTTTAAAATTGAAAATTGGCTATGGGATTTAAAAAAACAACATTTTTTAATGTTTTTAATGATGAAGACCACCTCTGATTCTGTTGAGTGTTAAACAGTAGCTACTACTTTTTTTAAACTTACAAAACTAATGATTTAGGTTTAGTAGTTTTATTTAAAGCCAAACCAAACTCAAAGAAGGATAAGTCTTAACTTTAAAATGGAATCTTTGCTCAATATCGAGTGTTTGGGTGAGATTAGTAGTGAAGCTTCCAGTTGAAAAACATTTAATACACAATGGCAAATTAGAAGGTATAAATATACAAGGGTGTAACAAAACAGTCAAACTAGAATATGGATTAAAAATGTCATAACAATAATCTAGTCAAACAATGATAAAGTCACAAGACAAGCCTGATAAACCAATCACATGGTAGGAAATACCATACAAAAAAGGGAAGTGTGAACAGACAACTCAAGAACAGGAAAGCTACAGTAGTGAGCTACTCTACTGTCACAGAATTGGTCAACATAATGTTGCTTTTAGGTAGTTACCCCTTAAAAGGGATACTCTACTTTTTTTGGAAATAGGCTCATTTTACCACTCCCCCAGAGTTAAACAGTTGAGTTTTACCGTTTTCGAATCTACTCAGGCGATTTTCTGATAATTAGAAGAATATCAGTAACCAGACAGTTTCTGGTCTCATTGACTTCCATAGTAGGAAAAAAATATACTATGGAAATCAATGAGACCAGAAACGGTCTGGTTACTGATATTCTTCTAAATATCAGAAAATCGGCTGAATACATTCGAAAACGGTAAAACTCAACTGTTTAACTCTGGGGGAGTTGTAAAATGAGCCTATTCCCAAAAAAAGTAGAGTATCCCAATCCCTTTAATACTGGTGTTAACATTCTTTTAGATACTTTGAGTTGCTAGTTTAAATGTCAATTTATGTGCTTCTATTCTGTGCATGTATTATTTGTTTGTCCACTTTGTTTCTGACTTCTGGCATTTTCATATTTCAGTTTTACGTGGACAGCTTCTCGTTTGGACCGAAACATAATTACAGTCATGACTGGGCAGTCCGTTGAAACTTTTGATAAGGAGTTTCGCGAACTGTACCTGAACTCTCTTGGGGTCAACCTCACCAAGATTCCTCTGGCAGAACTTCCGGAGCCTGACCCTACCCCAGTCGTCGTTCCTCCCCCTGTTTCCGCTGCGGTTGCAAGAAAACTAATTAACCCCAAATATGCTTTGGTCAATGTAGATACAGCAAGCAAATCCTCTTCAGACAAAGCTAGTGCCAAGATCGATCCTCTGGTCAAGATTCCCAAGCCTAAACAGGAGTTGCAGTTGCATCCAGGACTTGTAGGCTTGCCAAAGGCAGATCTCATTCTTTACTTGCCCGTCTGGCCCGAGCCAGACCCATCCAGTGACGTTATTGGGTATATTAATATTCGTGACACAAACAAGCCAGCACCAGTGCATTTAATGCGCTCGCAAATGTTTGAAACATCTCAAGCGATCCGCTTTAAAGACCCTTTCACTGGCCCACCTGAGGAACCGCTACCAGATAAGGCAACTCTTCGTTCTGCAACTGCACACTTGTCTAAAACCAATGCAATAGGTCAATCAAGCGCCCAACTTCAGCCGGAGACTGATTCTAGTAATGTCCTTCAAGATACACCAGCCAGTTCGCCTGATTCGCCAAGCTCTCCAATCCAGCAACAAGACCCCAAACCCAACCTTCCTCCACAAGAGCAGGAACCCAACCATGAACCACCAGAGGTCCAACAGGCTTCAAATCCGCCTGTTCCCAAGCCACGCACCATTCAGTTGGTGGTTAATAAGACTGAAGGCTCTGGAGACGCAGAGGTCACTTTAGTCAGAAGGGTGGAAAACCAGACGATGGTTGCACACAAGGATGCTGAAGACACTGACGCCATTAGCACCGCTGTGACCTGTGCACATTCATTAAAGGATAAAGATGAAAATTCCACAATGTCAGATGAATACTATGAATGTACTGATTCCGATAGCAGTGACAAACTCCCAAATGGAAGGATAACAGGATCCAGTCGTGTTGGAGAACACAGCGCTAATGCGCTTAACGTGATGGCCCGCTTCTCTCAGTCCATGCTGGACTTGAGATCGGATGACGTTGAGCTGGATCTGCAAAGCACTGCCGAGAGGAATCTACTGAACGCGCAGAACAGAAACAAAACAAAGGTAGGTAGGACTTAGATTTTAGTGCGTCTGAATGTGAAAGTGCTTTTTATCAGATTTGGCTCTCCACTCTACCAGTCAATAAACCTGGGAGTGTCTCAAATAGATGAAAAGAAGCCAGGCATACGCGTTATGGAACGCACAAGGGTGTGCCGATGTTGATATTTCCTGCATGCCTTAACCTGCTATAAGTGCTTAAACACATGTATAGGGGTTGTGGGTGGGAGGAGGGTAAATGTAAATGAAGTTGCATATCAGATGAGAACAGGAAAATAGCATGTTATTAGGGTTTGTCAGATCCTCGTTTTGGTGGGATTTCCCCATGAAAGTAGTAGTGTGTGTACATATAGGGCCATTATTGGATAAACTTGTGCATGCTCTTTTTTCCGCATTACAAAATTATATATTAAAAAAATACTGTATGTTTTAACTTAGTGACGCCTTAATACACTTGTTTATTAAATAAATACACTACTTTAATAATATTGCTATTTATTGTGTATCAACCATAACATAAAATAATGATTTCCCAATATACGGACATCACTACTTTTATCACATAGTTCTTACAATATTTGCCTAATGCCATTAATTATATCCTAAACTATTTCCAATAATATTCTAATGTTTCTAATAAAATTCTAATAAAATATTTTGAAACCACAAGCGTTTTGAGGGGCCTAAAACTATCCTGCTTAACCCTCAAACTGTATTCACTTTATAGCCCTTAATCCTGTAATTGTGGACAAATGTGGGCACAGAGGACACTTTATTTATTATAAATGTTATATCACTGTCTTCGATAAAGTTTTGTCTATCCATTTATGGTGGTTTTTTTTTTATTTTGGGGGTATTTTTGAATTTATTTACTTCAAAACGTACCATAATTTCTATGTAAATTATGCTTTTTATTTTTTTAACTACATTAAAATATCATTCCAATAAGTTCTTAAAGCTAAAACCTAAAGATGAGGTGACTTTGCTGTCACCTGGTGTCTTAATTTGTCTTATTTTATAATGTTCTAAATTACAGTTTTCCCCGTTCATTTCTATGGGTGCCCATTTTTGACCCAAATACAAGATTAAGGAGGTTTTTTTCACCCACTTAACTTTGTAGAATTGAGTCAAAAAGGAGGCAAACTTAGGAAAAGTAGCCAAGTCTTGTACCGCTCAGATCAAGGGAAGTATTTTTTAAAAATAAATCAAAACTATTTTGCCCACATTTGTCCAGAATACGGTTTTAGGGTTAAGTTTATAGATCCTTTTATATGGTTCTAGCTGGTTTAGAATAGTGTAGTACAACTTGGTCAAGCTTGGTTAGGTCTAGTAGTCCACCTTGGACCAGCAACAAACCAGCTACCAAAAACCAACTTGACCAACATAAGCTGGCATTACCTGATTTTCTTTACGTAGTCTTAAAAGGTGACAAACTTGCACAGAAGATGACATAGCACTGAATTTTTGCAGCTCTAGCGGATACAGCAGCTGGAGGGTGTGTGTAGTACCTGGGTAGAGGGCCCTGCTGATCATGCCAGGTAGGATGATGAAGATCATGGGAAGCATCTTGAGATAGCTGGCAAAGATGGACGCCCCTTTGGCGTGACTCATATTCTTTGCTGACAGAGATCTCTGCACGATTACCTGCCAATGATCAACCAACATTATTATTTTGTCTTTACTGAACTCTTTTTGAAAAATTCATCAGAACAGTTCATAGTTAATGTCGAATCATTTGAAATTATGCCTGAAGGCTGTTTATCATTTTTCCTCCCTTTCAGGTTTACCAGATGGTCTCCAGGTCACCTCTTGGAGACGGTTATGGCCGGGCCAAAGTGGTGATTGCAAAACCTGGAGTGTTCCATAGACCCCCTAAAAGCAGCGGCCGTGTGATCGGGGGCCACAGGTACTGGCAGGGGAAGATGCATGGCCATGAACTCTCTTCAAGTGGATCAGGTCAGCAACAGCTAAACCGTTCAGGTCGGTCCCCCAGGAGACAAAGCCCCGCCTATACGATAGAAGGACTCCGAACAAGCCAATTACCCGCTCAGCGCCTCATACACTCTCAATCGCTTTCCCCCGCTCAACGGCCCTCTCAAACAAAGTCTCCGTCTCCTCGTAGGCGGGTCGAGACTCGCACGCCGTTAGGAATCTCTTTATCTAAATTGGGCACTTTTAAACACCTCAGGGGGAAGGTTCCAGTGAACACGTCTGGTTTTGCTTTGGGGGATAAATTGTTGACTCATAGTCAAAGTGAAAAGTAACTGATTCGTAGTGTCTATCTTCCCATAAATTACAACTTTGTATTGAGTACAAAGGTATGAATGTGTACTGATGTAGCCGCCAGTCTCCGCCGATAAGGCTTTTCAACTGGATCTAAACTGACACAAGTGTTACAGTGGCACACAAACTCTGACATTTTCTGGACCGTGGCGAGGAGCTCTTGTTGCATAAAGCCTTTCTCTTTATTGACGAGCCTTTGAGTTGTCTCTCCTAGTGCAAGGGAATTTGGTGGTGGATTTATGACCATGGTGATGGCGATTTTTCACATTCACCTCTATTGTTGGCTGATTGGTGTGGGAAAAGGACGTTGAAAAGTTTGTTACAGTACAGACTGAATGTGGGTTATATTTTAAAACACATACACTATTATTAGTCTGCAGTTGTCCCTGGTTATATCAGAGATGAGCAAGGCCTGTTCACACCAGGACAGATGTTTTGTGCAAAAAAATGAGTTGTGATAAACATTTTAATTTTAGTTAACGGCTTTAAATGCATCTTTTCACACTGATTTAAACATTTGCTTGCTGCCAATGCAATTTTTAAAAAATAAGGTTAAAAAGGTTTGTGCATTAGGCCCAGAGTTGCTGCCGTTTCATAAAACTTCGACTTTGTGGTAGACACAAATCTAAAAGACTATTTTGCTTAAAAACTGATTTTTTTTCCCCATGGGCGCCACTTACTTTTAAAAGTAAGTTTTCTTGTATTTTTTTTCAGCCCATCTACAGGTTTTTTCTGGAAGCTTGTTTCCGCCACTGAATAAAAATAAAAAAAATAAATAATTTTGACTTTTTAGCTCAAAATCGTTCGATATGAAGTCAGAATTGCGTGATATAAGTCGCAATTGCGTGTTATAAAGACAGAATTGCGAGTTTTTATCTCACAATTCTGACTTTTTTTCTCACAATTGTGAGTTTACATCTTGCAATTCTGACTTTATAACACATAATTGTGAGTTTATATGTCGAAATTCTGACATCTTTTCTCAGAATTGTGAGATATAAACTCGCAATTGCGACTTATCAGGCCAATTCTAATCTCACAATTCTGACTTTATATCACACAATTGCGAGTTTACATCTAACAATTCTGACTTTATATCTCGCAATTCTGACTTTATAACACGCAATTGCGACTTTATATCTCGCTATTCTGACCATAACACGCAATTGCGACTTTTTATCTCACGATTCTGTCGCAATTACCTTTTTTATTTTTCATTTTATGGTGGAAACAAGCTTCCATAGTTTTTACATTTTCATCTTAAAAAAAAATTGCATGCTAATAATTGACCACATTTTAATGCCAAACATTTGTGTTGGTGTGAACAAGCCTTTAGTTTTTGAGTTGGAGTCAAGGCCAAACCCTCCAACATCCAGACCAAGACCTTTCCATTTCTTATTCAGAAAATGCTGAATTTACTGCAGCATTCATTTCAGATACTGAGCCACTTTGCGAGGTGTTGAACTGTGGTCACGGCTGAGGACCTTAGCTAAGACCCAAAACAAGACTTTTAAGATTTGAGCCCCCAACCAGAGGACCTACTGTAATAAGACTCAGACCAAAACAACATTTATTGGGCCTTGAAGGGATTCCAACTCTTGACAGTATTTCTAGGAATTTAATCATGTCTTCCGATTATGGTTTTATTTTTTTTTTTGCCTTCAAAGGAGGTTTGGAAATAAATTGCTTTTTAGAGACGTTATGTGCACTACACTTTAAAGAAGGAAAGTGTTATAACTTTAGTTATTACAAAGGCTCTCAACCGTTGTTCTTATGTTTTTAAATAAATAAAGCTTAAAAAGCAAGGTGTTTTAAAGATGCTGGTCAGCACACTGATTCCTACAGTTTCTGTAAGGATATACTTGAATCATTTGGTGATGTTTTCAATGATGCAGGAGTCAATGTAGGCTTTAGTCAGGGTAGTTGTACTTAATTTGACGCAAATCCCTCACAGTCTCGTTTTCATTGCGTCAAATTAAATGGGTCTACCCTACCCTGACTTGGGTTCAATTCAGGCTTTTTTTCTCTTAAACCTTTATATCTAAAAGTCTTTGTGGCAAACAAGTGATGCATCAAATACAGTATCTTATTACAGAATGCAAGTCACAATGCAAATTAAGTTCGCAATACTGTCCGTTTGCATTGTGTGAGAACCAGGGTAGACTTATCATCTATTTTTGAGAGCAAGTGTATGTTTAAGCATACCTGATCAGTGCACCAGTACCATGTAGCAATAATGGTTAATCCCAGTGTCATGCCTGGCCAGGGTAGATCTCCGTGAACAGGGTCTCTGAACAGGTGCATGGCATCAGGTCTGGGCAGGTGACATGTTGTGTTTGGGATGATCTTAGATGGCACCGCTTTCAAATACACGCTCTCCAGGTTATTGTAGCCTCCGATTTTATTGAATGCTGTAACGTACATAAATACATATCAGCTAAATCTACTACTGTTTTGGGTCAAATGTAGAGATTTGGCATAAAATTGTACCTTTGTAGTATTGTCAAAAAAAAAAAAAACATGGCGTTAAAACACAATGTATATTTTGGATTGAATTCAATTAAAAATATTATTTAAATGTCATTAACTTGTTTAGACTTGTGTGGATAATTGTGTGTGTGTGCATTGTTCATTTCATTTTCGGTTCTTTAAAACCTTTACAAATGGTTTTCCGTAAGTTGCTAAAGACTTATGTACCACATCCCCATGCAAACCAGCAATGCAGGTTTTAAAGTGTTTCAATGTGTCCCAACAGGACATGATGCGATAAAACCTCTTTGACAAAAATGTGAGGTGTGTTTTTGTTCATTCTGAACAGCTGTGCCGAGTTACTGGACATTTCATTTGTTGCCTGTGACGGCCACAATGAAATCTGCTTCACATTACACCAAATATGTTGATATTTTTGCCTGTTACTGTGCAGTGTTTGTACTTTCACTAAGAAAAGGCAAATTCCATCATACAGTGAAAGTTACCTCAATAGCACCATGCACTCTTAAAAATAAGGGTTCTGTATTGGCATCCATTAGGAACCTTTCCATTGCACTAAAGGTTATTTATATTGGAAAAAGGAGATTGTAGATGTCACTCTAAGAAATATAGTGGATCTTTTAAGATCTGTTTACTGCAAGGTTCTTCAGGGAACCCAACATGTATATTCTGTGGCATCACTTGTTTGCAATGAATATTCACAAATTTTTATGCATTTTAAGAATAATTATTGGCGCTAGATTTTATGCATTTATGCAAATATAATTTTTAATTTCTGTATTTATTTTAGGTTTTATCTGGAAAATGTATTTTTAACAAGTTCTAACGGTCCATGCCATTTGTTTAGAGTTATTTATGCTATTATTGATATTTAGCAATATGTATCTATTTATTTGGGAAATAGATAAATAATTTAACCAAAATGTCACTATAGCTCACATTTTTTACTATTACTTATTTTATTAGTTTCATCATCAATAGGCAATTTTACAATAAATAATCCTTTTGCCCATACCAGCAGACAACCACAGGTAAGTCAAGCTAAAACTGATTTTATCTGCATTTATATGCTGAGCATATTTCACTGTAAAAAAATATTGTTGGTTTAACTTAAAATTTTAAGGCAACCAGGTTACTTAATTTTTTAAGTTGATGGAACTGGAAAAAGTGAGTTAATACAACGAAGGAGATTGATTTAATCATCAGAAACTCAAAATAGTAAGTTATCTGAACTAAATTAAATTATTTAAGTTGATTTGACAAAAGAAAAAATGTTGTGATTTTTTTTTTTTACAGTGTATGACTTATCTGTAAAAAATATTGTTGGTTTAACTTAATAAAGTGCGTAACCTGGTTGCCTTAAAATTTTAAGTTCATTGAACTGGAAAAAGTGAGTTAATAAAATGAAGGAGAATGCTTTAATCATCAGAAACTCAAAATTATATGTTATCTGAACTAATTAAATTATTTAAGTTGATTTGACAAAAGAAAAAATGTTGTGATTACTAGTCATGAAA
This sequence comes from Cyprinella venusta, assembly GCA_038021265.1. NCBI lineage: Eukaryota > Metazoa > Chordata > Actinopteri > Cypriniformes > Leuciscidae > Cyprinella > Cyprinella venusta. The sequence goes on from CM075866.1 coordinate 36,589,666, forward strand.
AGATTTTTTACAGTGTGGAATGCATGGTTAAAAACCACATATAACCCTGAAAATGTGTCTAACATAGCTGTTCTCTTCCAGCTGCCATCTGTTGCGGCACTTTCACAAGATGTTCTTACTTCCCTAGTGACAGCTGACATTAGATCACTGCCAGAAGAGAATAAAAGAATAAGCCTGAGACTGACTGACCTGTAATGGTGAGGATGACTGCTCCAATGATCATGACAAAGGTCTGAAGAGTGTCGGTGTAGATGACAGCAGCCAAGCCACCTGGAGAAACAGAGGACTAAGCAGGTATTGCTCAATTCTCTTATGATGGTTTAATGTGATATGAGTCATCGGGGTCAAGTCTGAATCAGCACTTGTAGACAGAGGAGCAAATACAGTGACAGCAGAGCAGCGGATTAAAGTCATTATGCAATTATGCTGGAATCAGTCATGTAGACTGTAATTACTGCTGCAGAGAGGAACTGTTACTGAACCACTGGGCTTCAGTGAGAAAGTTCAGACAAGTAATCATTTAGTAAAAGCTTTTATCCAAACAATAGACCGTAATACTCAAACCTGCGGTTAAGTACAGTACCTCACTCAAGGTTGTCAACAACTCAAACCCGCAACATTCATGTTACCCACCCTGAGTTTTAACCATTATGCCACTCTATCCAGTTTTACAACATTGCAGTTGTTGAGGAATCTTCTTTAATACTGCAACAGCGGTGTGACACCATAAGCTGTTTTGTCACGCTACACTGCTGATTGTTGGAAAAAGCTACATTGTGGCAACTGTTCATGTAGTGGTACCACTTTAAACAAGCAGAAGATCATGAACTATGATTATTTATTAATCTAGGTTGATGTGAAGTTCGTACACTCAACTAAAGGATTATTAGGAGCACCGTGGCATTGTTGTTGGTGCCAGACGGGCCGGTCTGAGTATTTCACAATCTGCTCAATTACTGGGATTTTCACGCACAACCATTTCTAGGGTTTACAAAGAATGGTGTGAAAAGGGAAAAACATCCAGTATGCGGCAGTCCTGTGGGCGAAAATGCCTTGTTGATGCTAGAGGTCAGAGGAGAATGGGCCGACTGATTCAAGCAGATAGAAGAGCAACTATGACTGAAATAACCACTCGTTACAACCGAGGTATGCAGCAATGCATTTGTGAAGCCACAACACACACAACCTTGAGGCGGATGAGCTCAGTAGAAGACCCCACCGGGTACCACTCATCTCCACTACAAATAGGAAAAATAGGCTACAATTTGCAAGAGCTCACCAACATTGGACAGTTGACGAGTGGAAAAATGTTGCCTGGTCTGAAGAGTCTCGATTTCTGTTGAGACATTCAGATGGTAGAGTCAGAATTTGGCGTAAACAGAATGAGAACATGGATCCATCATGCCTTGTTACCACTGTGCAGGCTGGTGGTGGTGGTGTAATGGTGTCAGGGATGTTTTCTTGGCACACTTTAGGCCCCTTAGTGCCAATTGGGCGTCCTTTGATTGCCACGGCCTACCTGAGCATTGTTTCTGACCATGTCCATCCCTTTATGGCCACCATGTACCCATCCTCTGATGGCTACTTCCAGCAGGATAATGCACCATGTCACAAAGCTCAAATCATTTCAAATTGGTTTCTTGAACATGACAATGAGTTCACTGTGCTAAAATGACGCCCACAGTCACCAGATCTCAACCCAATAGAGCATCTTTGGGATGTGGTGGAACGGGAGCTTCGTGCCCTGGATGTGCATCCCACAAATCTCCATCAACTGCAAGATGTTATCCTATCAATATGGGCCAACATTTCTAAAGAATGCTTTCAGCACCTTGTTGAATCAATGCCACGTAGAATTAAGGCAAAAAGGGGTCAAACAGTATTAGTATGGTGTTCCTGATAATCCTTTAGGTGAGTGTATACTATTGTTCATTGTTGATTCATGTATTATGAACAAACATTAACAAATATTAATTTATACTTGAGTAGCCTATACAAAATGTAGCCTATTAGTAATGTAGATTAATCAATGCTCTCAAAGTGTTGTTCATTGTTAGTTTGTGATGCCTAATACACAAATAGACTAGCATTCTCAAGTTTGCATTAGACAGTTAAGCCCCAACCGCCAAAAACCTTTCCATTTCAATTAAACACATTTCTTTTGAACTCTCTATTTATCAAAGAATCCTGAAAAAAAAATCCCCGAAAATATTAAGCATATTGAGATATTATTAAACTCAACTATTTTCAACACTGATATGAGTCTCAGTAAATCAGCATTTTAGAATGATTTTTGAAGGATCATGTGACACTAAAGACTGATGATGCTGGAAATTTGACATCACAGGAATAAATTACATTTTAAAATATGTTCAAATAGAAAACAGTCATTTTAATAATTTTTCACAATACGATTGTTTTTATATCATGTTTGTCAAATAATGCAGCTTTGGTAGGCATAAGAGACTACTTTCGAAACACACAATCTCATTTGAACGGAAATACAAACCTGCAATAGTGTAGAGGGCAGTGACGACCAGCATGAGGACAGTGGAGAGGTAGAGATTCCAGCCCAAACAAACCTGGATAAACAGAGCTCCAGAGTACAGATCCGTCTACAGAACAGACAAGATTAAAAGATCTGAGGTTGCTTTAGATATAGGAGACTTAATTGTGAAGTGTTTTCATCACTTAAAAACAATGATATGATCAATAAGTTATGACAACATATGTTTTTACATTGCTTTAACTCATCAAAATAAGGTAACCAATTTTTAACTTTTTAATAAATTATATAAGATTCAACTCATTTTAAAAAAAACTGTTTAAATTTAATGCAATTTAAGTTGAAATGGCTTGATTACTTAAAAATGTAAGGCAGCAAACTTGTTTGTGGAGGGATACTCCAGTTTTTTTTTTTTTTTTTTTTTTTTTTTTTTTTTGATATTTAGAAGAATATCAGTAACCAGACCGTTTCTGGTCTCATTGACTTCCATAGTATATTTTTTTTCCTAGTGAGACCAAAAACTGTCTGGTTACTGATTTTCTTCTAAATATCCGAAAATCGGCTGAATGGATTTGTAAACGGTAAAACTCAACTATTTAACTCTGGGGGAGTGGTAAAATGAGCCTATTTCCAAAAAAAGTGGAGTATCCCTTTAATAAAGTAAAGACAGTTGTTGACGTACAGTTAGTTTACTCAAAAAAGGAAAATTCTGGCATTATCTCATGTTGTTTCAAAACCCAGACATTCGTCCTTCTTCCGAACACACCTGAAGATCTTTTTAATTAAATCTGAGAGATTTCTGTCTCTCCATTGACAGCCTATACGCAACTACCTGACTACCTTGCCAGCTACATGTCACCCACTGGTTTAACCTCAGTGTTATGAAGCAACACAAGAGCTTTGTTTGCGCCAAAAACAGCATGTTCACAAGAGCACCACGGCTCCAACGCGAGTTGGAGATTACTATTTAATAAATAAAGTGGTAAATTATGGGGGGAGGGGTCGTGCCAAAGTTTGATACCTAGCATTAATGGTTTAGTAGCAAGCCAACAAGGAAGCACGGGCATTTGGGTGTGAGTGTTTTTATATGCCTGCAGTGAAAAACAGATGGTGAAACGGCTAAACTACATTCTCTTTCACAACTTTAAATTCCTTCGGTGCAGAAACATGCCAGCACAGCAATAGAGGACTGAATAAATGAAGCCTTTGTAGATTAATGTTTGACTTTTAGCTTTGTGTGAATGAGACAGCAAAAAAACATGAGTGAATGTATGTGTGTGTTCATGCTCACTGAGATCTTGGTAAACACAGACAGCATCAAACTGAGAACTGACAAGTACGTTCGAATTCGCTCTCCTCCAAACCGCCGACCCAGATACTCTGGCATTGTGACAATCTAAGAGAGAGAGAGAGAGAGGGAGGAAGTGCAGAAGGGAATGGCATGATCTAAGCAAATTAATAAGCAAATCGGGGAAAGTAGAACATGTGGTGAGTTTGTGTGTGAGAGAAAGGGATTGTGAGTCTATAACACGTGGCAGTATTAAACATAAGTTCTGAATTATTAATTCATATAGGACTGATATAGCTCAGCTAGAACATCAGTATGAACAGTGTCAGTGTATGTCTAAAACTCACCCCAGAAGACACATAAACTGGGACAAAGATCCAGGCAAGAGCCAACAGGACATAAGTTGCCTAATAAAGAAAGAAATATTTAGTGCACAGTGAAAAATCAATTTCTTCATCAGTGTCAGTTTATTTTCTCTAATTTTACAAGATCATTTTACCTGAGGAGCAAAACTGCATGAGACTTTACATTGTGTTTGCGTTGAAAATAAAGTGGCCCTAATAGGTGTTTTGACAATTAAGACGCATCTAAATTTATATTTTGTCATCGAATCTAATGACATTCAAACAGCTTAATGGAATTGTTCACTCAAAAATGAAATCGTTTATTCACCCTCAAGTCGTTCCAAACCTGTATGACTTTCTTTCTTCCACAAAACACAAAAGAATAGTATTTCAACTGTTCATCTAAATGAACAAATCTTTTTCCGAGTCATTTGGTTCATTCAACGAACGAAACGAACAAATTGATTTGGTAAAAGATTCGTTCATTTTGATGAACCAGTTCCAACAGGAGTCACGAACGTGCATCACAGTACAGACCAAGGCGAGGATTTGAGCTTATAAAACTTAAACTTTGTTTTTTTTTTTTTTAAATGAGTGATTGTTTCGCTTGTTAAGACTCTTATTTGTCTTCTGGAATCGTTTAAAGCCGTTTGAACAGTTTGTGGTTTGTACTTAAAGTGTCTTTTGGATCTTGAACCGTTAGGTTCTCACTGAAGTGCATTATATGGAGACTGCTGGAATGTTTTCATCAAAAACCTTCATTTCTTTTCGATTGAAGAAAGAAAGACATGGACATCTTGGAGGACATGGGGTGAGTGAATTATATGCAAGTTTTTTGAAAAGTGAACAATCCTTTAAGATAGGCTACTACTTTATTTTTTTACTGAAATTGTAGACAAAAACAAAGAATTAGCCTATATTTTCGGTAGCCCTTTATTTTATAGCCCAGTTACCCATATTACAAAATAACTCATACTAACCTTGAAACTACCCCTAAACCCAATCGTAACCCCTTTATTTATATTACCCAGTATTTTATTTGGTATTTTGTTCTGTAAAATAAAATGCAACTGAATTTTCATTACCCATAAATAATGTAGTTTTAAACAGAAGCTGGTCTTTTTCTCCCCCTAGTGCTGATCGAATGCTGGTGCATTTACATGAACTGCTAGATTTTTCATGTTAAAGTCGATCACAAATCATGCATTTGCTGAGAGAATGAGGCGTTATAACTTTATGTCTCTCACATTCCATTCAAATCCAGCAACAGCGATCCCTCCTGCTGCTCCTGTCCCAGCCAGACCGATGAACAGTCCTGAACCCTCACTGCTGGCAAACAGAGATGCACCAATCTGCACACATTCATCCACACGTGAGTGGCATTCTCAGGACGGACGACGGTACGATCAGCTTCACACTCTCAGTATTTGCAAGATCGTTGACAAGACAATCGTATGCCGTGTGACATAGCCATTTCTTTTTTAATGATTAGTAATGGTTAACAAACATGTATTCATTACTTGAATGAGCTCATTGTTTCTGCCTTAAATTAAAAAAATGGTTTAAAATTGAATACATTATTAGCTTACTGTGTGATTTATACATCTGAAATACATAACTTGGACACAGTCACCTCTGATAAGTGATAACAGATCACTAGTAAATAGTAATATAGACATCCATTTTCTGCGAAGCTGCCATACCTTTTACAATATGTATTGTGAAAAGCAATGTGAGGTATGTCTATAATTATTATAGCCTATGTGTCATATGTATAATAATTATATACAGGGATATATTTGTATGACCTAATTTTTTGTGATCTCATTTTAATTGCGATATATGGAATTGTAAAAATGTATTTGTCACTATGCAGGACTAATTAAAGCGCACTGCAAATAATAATAATAATAATAATAATAATAATGTGATGAAATGAAAAAAATGTATGGCTTCTCTAATTAGGGGTCCAAATGTCTCAATCCACTAGTTAAAATGCTTTATTTGGGGTCTTTTTTATTATAAATTATACATAATAATATGAGCTAAAGGTTTAATTAACATTAATATAATGTATTTGGTGTGTCCATCTTTTGCTTGACTCTCCAGCTGCATGAACTTAGCCTTATAAATGTGTTAAATGGAACATTATAAAGGTCTTCACTGTCATTTTTGATCAATTTAATGCGTCCTTGCTGAATTAAAGTTGGCTATTAATACATTTCTTACCCTAAATTATTATTATTTTTTTACATTTTTGATTGGTAGTGTATCACGGTTTCCACAAAAGTATTGATAACACCGATTTCAACTAAAAATGAAAAGCGTTTAATGCGTTTTTGCCGTTCATTCACATTCACATGACAGCATTTTGGGGACCCGAAAACACAAACTTTTGAAAGTGCAATGTGGATTCAAAGTGAAACTTTTGAAAACGATCCTGTTATTGTCTATACAAAAACGTGAATTTGTGAAAACGGTGACGTCATGCACTTTCTCATCCCAAGGCGTCATACTGATGCTTTTGACAATGCGTATACTGTACATCCAATGCACTTGGCACCCTTTAGCGTCAATATGAGACTTAGACATATATGGGCCAGAAGGCGCCTCCTAGTGGTCTAAACCTAACTCTACCCCAGACCTAAACCTACCCATAACCAAAGTGTGTTATATTGACGCTAAAGGGTGCCATGTGCGTTGGATATATATATATATATATATATCGCATCACCTTGGGATGAGTTGGTATTACGTGTTCAGTAGGTAAGTGCGAAGTATTTCTTTACAAAGTAATATCAACTACATGCATTGTAGTGTTTTTAGTCGTTTTCGTGGGTCCGCGTGACGGGAGATCGGTTTGACAACATTGTCGCCTTTAGCTTACATGACAAATGTGAAGGAAAAACTTTTCAGATTTTAGTACATCGTTGTCGTGTAAACGTACCTTTGGAAAGATATCTGAAGGATCATTGTACACAGCAAACTGTTTTAATTTGGTATTTTTTGGACATATTTATAGATTTAAATTCGGTTTTGCGGTTTGACTTGACACCACTGCATACTGTATAATTTCTGAGCTAAATCTGGATGTTGAAAATAAGTAGTTTAATGTTATTTTTAAATTACCTATTAAAACAAGAATCACATATATTCAACATTGTCTATAAAACGTTTGCCTTGAGATCACTTTTATGATCGACCTTTATAGTTTATTACTCTACTTAAAAGTAAATTTTTTATTTTTAGGTTGTAAAGTATAAAAAAAGGATTATTTGTAATTTATCTCCTCATTATAAGGCTTAAACCATATAAATTAAAGTAAATGTATGTTTATATATTGCTTCAATTGATTCAGTTTACATTAATTATCACTCACCGGCCACCAAGCCATGTCTCTGCCAGCCAGAAAATATCCACTCAGTGTGTTTCGACTCACTCTGCAAGATGACTGAAACACACAAGAGTTTATACCAACTATAAATGGGCTTGTATTTCCCACTCTAATATCTTAGATGTTAGAATAAATTAACAAAATCCACAGTTTTCATCCACATGTTCTTAAACACAATTGAAATCAATTTTTTAACATCACCTTGTAGGGGTTCCCATCATAGGATCATTTTATGGATTTAATTTAATTCATTAATAAATCATTTTAAACTATTTTTTTTACTTCATAACATTTTATGAATAAAAAATGAAATAATCCCTTAAATATGAAAGTATTCTGCAATACTTCAATATATTTCTCTGTATGTATAGCCTTTTTTTTTCTAAGAGTGTAAAAACACTGTGACAACAGAAAATGTATAAAAAGTTTGATACAGCTAAAACACATGCATGCAATTACACAAATATGTCTCACCCATATTCCAACTGCGACGTTCAATAAAAAATACGCTCCAATAACAATGATATCAGATACGCTGAAAGACTGGGAAAGGGGGAAAAGTTTAGTGGTAGAGTTAGACGCCATGTCCTGCCTTCACACACACTACACACAGACTAAGAGCACAAGGCAAAGAGGCTAGAAAGACACAAGGCGTTCCGGTCAGCCAGCTCTGTGTGTGAATTGATCATTAAACGCATCAGTTTAATGAAGCAAACTTGCATGAAAACAACAAGGCAGATGAAACACATCCGTGAACACACACACACAGAATCTGCTGCTCGTTTGGGTTTCTGAGACTTACACATGCACCTGCACATAGAGACAAACACCAATGACTACACACACACACACATGCTTAGACGTACTGTATAATCAGAGCATTTAGACGTGTGATCTAACTAACCTAATGTGACTGTCAGAGTCTAAAAAACATCCCTAGACACACTTAACAAAGTGAATCATTTACTTAAACACCCACTGGTGCTAGCCATTAACACACACACATGCACTAACCGTCAGCATCAATCTTACACATGGACATAAGTATACTTTAGTGTTCGGGGTCACTGTTCACATTAGCAGTACTTTATTTGACAGTGTGGCAGGAGTATTTGCAATCTAATTTCTTTGAAAATGCATCATTATTGACCCGTGATAAATTTAATTAGTAAAACAAAAGAGTTCTGCAAGAGAGACTACGACTCTTTCCAGAGTGTTTCTTTCTAATATGTCATTTTATGTTGGCCTTTAAATGGTTTGTCTCTCATTGAGTTATTTATTATATTGATGCTATTTTTTTCACAGTAGCCTATCTTTAATAGGCTACTTTGAAAAGTGTATGGCAGATAAGAATTTGTTCTTATGCTCACCAAGGCCGTATTCATTTGATCCAAAAGTAAAACAGTGATATTGTCAAATTACAATTTAAAATTCATGTTTTCTATTTTCATGTTATTTTAAGTAAGTTATGATGGGAAAGCTGAATTTTCAGCATTAGTCCAGTATTCAGTGTCACATGATCCTTCAGAAATCATTCAAATGATGATTTGCTGCAGGAAAAAAATATTATTGTTGTTGAAAACAGTATATATTTTGTATATATTTTGTGGAAACCGTGATACCATTTTTATCATGATTTTTCGATAGAAAGTTTAAAAGAACAGCATTTATTTGAAAGAAATAACACGTAAAAGTCTTTACTATCACTTTAAATCCGCAACGGCAATCTAAAAAATGAAACCTACCCGGAAGTGCGATAAACTGCAATACATCTAAAATCCGCTGGAGGGAGGTCCCCCCTAAAGGGAGCAAATATCCATAGATTCCATGTAAAAATGGCCGTCTTCACAACAGCATAAATTCATGCTTTTACAGGTTGGTCCCATCGAATTTTATTGTATTTTCGGATAGGTTCCGAGTGCCTGACAACTGTGAGGGGGTGATTTTTTTTTTCTAACTCGTTAATTTAGATCGTATTTAGATATAAAATGTATGACAAATAAGGGCGGTTAACTTTGATTGACAGCTGTTAACGGGCTCCGCCGAGCGGAATTTGACGTCTCGACCATGATCTGACACAACACATCATACCACCTCTGTATCCTTTCTGAACATTTGTATTTTGTATTTCTCAAGATTTTCAAATATGGTGCCGCCCATACCCCCCATAAACAGCCTCAAAACTGTTCTTCAGAAAGTCTATGGGTGACGTCACAGACGCTTTGTCCATATATTTAGTCATTTATCATTTGTGTAATGCAAAATAATAATTATTACCCTCTTTACTGCGATGCAATGAAAAAAAAATGTAAATAACACTCAGTATAGCTGTAGTTGCTTCATAACAATAGTTGTGCTGTCTAAAAAAACAAACAAACAAAAAAATATCATTGTATTAATGAGAATCTAATGAGAATTCACACTAGGAATAAATAGAAATAGAAAAGAAAAGCCACATCTGGATGCATTACACTACATTACACTTTCATGCTGAAAAAAATAAGTGCGCTCTTGCTGTAGCTCATTCCTTCTCCTGGATATTTACTGTACCTTCTGGAAAGGTTTAGTTACAGCCCCAGTCAACACACCTGCTGAATTACTTCTTTCAGTTGTGTTGAATTACAGTTGGAATAATCTCTGCTGGAGTAAACGCTTGGTGAACTAGTGATTAAGGATGGCAAACACAATTCCACGACAGAGCCAGGATGGTAGGAGGGGAATCTCCCTGCAGATAATTTGGATAATAAGTTCTACCTCACAAATAACTGGGTATTAGTTATTGCAGTCCGCAAAACTGACAGTGCAAAATAAATAAAGAATGGCTAATTACCCACTGACTGATGTGGGTTAGAACGAGCCCAAATTAGACATCTGCTCTGGTTCTGCTGACACCCTTAGGGAGTAATGTATCGTATCACAGACTTTTAATTGTAATTGTCACCAAAAATGATGTCTGAAATGACAGAGATAAGGAGTAAGAGAGCGATTATAAGATATGAGTATGGCTATCAGTGTCTGAGGGCCACCAATGAGATTTAAAGGAACAGTTGTCTTAAAAATAAAAAAGAAGAGAGAATGCTGTTGTGTTTCTATCTTCTGTGCAATAGACATTTTCATATGTTTCACCGTGCAACATCATTTGCATATTTAGCATAATCATTAGTGTGATGCACCATCAAAATTTTTAACTAAATACAACTTGCATTTTCATCTGTTCATTTGTTGCCTACAGGCTGTTTCTGTTTTTAACCTTGCCAGGTTGTGGTCACTGCCATTGTATGCTTTTGTTATATAGTGTAAACTTCTTGTAAAATATTCCCTTTTGTGTTCAGCTGGAAGAAAGAAGGTCAGATTTGGAATATACAGTAGCTATGGGTGAGTAGCCAAAACTATATATATATATATATATATATTTTTTTTTTTTTGGATGACATGTTCATTTAATGTGTGTCCTCCCCCATTCTTTAAAGGACCGCGTGCCTTTGGCTCAGTGTACACGGTCAGTATTACCCCACTAAAATTTGTTCTGTGACCTTTCTCCTCAAAAACACACACTGCTCACACACAAAAACAACACACACTGCTTCCCTCCGTTTTAATCTGTCAGCTCTTGGGAAAGGGTCTATTTAGTCACGCCCCCTGATTGATGCAGCACCATCAATTTAACCAAGCTCTCTCTCTCTCTCTCTCTCTCTCTCTCTCTCTCTCTCTCTCTCTCTCTCATACACACATTGTGGCAAGCTGCTTTAATATTAATTCCTTTTATGTGTTTTAATGTTAATAGTTAATTTATATTTATTAGTGTGTCATCCAGACTAGCATCCCACTCTAAAAAGAAATCCAGGAGACCCATTTCTGCAACTTAAAGGGGTCATGAACTGACTTTTTAATTTTTTTATATTATGACATTAGCTTGTTTTTTACATTCAAAAACATCAAAATAGATAAGTAATAGGCTATCTTCTACCCTAGTTTTAAGCCTAGCTCAAAAACACTCACTGAGTGGCGTCTCACATTGAAGACTTGGAAGTAAATGGCCACTGCTGTGAGTAGATAACAGTTTCGCGTATTAAAATCTCTACGAATTCAATGCCGGATTCAACAACAAACTGTTACTAAAACATGAAGCAGTTCCAAATTTAAAACCTGAGGCAGCAGTTGTTGGGCCACAACCTGTAGGCTAAATCATTTTAAATGTATTTGCATGTATAATTTCAGACGTAATGTTTTAGTTTTATCAAATGCTAGCGCTGGCTTTATAGCCACTTATTTCGTGTCTACGACAAGCGCGTACAAACATTTTGGACCTGAATTTTCTAAATGTATTTGTATATATTTAATGACGTAATTTTTTGATTTGATCAAGAATGTTAACCAATGCCATCGCTGTTTGTGTATATAGTAGCCAGTCAGTTCGATGCTATTGTGTAAAACAAACGTGTATAAAGTAAAAAAGAAATATATAAGTTAATTCCAATTCAGAAACGTTTTGTAAGAGCCCTGATTGGTGAGGTGCTTGACTCTCTTCATCGCCGCTTTCTGGGTCTGATTCTGGCTCACACTGATACTGCAGTGTGACACTGCCATAAAACCCTGCACAATGCTTACTTAAGTTAAAATATATATGTGTATATATATATATATATATTGTTTGATTTTGACCCGTATGTTTGATTTTGAGCTTTTGTTCATGCTTGTTTTGGTTTGGGGGGAACTTTTGTTGGAATTTTAGGACTCTTATTATGTTGAGCCTAGGGTAAAAGGGGGAAGGGTGGCCATTTTGAAAGGTGGTTGTTTAGTGAGGTGGCATGGGTTTTTTGGCTAACCTAGCTCAGAGAAAATGGTCCAAAATGACGTCTGGGAATAGAGACATGGTCTATTAGACGTTGGAGCCGTTTCATATGTGCATGTTCTGAGATGTTCGTGGTGGACTATACTTTTGGGGACTTATTCCAACTGGAGGATAATAACCTTTTCCTTGCAGGAACTCGGACCAATGGATTTATTCTTTTTCTCTTTTTGGGGACATTGTTTTCCATCCAGACTTTGAATTGCCTACCTACCCCAAAGCAGAAAAGGACTGAGCCCTGACTGTTGAGTATCTTTGTTATTTATATTTTGCTTTTTTGCTTTGTTTGAGTTTTAAACAAAGAGTCAACAGATTTGTTTTGTTTGCAGGTGCCTGACATGTATAAAATGCCCTTATAATTTCAACACGCTATTCTTTGGTGACTGTGCTGTTTTTGTAATCATGCTGTTTTTGTGTAGTACTTTTGAGTAAAAGGAAATAATAGACCACTCCCCTTGTTATAATAATTTTACCCTTTTATGAGAGGTTGAAGTTGTTACAGCAGCATCAACACCATTATTTACATTTGACAGGAACACATATGCAACTTTCGCCCGTAAAGGTAATGGGCGTGAAGTATCCGGACAACGTGCGCTACACAGTTTAGCCAATCACAACACACCGGCCCAAACTAACCAATCTGAGCCCACTGCCTGTTTCTGAGGGAGTGGTTTCATAGAATCAGGATGTAAACCGGTCGTTCAAATGACAGAGGAGAAAGCAGCTTACAATAAAGGTGAAATTTATGAAAAATAAGACTTAAAAAAAAAAAACATGAATACATGTTATATTGCACCCCAACACAAGCATGCAAAGAAAAAAGCAGTAAACCACCCCTTTAATGATATTAAAAAAATGTGTAATGCTACAAATTAAGTTCCCCTTACGCACAGTTATTTGTTGAATGAACATAATTTCATTGGAAATTGTCATAGCTCAAAAAGATTGATGGTAATTGCAGTTGCAGTTCTTTGTTTCAGATCCCACATGTTGTGATTTTTTTTGTTTTACTCTAAACTATCAGATTTTTTCTAGTACTAACGGAATATATAGTCCGTTTTTAAGGAATAAATGTTAAATCAGCTTGCCACACATACACAGATAGTACACAGACACAATCACGCACACACACACATACATGCGCACATGAGAAAGTGACAGCGGATTACAACCTCCAGCGCCCGCGCGCACATCTGCCTGGATGTTTACGTAATATATACGGTCTCTCTAAGAGCTTAGGGTCAAATAGACGGCTTCCGTTTTGATTTACACAACATCTGATAGTTTTGTAACGAGCCATGTCACCGTGCGTAAATACGCGCAAGGTTTCCGCGCCGTCCCTTTAACCTGAAAACGATTGGATTCTGTCACCTCAGTACGCAATAAGACCCTTTTCGTCGTTAGCGACTCAGTGGACGCCACTGGTCACTTCACTGGGCATGTAAACGCGCCTTGCGTGTCTCTGCGCACTCGACCTTTTAACGATGAACGGCGAGGATGTGCTGGCGTTAACGGCACCGTTATGGTCGCCTGGTCCCCTGAAGATGCTCTGGATGTAAAAGTATAGCCATGACTGCATGTGTGAGAGAGGGTGCTTGAGTGTGTGATTGAACAGAATGGGGAAGGAACAAGAACTCTTGCAGGCGGTGAAGACGGAGGATCTGATTACCGTCCAACGGCTCCTCCAGAGACCCAAACAGGGCAAAGCGAGTGAGTATCACACCGATCTTAAATGTCTCACACCCTCCACACACCCCCTTGCCATTGCTTCAATGACCACTTAAACCGACGCGGCTTTTGGATAGGCCTATGTGATATTGTATGGCAAAACACTTTGCTTTAGCGAAATAAATAAATGTGTGGTGAACAATTTTCCTGAATTTTCAATCGATTCCCTCTTAAGAGCATGTAGAAAAATGACTTTGCAGGCCTTCTGTATGTCGTATTCGCGTCTATGGGATTGGGAAGCGAGAACCGTTTCTGGTCAAGGACCAGGCTACATTTTTAAAACGTTCCGAAACTAAATAATTTCCGTGGCGTTCACGAACGGTTCTCGTGCATTTTTTTTTCGGAGCACCCTTTACGTCCAGTTCGATTTCTAAACGAAACGTTTCTTTTAGTGACTCAAAATCATTCAGCGCGACAGGGTCATCCAAATGTCTCTGTTTGGAGTGAGTCGGTTCTTTTTAGTTATTATCAGCGCGGCCATCTACGTTCGCTGATTATAATGGAAGCGTTCCACTTTTGTCGCGTCGCTCAGATGGATCGTCAATACTTGATGCTCGCTGTGGCGGGCCGCGCCAAATCCGCTTTGATGTCCAGATGAGCGCGCGCTCAGATATGGCAGGTGGCTCAAGATCGCAAAAGATTAAAGATATGGAGTATTGAAGGAAACATTTGCAGATGGATATTGGCATTTTACAGTTATGGCTCATTAAGTACCTGACTATTCTTCACATTATATAGATTTATAATGTCGATAGATACCATCTTTATTTTATATCAAAGTACCTGTTATTCCTATCAGATAGCTAGAAACGTTGTCCTTATTTTATTTCCAGTTTTCTGTACGATAGATAGATAGATAGATAGATAGATAGATAGATAGATAGATAGATAGATAGATACCATTTTGTTTGTCCATGTTGGGAAGCATGATGCTTGGGAAGGGAAGAGGGATTATATTAGTGAAAAGCGCCAGATGTCAGAGTAATAAAGTGTGTGAGTACATGAGAGAGAGAGAGAGAGAGAGAGAGAGAGAGAGAGAGAGAGAGAGAGAGAGAGAGAGAGAGAGAGGCCACTCACTCAGCTGTTTGGGCGTCTGTCCATTATGACGTGTAAAGGGGCGTTCACGTGATGCTGACAGCGATTTATCATTGGAAGTCGGCAGGTCACCGTTTGAAATAGGTATACGTATCGCTAGGTGCCATCAGTCAAATATATTAGCATCCACACCAATGCACATTATAAGCATGCGCTGCAGTTTTGTGGTCGGTCAGTTTAAATCTCAATGTTCAAGGTCTTTAAAGTAGGATGGATTCTGATTGGCTGTCAGTGTTTTTATCTTTCATCAGCTGGGAGAATATTTTTGAAAGTGATTCCATGATATAATTCATGCAGAAATATTTGACTGTTTTGGTGGGTCACTAATAGGCTATGCTTGTTTGGAATCGCTTTTCCTCACTATACTGTACATACAGTGTGCGTTGCACAAGGCAGGCGCACGCCACATAAACATACGTGCACACATGCCTATAATTGAAATGCAATTACCACTTCCAGTGCTGGGTAACATCCCAGGTGGTCAGAGATGCATCTCCTGCTATAGGAGGGGCGGCCTGAAATGAAAGCAGGCCACTCTCTCTCTCTCTCTCTGTGTATGTGTGTGTGAGAGAGACAGTATTACAATAATAGATATACCGAAGATGCCCTTCTTTTCCTTGTGTTGCAAAGAAACAAACCCTTTTTTCTAGTGCATTTTTAGAGGCCATCATCTAGAAGAAAAGAGCACAGCTTTTTATGTATACCTGTGGAGTGTGTGTGCTGAATAAAGACATGAATGAAGACATATTTACCTTTGTAGATATTCTTTTAAGAGAGTAGTTATTGTTTTTATCTTAAGGCATAGTAAAAGTGAGGATCAGATGGTGTGTCTGTATGCCAGACTGTAGACATCCTTTCTGTGATTGTTGCTAAACCCTTGCTAACACCTTTATGTCGATGTCCAATATGTTCTGCTGCTGGGCTGTAGATGTTCTCATCTCAGAAAGCTACATAATCTCTCAAGAGACTCATAAATTAAAATTTAGGCATATGCGCTCTAAAGGTTTATTACATGATATCCTTGAACTTTCTTTCCCTTGACCTTTGATACCCATTTTCCATAGGCTTCCCTTGAAACTACATGAGGAAAAAAGGTGAATTTAGCACACATTTTGCTCTTTTTTATTTTTATTATTCAGTTTAGTTTTACAGGGATATTGTACATTAATAAACATTCCTGTAAATGTACCAGAATTAGCCAAAGGCTATTTTCATCTGTAGTCCCTGGACAAGATGTTACAAGTCAACCTAAAGAAAAAATAAATAAATTATTAAAATACATAATAGAAATTACACAATACCATCAAAAGCTATAGTTAATTTACAATATATAAAAAGTTAATTACAATATATAATATATAATATCTTGTATTTCTTATATATATATTAGGGCTGTCAAACGATTAATCGCATTCAAAATAAAAGTTTGTGTTTACTTAATATATGTGGGCGTAGTGTGTATAATTATTTTGTATATATAAATAGACACACATGCATGTATATATTTAAGAAAAATCTGAAAGTATATACTTTATATATATTTATACATAATTAATATTATATATAAATATTTGATATATTAAGAACATATTTTTATTAAATATATACATGCATGTGTGTCTATTTATATATACAAAATAATTATATACACTACGCCCACATATATTATGTAAACACAAACTTTTATTTTGGATGTGATTAATCGTTTGGCATATATATATATATATATATAGTTGTTTCAACTTCAACTGTGGTGTTTGAGGGAGTGGCCCTTTGACTCTTGAATATGGATATTTAAAGGCAGGGCAAAAAATAAGGATTGTAAATAGTTGATGCTGGTAATTAATAAGGATATAGTTGCTTTTAAAATTCAGTTTAGTGTTACTAATGCGGTTGTGTGCTAATTTATGCTCTTTTATGTATAAATATAAATATTTGCTATATTAAGAACACATTTTTCTTAAATATATATACATGTGTCTATATATACAAAATAATAATACACACTACGCCAACATATATTATGTAAACACAAACTTTTATTTTGGATTTGATTAATCGTTTGACCGATCCTGGGTACATTCCCAACATTTCTTTTGAAGCATTCACTGCTTTTGTGTAATTATTGTCATTTTTTTTTATCAATGAACGTGTAGATTTGCATATAATTGAACTGATATAAAGTACGTTTAACTAGTCATTTCTTTGTAGATAAATCGCTTTTGTGCTTCCAAAATATTTAAAGATAAAAGTATTTTTTCTCTTTTATACTACATGTGTTGCTCACCAATATCTGAACAAACTTATTCAGTACAGCAGATGGCCATAGACCTCCTAAAAGATAAAATTAGTTGCTGTAAAAGATTCATATATATCTTGAGCAGGTTGATTTGACACTGTTGCTTCGAGAAACTCCTTGTTCTTGAGCAGTTAAATGTTGTTCTTGCACGGGCAGTTAACCACTGAGTACTGACACCAGGGCACTTAAAACACCTGCTAATACGATTAGCATATAAAGCATTAAGTATTCCTTTTCTGTTTGAGCATTTCCAAGCATTTTTTCCATTTAATACGACTGAATCAATTCATTTAAGAAAAAAAATAGCTTCAGTAAGTAACACGTAGTTTAACATTTTGTGTGTGTAATACAAAGTCTTATTGGATTTGGAGAATTTGAAATAATTCATTACTTCTCATGTTATTCCGAATCTTTTATGAATGACAAGCCACGCTCAGATTCATTCATGCAGCAGAACAGATGGAAAGCAGGGAAAAATCAAAGCATTTCAGAAATGTTTGTTCACAGCATAAATGGTTCTCAAAAACCCATGCACAAATAGGCACATCTGACCTATTTTTAGTATATTTCTGTCACTGATTTCATTTTCACATGGTTCCCAAAGGTCTTAGAGAAAAAAAGAAAACCCAAGTGGACTAGATGTTTGATCATTTACCAGCTAACAGCGTTTGTAATAATTTTGTATCAGCTTTAAAGAATGAACAAATAGATGTGAGTAAAATTGACTTTGTCTATAGTAATTTGTATCTTTCTGTCAGTGATTTAATTTTCACGTTTCTTAAGAGATAAAATAAAATACAAGAGGACCAGAAGTTTGATAATTTACCAGATAACAGCATTTGTAATAGTTTTAAATGGTCATTTATATATAATATATATACTGGTGGTTTGTGGTTGCATTTAAAGATAAGTATATTGTAATGTAGCCATAAAATAAAAGATGGATTTTTGCATTAGATATGACTGCAGAAAACTTGTTTGAGGCTAGTTTTCTTGGCCGGATTATTCGTTTTCTGTAAATGTGAATTTTCTGACAGGTTATATGCGTGAGTGTCACTAGGGATGGGGACAGTGGAGTTGAATATGAGGATTGAATGTCAAGTATTAATCATCTGTCTAATGTGACATTTTTCAATTGGGGGTCCTGTTAGGGACTTTGAAAGTACTGTTTTGGGTCAGTGAACTAAAAGGTGATTTTATTTAATTACTTATTTTTTATTTTTTTATTGTATCACTGTTTATTTCTGCTGTGAATAAATGCAGTGATTTTTTTCTATTTCTATTTTTTTTTTAACCGAAAGAAGCTATAACATATACTGTTTGTCAATGTTATAAATAGGGGCATATTATGCCCTTTTACAAAGTCTTGATTTTGAAAAAAACCCATTATTTTCTCAGATATTTTACATTACTACAGCACCTCAGTAATAATCTGGGGTGCATTTCCCGAAAGCATCGTTAGCCAACTATGGTTGCAAGTTCCGTCGTTGAGTTCCATCAGCATAGTTCAACGAGTCGGTGTTTCCTGAGACCATCGTTCCAACGAACATTCGCAAACATCAATCGCAAAGTTGTGTGGTTTGAACGACAGCTCTCGACCTGTGGTTAGAAGCATCGTTTCTAGATTGCATGACATTTGAATGTAATAAATTCTTATCTTGAGCAAAATAAGCAAGCTGACATTCAGTACAACGATGCCTTTTATTTAGAATACATACAAATGTAATTTACGTCTTTTAGTTTGTTAAAAGACTTCACGTTCCATGTTTGAAGAGTGCGCATGTGTGAACGTGCTCTACTATGTAAGAACGAGCCAAACATTGAGTCTGGTAATAAAGCAAAATAACTGAGAACAATTAGAAATAGTCCTCAGATGACATGTCTGTAATTTATATATATATTTTTAAATCTTGCGTTAATTGGATCTCAAACAGCTTCATTAAAAGTAGTTATTACTCCACCACGTGTGAGACGTATTAATCCAAAGTGGTTGAACGATACTTTGCGACAATGGATTTCGGGAAACAGTCGTGACTAGCTAGTTGATTTCTCCAACGATGCATCGTACTGTGGTAGTGAAGCAGCGAACTACATAGTTGTTTAGTTCCTGTCTTTTTTTCCGAGAAGTGTAATGTACTCTGATTGGTTGGGTGGACAAGTCTGTTGTGATTGGTCAACCGCTTTGAGCGTGTTTGGGAAATGTCACGCCCCTTATCATAACTGCGAGTTTCAACACACTACTAATGCAACTCAACCAGTCCTTTCTTTGCGTATGCGTTGGGCGGGAATTATTTAAATGAGGAACTGTGTTCAAGAAAACTCAAGACTACAATCGAGGCTTTTCAGAGAGTTCAGAAACAGTGCACACTGATATAGAGACGAACTCATTTTTAAGTGCTTTGTAGCATTGCAGACCTCAAACAGCAACATTAAACACTAAAGAAAGTTGAAAGTGTTGCATTAAACCATAGGTCCTCTTTAATAGAAGTCATGAGGAAGAGGTTCCTCAGTTGAAAAGTGTTGGTCTCCTTTGGGCAAATGTTCTCACTTTGTGTTTGAGCTATTTTGTTTTCTAATGTTTCTATTTGAATGAACCAAACTTGCATCTCTGGATGTTTATCAGGAGTGGCGTCGCATTTGTTTTGTGATTTCAGTACAACAGCTAGTCGGAGAAAAAAACGCTGATGCTTTCTGCTTACTGATAACAACCTCATTGAGCAGTCAGCAAAATATTAAAAATAACAAATTCCAGCACTGACTCATTCATTATCGCATACACAAACAAAATGAAACCCATGCTTGACAATTGGAAATGCTTCCCCTGTATCAGATAAATCCTTTTCGAGGTTGAAACAGGCATTGTGTTACAGATTTGTAGATTCACAAACTACAGTTACATTTCTTAAAGCTGCAATCCGTAACTTTATTGAGTTAAAAATTATCCAAAATACATTTTGAGCAATAACCAGCCAGTGTTCAACACTATCTGCTTGCCTTAGCTCGATTTAAAACGGTAAGCTTGTAAAAAAGTTTGAAAGGTGGAAAGTCGTGTTTACGACGGCAGGTGCGTTCAAGTCAATTTCGTCGGAGTAAGATGGCGGTGTACTTTAATTAATTGCACAAAAATACAGAAAGGTTCTTAAACTCTATAGCTCTAGAAAATGAAGAACAAAGAAACGTGCATCAGGTGTGCTTTGCTTTTTTAAGTTTTTAATTAATTTATGAAGCCACTGCACGTTACCGTTTCATATTACGTTGTTATATTATAATTCCATCATATTCTAGGCAGGCAATTAGCTTAATGCGCGGTAAATAGAAAAGCTTGACAATTTCACTGTTAAATACCTTTCGGTACAGTGGTATTCCACCATGTTTCTCACTGACACACCCACTACTCGTAAGGATCGCGTTCATGTGCGATCTTTACGAGATGACTTGAACGCACCATGGCAGCCGCATATTCTCCTCAAAACATTGTGTTGATCCGCGCTGTGCTACGCCGAGGCACAACCCACGTAATGTTGATAATTCCGCGACTGACTGCAATTGCAGATTTCGAACAGAGATGGCGACAAAGAGGAAAAACTACGGACTGTAGTTTTAACGTGAACTTACTTCATTCATATTCATGTGTAATTGCTTTTCTGCTACTGTGCCTCTTCACTGGGCCTCATCTTTGCACAGTTCAGTGTGTGTGTGTGTGATTGTACTCTAGCCACCGTGTATGGTGTGAGCAGGACATTCCCAAACCAGCGAAAAGAAAATGCCAGAACACATCAGCTCAACCAGCCATGAACATCAATGCACTCTCAGAAAAAGAAAGAGGGAGTGAGAGACAGAGGAGGAAATACCATTTATCTCACCCTAGAGGAGAACACATGAGAACACGAAGAATTTCATAGACAGAAATCTTTGTATGTGTATCTCACATCCAGGGAATATATATATATATCTACACTACAGATACACTGTAAAAAATATTGTTGGTTTAACTTAAAAAAATAAGTAACCTGGTTGCCTTAAAATTTTAAGTTCACTGAAATGGAAATATTTAGTTAATACAATGAAGGAGATTAAGGAGAAGGAGATAGTTTAATCACCAGAAACTTAATATTCTGTTATCTGAACTACATAAATGATTTGACAAAAAAATGTTGTGATTACAAATCATGAAAATATTTTTATTTACCTCGATTGAGACTGGTACATGTACACACTGGTACATTTACAGCTTTTGCATTTAACTCACTGATGCATGGTGAACACTATGTGATACTCTCACAGAATTATATTATTAATATTAAGATATGTAATCATTTTGTTTAAATAAACACAAGTGTTGTTATTGTTAATTGAACTTGAATTAATGGTGAAATCAAATAAAATATAAAAATTATTTGAAAAGCTTGAAGTTAAATAAGTTAAAATAAAAATGAGAAATGTCTTAAAATAATTTGTAAAATATAATAAAGTACTCATAAAATTATAAAATATCATAAAATAATATAAAATAATCTGAAGTTTAAGTACTTGACAAAACCACATAATTAAATGATTGAAAGTAAAAATAAAATAAAAGTTAAAATTAAATACTATAAAATAAATATTATTTGGTAATAAATACTATTTGGTAAAAAATAATAATAAATACTATAAAATAAATACTATTTGGTTTTATATATACTATAGTATATAAAACCAAAATAACAATGATTAAGATTAATAATTTTTAACAATTGATGTTTTATTAGCTTGGTTATTCAGCCAAAATTGTAGTTGTAAGGCGACGGGTTATGATGTAGCTTTGTTCATTTAAACATTTCTTTTGTATTTTCACGTTTTTTGGTTCCTTCAATGCTGACCTCAGTAGATCAAATCAGAAGATGGAGTGAGTGTGTTTAGTTCAATTACTTGCATCCAGCTTGATTTATTAAAGTTTTAATCCAGCTTGTTCATGCATCTATAACTGTTGAATCTTGCGATGTTGAAATCTTGTTTTACGATGGCTTCCCCTGTGCTGGTTTTGTCGTTGTCATTGTCAGAGCTTTGCATTGTAAACTCAAACTGATCCGTCCGCCGTTGAAGCTGACACTGATTGGTTGGGCCGTAATTTTCCCAGACAAGAAGGTTTCATTGGACTTGAGGCCAATGTGGAGTTGAGAATGTGAACACTGAAGATTCATTTGTATGTACAAGGCCAAGTGTGTGTGGTGCTGCAGAGCAAACCTGCACTAACAGGGTGACACAGATTCCTGCACTGGCCATTTACTTTGACCAGAGCCCTTGTGTCCTCGAGAAGGGCACTTAACCTTTTGCTTTGGCTCCATTCTGTGTATCAATGTTCCTGTTAGAGCTTAAAATACAACAACTCCTGCATTCAGTATCTATCCAAATCATAAAGATGAAAACGGCGAAAGAAATCATTAAGTACAAATTTAATTTAGCAACCTCCATTCCCTTGTCTAAATTGCAGATTCAGATAAGCTGGTCCTTTTCATGGCTGATATGAATCATTTGCTGGCAGGTGTATTTATTTGTTTTCTGCTAGCAAGCAGTCAGAGCATAAAACGTTTCATACATTTAAAATGTCAAAAAAAAAACACTTCCCCCCTGTCAAAGTATTTTTTTCCTCTTTCCTCTGACTTTAGTTGTCAACTTCTCTGTGGCATTTGAGACACCATTACTATGTACAGGTGGAAGACTTTAACAACATCCCAGTATTTGCTTGTAAAGTGTATGGAAGGAAGGATGTGATTGGTTGTGAGGGCAAGAACATTTATTTATTCATTCATTTGTTCCTTCCTTCCTTCCTTCTTTCCTTCCTTCTGTCTTTCATCCGTTCCTTCCTCCTGTCCTTCCTTCCTTCTTTCCTTCCTTCCTTCCCTCTGTCGTTCCTTCCTTCCTTCCTTCCCTCTGTCTTTCCTTCCTTCCTTCCCGCTGTCCTTCCTTCCTTCCTTCCTTCTGTCTTTCCTCCCTTCCTTTCTTCTGTCTTTCCTCCCTTCCTTCCTTCCTTCCTTCCTTCCTTCCTTCCTTCCTTCCTCCCCCTGTCATTCCTTCCTCCCTCCTGTCCTTCCTTCCTTCCTTCCTTCCTTCCTTCCTTCCTTCCTTCCTTCCTTCCTTCTTTCCTCCTGTCCTTCCTTCCTTCTGTCCTCCCTTCTTCCTTCCTTCCTTCCTTCCTCCTGTCCTTCCTTCCTTCTGTCCTTCCTCCCTTCCTCCCTCCTGTCCTTCCTTCCTTCCTTCCTTCCTTCTGTCCTTCCTTCCTCCCTCTTGTCCTTCCTTCCTTCCTCTTGTCCTTCCTTCCTTCCTTTTGTCCTTCCTTTCTTCCTCCTGTCCTTCCTTCCTTCTGTCCTTCCTTCCTCCCTCTTGTCCTTCCTTCCTTCCTCTTGTCCTTCCTTCCTTCCTCTTGTCCTTCTTTCCTTCCTCATGTCCTTCCTTCCTTCCTCCTCCCGTCCTTCCTTCCCCCTCCTGTCCTTCCTTCCTTCCTTCCTTCCTTCCTTCCTTCCTTCCTTCCTTCCTTCCTTCCTTCCTTCCTAATTCCTTCCTTCCCTCCTCTCTTTCCTTCCTTCCTCCTCCTGTACTTCCTTCCCCCTCATGTCCTTCCTTCCTTCCTTAATCCCTCCCTCCTGTCCTTACTTCCTTCTTCCCTCCTGTCCTACTTTCTAGTTAACAATTATAGCGCTTCAACTTCAGCCTATTTCAGTTCATTGCCAAGGCAACAATTCAAACCTTTGCTCAAACCTTGTTCAAAAAACTAATATTTATATTTTGTTTATTTCAGCTTTATTTGATTTAACTCTAAATAAACTCTGTATTTTAATTAAAGAACCCTGTAAAACAAACTAGCTTGTTGTAAGTATTCAGATGGCATACTTATTAAATTAGGCAATAATAATGGTCTAAAGTTGCTTCTTCAAAAGAGTAACATACATTCTTTTTTTATTTACTCATGAGTGCAATTGAAAACCCCTTCTGTCCATATGTTGGTAGAAGTAAAGGTTTAGGAAAACAACACACACATTGCCTTTCACAACAGGCAGCAGCAGCATGGTAGTGTGTTGTCTAGCACCTGAAGCTGTTGATGTTAATGTGTAGTAAGATATTTCAGAGGTTATGGTAGGTCAGCTGGAGCCTGGACAGCACAGGTTTTTGCTGCATTGAGCAGAGCTTGACAGGTCTTGTCTTGGAGATGAAAACAGGACAAGACAGGCCTTCAGTAAAATTACTTGTTGTGCTGATTCCGCTTGTGTCATTTTGTAAAGCTGTTGTAGGTTCATTCTGGGAACATCTGAAACATCACACCAAAATAAACATTCTGCCATCATTTACCCTCATGTTGTTCCAAACAGGTATGTAAGCAAGTCGCTATCACAGAAAATCTTATTTAACTTGTCAGTGCCTGGGTAGAGTTGCACCAGGCTTTTTTAAGTTTTTACTTAAATTGGAATGTAAAGTCCTCAATAGGTACACATTAATACTAGCTGATTTATAACTAAATCATACGTAAAGTCCCACCTAAGAGCATTGAAACTTGCAGCTTTATTCAATATTTTGAGGTAATTTCCACAGTGCATATTGAACAGCCCCTCCCCTTTTTAAAATAGGCAGTTGTGTTTAGTTTACATAAACTCAAATATTTAGTAGTGCATGAGTTGGTGCCCCATTACGTCACAGCTATGCTCTTGGATGCTATATGGTTTAACTGAATGGAAAATTGATGTGTCAAAGTTCTGCTTCTCTTTTTTTCTTTAATGTAAGAAACAAAGTCAAACGGTTTTGGAACAACATGACGGTGAGTAAATGATAACAGAATTTCTTGTTTAGGTGAGACTTTTCAATTTGATGCTGACTTCAAAGGAAGCTTCACATTTTGTTAAAATATTCTGCTACGGAGAAACGGCAACAATAACACAGAATGAAAGTACTTCATAACAAACATAATTTCAACTTGTTTGTGATTTTGTCCTCAGCTGGGATTGTCTCTTAAATAACTCAGTGACTTTAATGAGGATATTATCAATCTGACTCAAATAATAAGGTGATTACCATCAAAAACATATGGGAGCATGTTTAAATAATGATATGTGAATATGACATCATATTTCAAACATATTTTATACTCAAAATATTGTGATCTTGTGTGTGAAATAGTATTTTAGGTCTAAAACTTTCAATAATTTTCTCATTGTTGTTCACTTCCATGCTTTGTTTTTCTCACTCCTGAGATGAACAACTGGTGTTTGTGTAAGTGGAGACATACATGCTTCATGACTGTTATGCATAAAACTATTTGTCAATTGAGTGACCATGGCAATGCTGAGCATCTGTATTGGCTCAGACTAGAGCCGTGTGTCTGGGCATCGGCATATTGCACATCCGTTTTTTATCCTCTTAAGGCTCTGTGTTGGTGTGTGTGTGTTTTTTGGTGGGTTAGGATAATCCTTGAGGTGGCGAGAAATTACCAGAGGAACAAAAACAACACTGTTTCTGCTAGAACTTGAGATCTGAAGCTGCCTTTTCTGGTTGTTACATTGGATATTATTAATATTAAATTACTTCTCTCATTACTGTGGTGCACCTACATCAGCAAGAATCATGTCTGCCAATTAGCATTTATTAAACAGAGTGCAACAATGCCCACTCTTCCAGTATTGTATTTTTCCAATTATTTTTTCCCATAAGGATTTAAAAAAAGTGTTTGTTAGTCATGAACCAAACCAACTAGATATGAGGTGAACCACAATAATGATTTGTAGCAAAAATGCAGATGAAAGGCAAAAGTTAGACTGTGTACATTCAGGCTTTTTTGAGAGAAAGGACTACAATCCCATGAAGCATTGCAAATGACAATCAAATGACAAATTATGGAGAAATATAAAGCTATTGATTTAAAGATGTTGATTATAAATCTTTAGAATCACTATATTTTATTGCAATATATATATATATATATATATATATATATATATATATATATACAAAGATTTTTGAGACCGTAGGGCCATTACGCTGACTTGAAATTTTTTGCAGAATCATGGGTAATGTAGTTTTTCCACTAAAAATTATGCTTTTCAACATGATTATTTAAAAAAATAGGTTGAAATAATCCTGATGGCTTCAACAAAAGCATCAGCGATAAACAACCTCAGAGCTCACAGTTGATCTGTTTAACATTTTAACAGTTATTGTTAAAACGACAGCAGACATCATGCGCGGGAGTAACAGGCGCGCAGCCATCTTTAGATTTTTGCGCTTGAATTTCCGCTTCTGTTTGATAAGTGGATGTTATAACAAATGTCAGTAGACCGGGAAGTTTTTAAAACGAGCTGTGCATTCCATAAATACGCAAAATCTTACCATAATTTCTGTGGAAATACAAACTGGAAGACCGATCACAATGAGCGCAGCGCTTAAAAAGGGGCGAGGCTACATGAGGTCTATAGAGTGGAGAGGAATATTGGACCAATGAGATTTCATGGTGGGCGAGGCTATGTAGCACAACACATTTGAAAAAGAAACCAAGCGATTGACAAAATATCATTAAAAACTTGTGGATTTACATTGATGAGATATAACTTCGTCTAAGATGAGATATAAATGAGACATGCAGTGAAAATATAAAGCTAAATCTTTTTGGTAATCAATTATTGTTCTCTGGAGAACTTTTTATATTTAATCTCATTGCTGTCTAGGAGGAACTTTTCTATGGGTTCCCTCATAATGTATTTTTAGAGTCTAGTGTGAAACTGAGAGTCACGTGTACGGCACGTGAGGCCAAACTAGTGGAAGAAAATGGTTGTTCTCTCCATGTTTCTCTCTCTCTCTCTCATTTTCTTTTCACAGTCAGCTTGCTTCAGCTTCAGGCCATGGCTGCTTTAAACTGAACACAGTTAGATGACGCTGAGGGATGCTGAGGGTTTGTGTGTGTGTATTGTGAGAGTGTGTAAACATGCACTGCACACTAGTCCTTTTTTTGGTGGTATTGAAGCGACCGTGGTACATTTACTTT
Organism: Cyprinella venusta; assembly: GCA_038021265.1. Taxonomy (NCBI): domain Eukaryota; kingdom Metazoa; phylum Chordata; class Actinopteri; order Cypriniformes; family Leuciscidae; genus Cyprinella; species Cyprinella venusta. The sequence goes on from CM075866.1 coordinate 36,617,175, forward strand.
GACACAAAGAACCAAATATAACTCGCAGAATTCAAAGGGAGTAAAGTGGCAGTATATGCTCAGCATGTGCTGTGCGATTCTTCCCAGTGCTCAAGCTTTCGGGTCATTTTAAAATGATAATCATTACATATAATTATAGCTATGGGTTAGAGTCTAAAAATGGGGGGTGAGAATGTGTGTGTGTGTGTGTGTTGTTCAGATTACTGTGCTTGTCCCAGATTATGCTCCAGAGCTGAGAGATTAAATGACTTCCTTTTTAAAAATAGAAAAACAAGCATGGAGGAATGCAATTATTATATGCATTTTATTCTGAATTATATATGTGGTTACTCAAATAATTTTCTGTCCCATTGTGTGCAGTTTTTCTCAGACCATTTGAATTATTATATATTAATGTATGAGTACAACTAAAATAATATATAATTTGTTCAGCATTACTCTAATGAGGACAAGAGTTCAAATAAGACCCATTAGATTCTCATTACAATTAAATTAAATAATAGATTTTATGTAATATTGTCAATTGACAATTGAGGCTTTATTCTAATGAATATAATGCCACAATTTATTTTTTTAGCAAAATATCCCACCCCTTTTTGATTTTGTTTTGAATTATGACCTGGACATGTTCTTGATAGGTTTGGTGAGATTCACCCATAAAGCATACATCACGTCTCTAGAGCGAACCTTATCCTCTACTATAAATTATACTCCCTTTCCATTTCCTCTTGTGGGAGTACACTTGTGTAACCTTAATCTAATTCCTGAATTGTGAATATTAACCTCAATGTCAGTTCCATGAAAGGTTTGCAGCTCTCGACACCTCTTTTGTATTGAACTTGTGTTGTATCCTTCACTATCTTCATAACCAGTGATAAGGTTGGCTAAGTCTTTGCTCGTCCCTGCAGGGGATTTGAAGCTCAGTAAGTCATGTTCTGTGTTCACCCTATCGCGCGTATAGCATCAATATCATGCAGCTTGACAGATTAATGTTGCATCTGATTGGAATGTTGAACATTCCGAGGTCCTTGAGTATTAAATGTAGGATTTCTTCACACTAACAAGGTGATCAGCTGATCTATATCATTACACAAGCAAGTTATTATGGTCATTACCTTTCTATCCTATACAGTAATAACACATTTTTTGTTGTTGTTGCATTTTGGTTGCAATAATGCTACATATCACTAAAAACACTACTTTTACTGGCCCTTAAACACTGTAGTTGTAGCTGAGACTGGAGAGTTTGGTTCATTTTGTCAACATGTTAAGAAGCATGCACTTCAAAAGGATGAGAACTCACGCCAACATTACTGTTCGTCTGTGTATCACTGTGTATCAAGTGCTGAGGAAGCCTCTGGAGCTGAAATTCAGATATGATAATAGACATTTCAAAATTAAGAACCTTAATGGGGGCACTTTAAAAGAAAATTGGGTACATTAGTAAATTAGTATTTATCACTTTTTTGCTAACTTATTCACTTATTTACTAACTTTTTTGCAATTTTAAAAGATAGTTCACCCAAAAAATTTAAATTGTGTCTTCATTTATTCACCCTCATGTCATTCCAAACCCCTGTGGAAAACAAAAGAAGATATTTTAAAGAATGTTGGTAACTAAACAGTGTCTGTTCTATTCTCTTATATACTGTTCTATTGACTTGAGAAAAATAAAACACAAAAATAAAAGTCAATGGGATCCAACACAGTTTGGTTATCAACATTCCAATATATTTGTTCAAGTTGGGTTAGATATATATTTTTTACTATTGAGATTTACCTTGATTTATTATTAGAATGTAAATGTGTACCTAGAAATGCAATGAAAGTCGCTTTGGACCTACATTGCATTTCTATTGGCCGATATTAGGCATTTTCCAAACTATCGGTATCGGCAGTTATAATGGCCGATAAATGAATATTTCAAAAATAAATTAAAAATGGACGAAACATGCTTGAACCATGTCATGAGTGTTGGAGTTGTATAGTTTGTCCACCAGAGGGCACTCTACACCGTCCATGTTGGCAACACTCGTTGAGTTGTTCACGAGACATACATTGCTTGAATAACAATTAAAAGAACATCCGCATCAGTTCTCTTAACTAAAATAAGCATGACAAAATTTGTGACTATCATGTCCAGTTTTGCTGCTGTTAAATAAGACGAGAATTATCTAGTAATAATTACGTTACGTTGTTACAGTGTAGTTGACTGATTGCCCTTTTAACTTTTGACAATGTGAATGAATTATTTCTTTAATAGCGCGTCACAGTTCACGTGATGTATCATCTCTCCTTGGCCTGTTATATTGAAAATGTATATTTTACAATTTGCAGTATGATGTTATCCATTGCTAAATTATGGCTCATCATAGACTAGCTAACCACAAAGCTAGCTAATGCCACTATTAAAAGTCTGTTCTGTTGTGACAATAAAAGAACAAGTTTCTTTTTAAAATGCGTTATCATATTATTTTAGTTAAAACTCATAAATAACTACAAAACTAATGTTAGGGAAATCTGTTAATGTTTTGTTACATGTTTCAGAAAAAAAATATCGGCCGATATATCGGAATATCGATTTTAAAACCAACAAATATTTGTATCGGTATCGGCTTTCAAAATCCTTTATCGGTCGGGTTCCAATACCTATAAGATGCTTCTTCACATAATTCAGAGCTTCTTCCCTACTCTTTTCTCTCTTAACTCAGTTCTTTACCAGTGTTATTTTAGTATTTATCCATAAAGTTCCTATTGTTAGCCACACCGGGTGAATAACAGTGAAGTATCAATATACTGTACTGATACATTACTGTCATTTGGATCTAGACAGAACCTGCGGGCTGAGCATTTGCTTTAGAATTGATCTGTGATTGTGGATCTGATGTCAGTCAGTCACATGCTTGTCTAGGCGTCTGTGTCGTAGGCTGTCAGTGAATTGATTACATAATTACTAACAAAATGAAGTACAATGTAGGGGCTTTAAAACTGCTGCTTTAGTGTAACGATTATTCTTAAGAACTAGAGACCACATTAAGCACAATAGCGGAATAGTGTGTGAGAGGCTAGGCAATTTATAGGCTTTCATGCAGCACTGGAGTTGGATTAGAAAGTGCAGAAAAGGCTAGGCAAAAACTGTGTGTTTTGAAAGTAAAGTGTGTCATTTCTGTTCAATAGCTGTAAATGCAAAAATAATGACTGTCCTGTGGATGTTTTGTGGGCACGTGCCCAATTACCCATATGGTTAATCTGGCCCACAGCCTAACGTTGCCTAATTTGATAATAAAAAAAGCAGTACCGCTTCTTCACCATTAATAGAGGGCAATGAGGGCATCTACAATTTGACACTTCTGGATGGGAATTAAACCGAATCGTTCTGATGACAGACTTTGGCTCAGGCATTTCAACACTTGAGAAACGCCTGCTGGTTAGTCCAGTTATCCAATCACATCCACTGTTCAGGCAAAGTCACGTCCGCATCAAGGGATTTATTAAAAATAAACAATGCAGCTTCTTCACCATTAATAGAAGGCAATAAAGGCATCCACATACTAGCATAATTGTCACATTATATCCTTTTAGCATTTAAACCAGCGCAGTCTCATCCCAAGACGTCATATAACTGACGTCTTGGGACGTCTTTTGACCATACGTCAACATTCGCCTTTTTAGGGTACCCTTAAACGTCGGTTAGATGACGTTATCGGAGCCTAACCCTACCCCAGACCTAAACCTACCCCTAAAGCTACCCCGTCACCCAACTGACGGCCCGGGATCCTCAACTAACCGACGTTTAAGGGTACCCTAAAAAGGCGGATGTTGACGTATGGTCAAAAGACGTCCCAAGACGTCAGTTATATGACGACTTGGGATGAGACTGTGTCATTTAAACCTCATTAAAGGAACATTTCACCCAAATATGAAGATTGTCATTTACTCATCCTTATGTCCATCTATCCTTACAAACTATGACTTTCTTTCTTCTGTTGAACATGCTCTTTTTCTTACAATGAAAGTGATTGGTGACCACAGATGCAAAGCTGGATTTTCAGTAATAACGACTTAAATTTTAGTCTGTTTCTCACAAACAGCTTTCTGTGAATGCAGAGGATTTGGAATACAAGTGCACACGTCATATGAACTAGTTTTAATGCATTTATGCCACATTTGGAGCTTGATATTCATTGTTTCATTATTAAAGGTACAATATGCAGGATTTTTACAGTAAAATATCCCAAAAACCACTAGGCCAATGTTATATATTTTGTTTAGTTGATTACTTACAAAATCCCCAATGTTTCCAACTATTTGTAAATCGTGAGAAAATTGCGATTTTTAACCAAGGAAACGGGGCGTGTGAGCAGGGGTGAGGAGTCGCCAGTCAATGACGTCATATCCGCGTTACCCCCGGTTTCCGCCAGGTTTGACCTCGTACTCCAATAGTAACCATGGCAACAGACGTGGACAATTGGGTTGGTTATGCCCGTTATGCTTGCTCAACTGCGTGAGCGTCCCTAGCAGGGTTTTGTTCAAACATTAAGGACCATAGCAAGCAGACTTTGAGACAAAAAGAGGACTAGAACGAAGATCAACATCTTTCGAGATGCCGAGAGCTCCACGTCCGTTACTAACTTCAATTTGACGCAAGTGTTGCATGTTACTTGAGCAAACAGGTGAGCAAATCAATGGATATAAAACTAATCAATGTTATGTAGTTCAACATGATGAAAAGTTAGAATATGATCTGTATGTTATTCTCTAATGTTAATCTAGCTTAGTCTCATACAGCCAACACACAACCTAACAAACAACATTCAACACACTCAAATGCCGTTTAGTGTGATAGTGAAACTGTTAGAGCAAGTGAAGCAGTGCTGCGTTACCTCAAGTTTAATTCCTCTTATAAACTGACCTGTGTGAGTAATTCAGCGTGTAGTTCGGTAGAATTAAATATCCTTATTCCTTTATATCCGCGAGACTCGCGTTGAGTCTAGTGCTGGTATACATCTAGCAATCGCGCCCTGCTTCATACTACAGTCATGTTAAAAACATCAATGTATTCACTCATCCATAAAAGATCCATCAGCTTGACGACAAGATCCATAATTCCACTTAATATACGTCATTACTATACGCCTTGGTTTTTGTAAGATGTTAGCGACCCCTGGTGGCGAAACAATCTTGCATATAGTACCTTTAAGGAAGAGAACAACTGAGACATTCCTCTAAATCTTTCACTTTGTGCTCCATGAAACTAAGAGTTTGGAACGACATGCTGGTGAGTAAATGATATCAAGATTTTCGATCATGCGTAATCCTAGGCGGTAAACTGTTTGGCAATATATTTACTCGGGGAAAAGTCTTGTTGGGTTTCAAGGGAAAAAATATGATTTCAGCATTTTGCCATGACAGATGATGGATTATATCATCTTAACCTTTAACCTTTTGTAGATTTCCAAGACTTGCACACTCTGCAACACTCCAGCTGGGTCTGCTGTGAATAAACTGAATGCAATATTGAAAGCGGATCCAAGGCAAGATGAGTAATAAAGAATGTTTAAAACGCAGGAGGTTCTGTGCGCTCGTGAGCAGGGGCTGGGCCACACTGATTTTTATTGTCATGGTTAAGGTCAAGGTTTCCATAGCAACAGGCACCATTGAGGTTGCAGTGATAATGGTATGAATAATTTATCACATGGAAGGATTATGACTGAGTTCCAAAACACACCTCATGGTGTGTGACTGTATGTGCACCTGTTTGTATGCATGCAAATGTATGCCTTTATCGTGAAACCATCACCACCGTTACTAGAAAGTCAATGCATGGTAACTTCAGGTGAGGAGTTGCCATGGTATTTCTGTCACATTCTCTAATTAGCATCACAGTGACATTGAGTCGTCATGGAAATGCTCAGTTGCGTTTTTCTCATTCCGTTCCGTTGTGTTTCTGAAGGTGTCTGCGAAAATTAGATGCTTAATTAGTTGTATATTAAATGCGCAATAATTACGTATCCATTAATTTAGAGATGAAGTTGAATAGGGAAATTAATTAACTAATTTATCATCTTCACCACTGTATAAGCATAATTGATTAGGCTGTGATCAGCGAGTATGAATAATAATGTCATTCATACATAATTAATAGCTTCTTTAGCACTGCTATTAAGGTCAAACGAGCAGCACACAGACATACAGGTTGTTGATTTCACTATTTAGTGATGTTATTTTATGCATTTCAAATTTTTCTCGCTTTCTGTCTGTCTCTACACTCCCTTCCCTGTCTCACCCTCTGAGAAGGATGCCATCTGGACCACTTTCATTTAGAGCACACACACACTTACACACGCATACATCTGGAGATTAATGTATCAAGCCATAAACTTTTGATGGAAATATCACCCAGAATTTAATGCATGATTTTGATTAGGATTGTCAGTGTTTTGCTGTAATATGTCATTGTGTGAATGGGTGGCTAATAACCAGCTGTGGTTAAACAGTTTTGGTTGAGTTTAATGAATGAAAACTCTACCTGCTGGCTTTAGCTAAGAGGAATACCCTCTGTGACTGATCTATTTTGACCTTTGACCTTAGTCCTCAATATAAACATGGTGGGAAAGTATTTTATAACTGCTAACTAGAATCCTGCTTCAACGGTGTCACAGGCGGTTGCACATATGTGAGGAAAGGATCTATTTGTACCGGTGTCAATATCCCAATATAACTCAAACTCCCCATCGGGAACAAAACAAGCATATACTATAACAAGAACTGACAAAGAACTGAAAGAAAACCAAGGCTTAAATACACAGAACAAACCAATCGACGAAATGAGCAACATGTGGAACTGATAATCAAACAATGAATAACCAAGGTGAAACTGAAAACACAGGAAACTGAACTAGTCGCAAGCAAAACCCACCCAAACAGGCACAAAACCCAGATTGTCTCTTGTGCCTTGAATACATTGTACAATTTTGGGCTGTCCCATATATTCACATAATTTAGTGTGCAGTTTTATGTGTGATTTTTGTAATGTTTCAACATGAAGTACTCATTAACATTTAATTATATGCATATTTCCAGGAACATTTTGAACATATTTACAAGTAGTACACTGAAAAAGTAATATGCTTTATCTAATCAATACAATTGTGGCAACATATTACAAGCAATATTATTAATTAAATTGTACAAATTAGAATTAATTAGAATATTAATTTGATTAACTATTACTCAATTCTAATTTGTTCAATTTAATAAATAATATTGCTTGTAATAATCTGTCGCCACAATTTTATTGATTAGATAAAGCATATTCATTTTTACAGTGTATTGTATTTAAAATATTTTATTTTAGATGACAATGTGGAATTAAACCTTGACATTACCTTGTGGAATTAACAGCTCATTAAAAAATAATTATACAATACAATTATTGTTTTAAAATTATTTATTATGTATTTTAAACACAAATCATGTCTATTATGATTGACTATATTTTCCTGCCATCTTTTCACATGTAATCATTGCATTTATTATGTTTATGTCTGAGAATGTTTTTGTTAGTTTGACAAATGTGTCCGTTTGTCCAAATTAATGTAACATCTTCCTTGGCCTTGACAATTATAAACTGCATTAATTCTTTATCATTATTGTTTGTTGCAGAGCTCCTGGGTGCTGCTAAGAAGGTGAATGTGAACTTCCAGGACACAGACGGGTGAGTTTCATCTATACAACAGTGACATCACATGATGTCCATCAATTACAGTTTTTCTGAATTGCTGAAACACTAAACCCCATTCTCTGAACAAAATATTTAACCAATTTGTCGAATAAATCACTCTTTCTGTAAAACATTATACAAGTTTAGGTGGTTAAAACACACAAAAAATGTTGGTTTTAACCCAAATTTGGGTCAAATATGGACAAACCCAAATGTTGGGTTAAAAATGTCACTAAAAAAATTACAATTGAAAGTGAAAGTTGAAGTTGGGTTAAAATTTGAAATATTTTGACCCAAATTTGGGTTGAAACAACCCAGCATTTTTTAGAGTGCACTGTTTGCAAATCTCATGCACTCTTTTTTTTTTCAAAACTCGAAACACATTCTCACTCACTAAAACAGATTTCGCACCATGTGATGCACTTATGTTTCAAAATGCTAAACACGGTAGGCGAAAGTTAAACACAACTGCAACACAGCTGTCATCGTTCACGCACGCACGCACACACACACACACACACACACACACACACACACACACACACACACACACTAAAAATGCTGGATTGTTGTCAAATATGGACAAACCCAAACATTGGGTTAAAAATGTAATTAAAAAATGTAACCCAATGGCTGGGTTTGTCCATATTTGACCCAAAGTTGGGTTAAAACAACCCAGCAATTTTTAGAGTGCAACGACAATGATGTGACCAAACCAACTGTACATAATACAAGTCAGTTCAGAGTCCCAAAATGTACTCAAAATGTTGCACTGAATGTTGATACCAACAATGGATGGAAACAATATAAGAGGGAGAGAAGGAAAAGGATGAGTAAGAGGAAGAGCAAGGTGTGGAGAATGTTGTCAAGGCTGGATCTGGCTTTAGAGATTTTCCCTTTCCCTCAGAGTGTCTGAGATGTGGAGAAACTCCTCCGGCCGATCCAAAATGAAGACATGATGCTGAAGCAGAATCAATCTCTCTCACTGACCCTGATTCTGCAGAACTCTTCTGAGTGTACTTTACTGTGACAAGCTTTTCATTTAGAGGTTTTACTCCAACTTTTTTGGCTTTTGCAGTTGGGTCAAAGTATTTTCACTGTATGCAAGGGCCTACTATTCAATATTCAGTACAATTTATTTGCAAAGAATACAGGATAAAATTTATTCACCTTACAACTTAAGTTGTCATCTCTATACTTCTTTACGTAATTGTAAAATTTGTTTACTTTGTTACAATTTAGTTTTTTTTCCTGTAACTGCATGCTTTGGATTCTGTGTTGTCCATTTTTTGATGTAGTGTCTAATGAATGATCTGTAGTGTTGATAATTTTAATTGGCTGTGTGTATGATCTGAGAGCATTGTTTGATTTTTAGCAGATAAAATGTTTTTAAACCGATCGTTTGATTTCGCCAGAAAACTCCAGAAGAGAAAATTTTGTGTTTAAGGTTTTGAGAAAGTGAGTGATGGTTTCAAAAAATGTGTTTTAGCAATTCAGAAAAATTGTAAATTGAGTAGTGATCTGATGATATAGGCTATTCACTGACCAGTGCCAATGTTAAAGGAAACAGGGTTTGCAACTTAATGTAACGTATTTCCAGGTGAAACATGGCAGTATGTTATTTTATTCATCGGCACTTGATTGGATTTTGAAAAGTGAATGTTATTCGAAATGGCCATTAGGTGGAGGGAAGGGCTCGAAAACTATGACTAATCGATGACATCAGTACCATGCAGTCTGTTTCTAGTTCATGGTTAAGTTAGCTAGTGGTCAGTGCAGATTACAGCTAAAGCAGAGGTGTGTTGTTATTAGAATGCTGCAGTGGACTAGTAGTAGTAGAGAGAGAGTGTGTGTGTGTTTGTGTGTACATTAGGACTCTGGCAGAGAGAAATCTCTTACTCATGGAAGTAGGTCATAGCCTCCTGCTCAGTTAGACAGTGAGGGATCGGAGTAAAGTGCCAGAGTTGAGCTGCAAAGAAGTAAGATTAGGGCCTCTCTAAAAAGATACGCATAGGCCTTAAAGTGCCCCATTATGCTCTTTTGGATTGGATAGTAGTGTGTAATATAGCCGTTTATGAATGTAAAAGGTCTTCAAAGTTTCAATGAACAAAGTGCATAAAAGCAGTTATTATCTCCTAAAAGAAAGAACCAATTCTGAACTGGCTAAAACGAGTCGTCAGTAATTCCAGTCTTACTGTACTTCCTGCTCGAACTTATGTAGGTTTGAACAAATTTCAAAATTCCGATATGGTAATGAGTGATTATTTTATATTTTTTTACACCAGACCAATCATAACAGACTGGGCCATTTGACCAATCAGAGCAGAGTAGGCTCTCGGAAAGGAGGGGTTTAGAGAGAGTGGACCGAACCATTTCAAAGGCTGTGAGAAAAGAGGTGATGCTGCGAGGAATAGCTTTTATGAGAATTTTTGTTTTATATTTTTATTTTTTTTAGGCAACCTGTAAAATAGCAAAATATGGGCACTTTAAAGCACTTGGATTGGAAATAGTAACTGATATATTAGGATTGGGTATTATGAGGACATATTAGTCTGTTTTGAAGATTTCTTAACCATAGCAGGCCTAGAAATTAGTACACACAGATCAACCTCAAGATTTTCTGTAGAATAGTAGCCTAATTCATGTCATTGTTTCTACTCACAAGTTCTACACATCACCTACCATGAGTTTTTTTCCCTTATTTAATTGCATTTTAAGTGCAAGTGGTTGACTTAAAACTTAAATTTTGAAAACATGTTGAATGCAGGATTTTCAACATCAAATTTCATTATTTTTGACTATTCTAAATGGAATTAATAACACTGCAGTAGAGGCGATTACGGGGGCTATTTCTACAAATTCCAGGACATGCACAGTTCTGTCATAACTGAGATAAATGAATGCCTTTTGATTTTGAGAAGTCTTTGTGAAGTCTTTTTGAGAAGTCAGTGTTTTTTTTCTTCTTCTGCCTGAACTGCTATTGTCTTTTTCATCCATAGTAATATCTGTCTAATATCTGGTAGGCTGCTGGTTGGAAGTTTACATGAATGGCAGATGCTAAAAGATTTAGTACCAAATAAAGGTGAAAAATATTCAGTAACATTAATTAATACATATAAAGCAATCATACTATGGCTTTGGCATCATAATGATTTACCAAAGCATGACTTTTTTCTTATGTGACAGAAATTGCCATATTATTTGAGATAAAATGAGTTATTTTAATTTAAAACAAACCACTCTTATTTGTAACAATAATACTTTTTATTAACTTTGAGTAATGTACTGGCTCAGTACTTTGTCCATATGAATGTTTCTTATACCAAAATATCCCTCCTACTTTAACATTGTACCATATTTAAATTGATTCAAAATATTTCCCTGTGCATAATTTCTTTTCTATACGTCTCTAGTATGGTGGTTAATGCATATTTGTGTGCTTTTGTTTTATAGGTTATCTGCCCTGCATCATGCTGCTCTTAATGGTAACGTGGAGCTGATTGCGCTGTTGCTCGAGTCACAAGCCGTTGTTGACATCAAAGACCAGAATGGTACAAACACACAGCACCTTTTAACGATCTCATATGTGCAATATGTACATTATTTATTCAATATACTGATGAATCAGTTATTGAAATAGACTACCATTCAAAATCGCTAAGAGCTTTAAGTATTTTTTTGAAAGGTCTCTTTACTCACCAAGGGTGTATTTATTTGATCAAAAATACAGTTAAAACTATAAACTATTATTTTAATTTAATATAATTGTTTTCTATTTTCTATCTAAAAAAATACCGTCCCCTTTGGAAGCTTGTTTCCATAAATGAATAAAAAATAATAAAAGGTAAAGCTGACTTTTTATCTCTCAATTATGACTTTTTTTCAAAGAATTGTGTGATATAAACTCAAAATTGTGAGTTATAAAATCAGAATTGCGAGATATAAACTCACAATTGCTATATTTAAAGTCAGAATTGCGGATTGACTCACAATTGCGTGTTATAAAAATCATATCTCAAAATCATCTGAATTTTGTTTCTCAGAATGTGAGTTTAGATCTTGCATTTCTGACTTTATAAAAAAAGACTGACTTTTTTTCTCAGAATTCCATGTTTATATCTCGGAATTCTGAAAGTTGGTCAATTGTGAGATTAAAAGTCGTAATTGTCTGTTATTTAATTTTAATTTTTTTATTCTGTGGAGGAAACAAGCTTCCATAGTCCCCACAATTTTGAATAGAAGTGAATATGTTTCTCATTCAAACTACCTCCTGTTTTCTGAAGGGATGCGGCCCTTGCATTACGCTGCTTGGCAGGGCAAGTGTGAGCCCATGAAAATGCTGCTCAAGTCAGGCTCATCAGTCAACAGCCAATCAGATGAGGGACAGATCCCTTTACACCTCTCATCACAACACGGCCATTATGAAGGAGTGAGTAAATGCACATAAACATTCAGACTTGCATGCTTACACACACAAACATACTCACTGTACTGCACTATGTGTGTTTCCAGAGTGAGATGCTGCTCCAACATCAGTCGAACCCCTGCCTCAGAGACCACGCTGGGAAAACCCCTCTAGACTTGGCCTGCGAATTTGGACGTGTCTCGGTTAGTTACGCAGTGTTTTGTGTGTGTCTCTCTGTGTGCACTCAGGGGTTTGTGATAGATGGATGAGAAGCGGTGCTCCCCGGTGGGAATGAGGGAACTACACCTCTTCTCACGTTCTCAGCCAAATGTACAGTAGGAAGCCTGACATGTGCTCACACCCCGGTTTCCATTGCTTGCAAATGAGCACAAGAGACTCTTTCATAACAGTTTATTCACACTTGGGTTTTGTTAAAGGTACAGTTCACTCAAAATTCATATTCTGTCATTATTTGAAAACAAACGCCGCTCCAAAGCCGTATGACTTTTTTTCTTCTGTGGAACAAACAGAGATTTTTTTTTTACTTAGAACGACATGATTTTGAGTCATGGAGGGAATTATTCTTTATCTTAGTTTTATTTGACACATTACACTTTGTTTTGCTGACCTGTTGTTTTATTTGTCAGATTAGATCATTTATTTCTTAGGCCATAAATCACATTTTTATATGTTAAAGTTGCTGTAAGTGATGTTCTGACTCATAATCTGAATTAGATCACTCCCTCTCTCCAAAATACCTTGCTCCTAAAACATGCCAGCAAACCTGTCAGCTTACCCGAACGCTCAAAGTGACTGACAGGCGGTGAGCGCCTCAAAGTTCTCTGATTGGCTAAACAATAGCGATCAAATTCGTCTTTGCTTTTCACAGAGCTTGAAGCCATCACAGAGACAGGTGTCACATCTCATGATACCTATTTCAGTGATATACTGCATGCTATTCTATCATAAAAATATATTTACAGCACTTTTAATGGATGTATTTATTACAGTGTAAAAATAAATATTATTAGTTGTAGATATTAATACAATCAGTGCTTGAAGTGGGGGGAAAAACGTGTCGGTACTCTCTTGCATTGGCAAATCATGACATTTTAAATTTTTACAGGGAAAAACAAAACTTGGAAATATTGCTCGTACAACAACAATTTATTGTTATTTATTAATAACATAAATGTATTTTTAAAAAGTAGGGCTGTCAAACGATTAATCGCGATTAATCGCATCCAAAATAAAAGTTTGTGTTTACATACAGTAATATATGTGGGTGCACTGTCTATAATTATTTTGTATATATAAATACACACATGCATGTATATTTAAGAAAAAAAATGTATTCATATATAAAATATTTATTTTAATTTATATAATATAAAGTATATATAAATCTATATACAGTATATAGATGAAAATATTTCTTAAATATATACAAGCATGTGTGTATATGTATGTATATATATATATATATATATATATATATATATATATATATACAGTGCGCAAACATATATTATGTATTATGTAAACACAAACTTTCATTTTGGATGCGATTAATCGCGATCAAATCAAATCTTTGACAGCCCTAAAAAAATTTGTGTGAACACATTTCTTTACAAAGAAACATTCTCTTTTTTAGAAGTTGGTCATTAATAAACTTGATTCTTGAAGTTTGTTAATATGGGAAGTATACAACAAGTGCTTGTAAATGGTAAACAACATAAACAACCAAGAAAACAGCTCTGATATTGTGTTTTCAGTCACACTTCGATATGTTTACAAGACAGCAAACATAAGCAGCATGTAGGCTACCTGTCTGTGTACATACACTAAAAGAAAAGCTTATATTCTGACTAGTTTGCTTGTTTTATTTATTAATAAAATCTAGTTATACCCAAACTGAAAAATTAAGACATGTTTTCTGTGTGTTCTACAGGTGGTGCAGTTGCTCCTTAGCAGTAACATGTGTGCTGCCATGTTAGAACCGAAGCCCTCCGATCCCAATGGCATCAGCCCGCTACATTTGGCTGCAAAGAATGGACATATTGAAATCATCAAGTAGGTGCTCACTGGACTTCTTGGCTTTACAACTACGATGACTTGCTTTTTAGCCAGTTAAGTAAAAACAGCTGTAAAGTTGTCATTTAGGTTGTAGTTTTTATCTGCCACATCCTTCAAGTGAGGACATTATTATAAAAGTGCTCATGTTGCACATGTCCTATAGCCAGAACAAGGCTTTGGCATGATTATATTACAACTTTCTCATCAATATTTTTCAATATCGTTAATATATTTGGTTACATTTTTTTATTTTAAAGGGTAACTTCACCCATAAATGAAAATTCTGTCAGTATTTACTCACCCCATTGTTGTTCCAAACCTCTATGTGTTTATTTGTTCTGCTGAACACAAAGGAAGATATTTGGAAGAATGTTTTAATCAAACAGATCTTATTCCGCATTGACTACCATAGTAGGAAAAAATACATACAAATTTTCATTTTTGGATGAACTAACCCTTTAAGATAATATCTATGTACAGAATATATGCAAAGTCTGCAAAACTTGGGCAGATAAAGAGGTCATGTGAGGCTGTTTGCGAGAAATTGTTTTATATTGCTTTCATTTAGCAGTAATAAATTCTGTACAAGTGGACAGACATTGACAGCGTAAAATCCTGACACAGCATTTAGCACAGTGACACAAAACTGTCTCGGTGTCATGACTGATGTGGCAAGACAGGTCAGGAGCAAAGGGATCGGGGATGATGGGAGAAATGAAAGGCACTGTGGGCTGTCCGATCAGTCCCTGGAGGCTTCATTCATTAGATTCGCACACACACATTCGAACCGAGTGTCCTCGTTTTTCCTTTTGATGGGCAGTGCCGTCACTGCCTGGTGACGCACGTTGTTAATTAGTGATTTCAGCATTCATCAAATATTTTAGGCTGCTTGTGGATCAGTATGAATGTGTGTTTGGTTTGACGGATATGAAAGACACATTTTAAATGCTCATCCTGGACATCGGTTCCTACACCACGGGTTTTCAACTAAAAGGCCAAATCTGACCAGTAAATAACTTTTGTACAGCCCTCCAATTGATTGAGTCGCTGCACAAATCTGAAGCAAGCACTTGTCCTGGCCACAGTTCATCTACACTCTAAAAAATGCTGGGTTGTTTTAACCCAATTTTGGGTCAAATATGGACAAACCCAGCCATTGGGTTACTTTTTTGAATTACATTTTTAACCCAATGTTTGAATTTGTCCATATTTGACCCAACATTGGGTTAAAACAACCCAGCATTTTTTAGAGTGTACCTTAGTTTTATACAGGAAATATTATAATTTAAAGATTATGCTTTTTTGCATTTAATTGAAAGAAAAAGGTCTACACAGCTCAAAGTCACTCCAAAGCTGGTTGTTCTCTATATCAGTTTCTGAACTGCCTGAAATGCCTTGATTGTAGTCTTTGCTGGGTTGTTTGAACCCAAATGTGCGTCAAATATGGACAAACCCAAATGTAATTTCAAATTTTACCCCAGCTTCAACTTTCACTTTGAACTGTACATTTTTTAATTTTTTTTTAACCCAACATTTGGGTTTGTCCATATTTGACCCAAATTTGGGTGTAAACAACCCAGCATTTAATAGACTGTGGGAACACATCACAATTTCTCATTTAAATAATTCCCTCCTAAGGCATACAAGTAGGGGGCATGACATTTTCGAATCACGCTTGAAGCGATTGACCAATCACAACACACTGATCCAGCCGACCAATCAGAGCACATTGTGCTTTTAGAAGGATGGGCGTCATAGAGACAGACAGGAACTAAACAGAAAATTCCAGACAGACTGGGAAGGGAAGTGCTGCAACAGTGCCAAAGATGTGAAAAATGGGTTTTTAGAACATTCAAGCATGAAAACCTAGTCTAGTAGACCCCAAAAACTAAATTAATAGGTGTCATTAATACTTACATTTACTTGATACTTACATTTGATGTGTTTGTTGGACCCCTTTGAATAATCTTCCCCTGTAAATAAGACTGCAAACAGTCTATCTTAGACTCTGACTTTCTTTTTTATGTTCATATTGATAAACTTTGTACTAGTTAGAATGATGTTGTGAAAGAGAGCCTTATCATGTGTTTACCAAAAAATAAATATAAAGTGTTGTGTGTGTGTGTTCAGGTTACTGATCCAGGCTGGTATAGATATAAACCGACAGACTAAATCAGGCACAGCGTTGCATGAAGCTGCTCTCTGCGGGAAAATTGAAGCTGTACGACTGCTGCTGGATGTGAGTATTTCCAGAGAATGTCTAATAAGGGGAGAGTTGGCACTGTCTGGTTACCTCCTGTTTCTTGACTGGCTGCAGTAACACGTCTCTGTCCACACGGGGGCGCCCCCGGTCGAGTGCAGAATGAATGGGAGTCCATGGGGTTTCACCCCCAGAAATCCACTTTTCTCAGGATTTTTTTGTCAAGTAATCTGAAAGTTTCTTTCAAAGGGGAGAGCTAAGATAATACACTCAGCTGAAAATTGCATTTTTAAATTCACTTATCTGTTCTAAAAATTAGTCCAAAAATGTGATTGTCACATAATAGCAGAATGCTTGCGTGTTCAGGCCAACAACGACCTAACCTGTAAGAAATCGAAAGGACGTTAGTACTCATTCGACTTTTGTTCTATAATCTATACTGAACTTGCGGAATCAACAATAAATCGACGTTGATTCAACGACAAGCAAGAGAGTTTAGCTCCAGGTCTAGCTCCATAGACTCCCATTCATTCTACAGTCGCCCGAGATCACCTCCAGTGGAATTCTAATGGAACTGCAACCAAGATGATACACAATGGTGCTAATAGGAAGTGCCAACACTTTCCATAGACGGATTCTGGTATTCCATTATTATATGCATCATATTATATGTGGTGTCCACAATGACTTTTTGCCACCAATGACATGCATTAATTTAGTTTTTTTTTTTTTTTTTTTTTTTTTTAAATATGCTTGTATATAAAATATAGAGGTAAAAGTTTTTAGAAGACATAAGAATAGAAGAGTTGAAACTGATGTATTCTAGACTGTGTGTGTTTGATATGAGCACTGGTTGTGTTTGGGAGTTTGCTGGTATGTTAATGATCGCCATGTGAATGTATGTATCTCTGTATTGTCAGTGTAATCACTCTGTACCATGTGAATGTGTATTCTGGCTTTTCTCTTCAGAGTGGTATCAGTGCTGGGGTGAGGAACACATTCTGTCAGACGGCGCTGGATATTGTTAACCAGTTCACCACTACCCAAGCCAGCAAAGAGATCAAACAGATGCTGAGAGGTACAATGGGAGAAAACAAAAATTCACATGGAAAGGTAGACTCAAAGGCTTTCTGAAATCACTGGTATGTGTGTATGTGTGTGTGTTCCTGCATACAGATGCATCAGCTGCTATGCAAGTGAAGGCTCTGAAGGATTACTGCAACAACTATGATCTTACAAGCCTCAACATTAAAACAGGCGACATCATTACGGTAAAGAAGCAATTATTTTACTGTAACAAAGTAGCAAGTTGTGCATTTTTTAAGCTTAACTAAACTTTACACCTGTTATTCAGTAGACGATGTTATTCAAAAGTATGATTTATTTTGAAAGAAATTAATACTTTTATCCAGAAAGGATGCATTAAATTGATCAAAAGTGATTGTGAAGACATTTATAAAGTAAAAATAGATCTCTATTTCAAATAAATCCTGTTCTTTTGAACTTTATTTTAATCAAAGAATCCTGAAAAAATATATCGTCGTTTTCACAAAAATATTAAGTTTGCACAACTTTTCAACATTGATATTAATATGAAATATTTTCTTGAGCAGCAAATCAGAATATAAGAATGATTTCTGCAGGATTATCTGACATTGAAGATTGAAAGATTATGCTAAAAATTTCAGTTTTGCATCAGAGGAATAAATTACATTCGGAATTGTCATGAACACAAAAAAAAATATCAATTTTTGATGTTGATTTTTTTTTTCATGGACTTAAGAAGACAAACTAAAAGTCCATGCAATTTTAAAAAAAGATAACCAAGTGCTCGTGACAATAATGTAAAATAGTTGCAACAATCATAATGATATTACTGTTTTGTTTTTTTGTTTTTTTAAATAAATGCAGCCTTTGTGAGTATAGAATAATATTTTTAAATAAATGTTATTAACCCCAACCTTTTGAACAGTACCATGTAAGACATAAGTAGTATATATTTTGGAAACCTGGATTCGACCTAATAGTCTTTATAACCTTATCCTTTTGGTCAGACTATACAATAAGGTTCTACTGTATATATTAACATAAGTTTATGCAATAAAATAACTTTTTTAAACCAAAACTATTTTAGTTTTGTTGCATGGTGTAGTGTAATGTATTGGTTGTTTTCAACTCCAGGCACATTTTGCAACATGTGTGTTTGCTCCTCAGGTCTTGGAGCAGCATTCTGATGGACGCTGGAAGGGCTGTATCCATGATAACCGCACAGGAAACGACCGCGTGGGTTACTTTCCGTCCAACATGGTGGAAGTCATCAAAAGGGCAGGTGTGCCATCGCATCGTCACATGAGCCTTCTAGGATGTCATGTGACACATATGCACATTTTAATCCACTTTAAAATCAAGGTCAATCTGAAGCTCATCTACCTGGCATTTAAATGTTCATGTGTGTGTGGGGGTTCTGCTGAGTTTGTATTTAGTGCATGCATTTCTGCATTTATGAGTGTTTGTGTATTTATTGTTGTGTGTGTAGATTAGGGGTTCGTCTTCTTTAGACCTCAATTGATACATCAACCAAGTAGGGAGTACACATCACTACTACTAATGGAACAAGCGTTTAAGTATAGAGTGCATTAGCGCCCAACCCCCTTTTCCATTCATTTTTCCCATAGGGATTCAAGAATTATAAGCCATGAAACAAGACAATCAGTGATACGCGAACACTGCAAACTTTGATTTGAAGCAAAAATTACTTGAAAATCAGGAAAAAAATACAAAGGTAAAAGACTGTGAATAACATCTTTATTTAGGGAAAGAACTACAATCCCATGAAGCATTGCGAACAGCATGGTCGAATTAAAAATGATGGAGAAACAAAACTCACTTACAATTGTTGATTTTATATATATATATATATATATATAACCAATATATTTTGAGTGTTTTGCAGAATAGACATTTATATTCAAACATTTATGTATTTTGAGATCGTAAAGGTATTGACTCGATTGTGCCATTCGCAGTGCTTCATGGGCAGAACTAACAAGATCTTTTGGTGCGTATTGCTTTTTTGACTCTGATTGGTGTTTTTGTATACAGCATCATGGGTAATGTTGTTTTTTCACCAATTCCTCTATTAAAATAGATCATTTTAAAAATAAGCTGAAATAATGCGGGCTGACATCTTAAGTAGAAGCAAATGCCATTGATGAATAACTTCATAGTAGCTCACAGTACGTCTGTCTTTAAATGAGTAGTTCACGTTTCAAAAAACTTTTGCTGATAATTTACTCACCCCCATGTCATCCAAGATGTCCATGTGTTTCTTTCTTCAGTCGAAAAGAAATTAAGATTTTTGATGAAAACATTCCAGGATTTTTATCCATTTAATGGACTTCAATGGGAACCAAACGGTTCAAAGTCCGAAAGACACTTTCAGTTCAAACTGCAAACTGTTCAAAGGACTTTAAACGATTCCAGACGATGAATAAGGGTCTTATCAAGTGAAACTATCGCTCATTAAAAAAATAAAGTTTAAGTTTTATAAGCTTAAATGCTCGCCTTCCTCTTTACTGCGATGCACATTTGTGACTCTCCTGTTCGAACTCGTTCATCAAAATGAATGAATCTTGATGCTGGAAAAACGAGAAAAATGCTGGAATGTTTTCACCAAAAACCTTAATTTCTTTTCGACTGAAGAAAGAAAGATCTTGGATGACATGGGGGTGAGTAAATTATCAGCAAATGTTTTTTTCAAAAGTGAACTACTCCTTTAAGTGTTTATAAGTTATTGTTGAAAATCTATTTCCCTATGGAGAAAAAGAATGGAGGTTTTACTTCCATAACCGACTGTTGCACTCTGTTCCACTGAGATAAATGACACCTCAAATTATGAAGCTTGCTGAACAAAGTGATCAGATGATTGTTTCCCTTGAGGATTATAAACTTTGATGGAGCTGCTGTCTTCTGTGTATTTAAATACATGAGTAGTCTAGCCCAATCCTAGTGTATGTGTGTGGTTGTGTGGGTGGCTGTTCATTCGCTCCATATCAGGGTTGCCAGATCTGCACAACAAAACTATCCCAACTACTATCCCATCACTTTCAAAACTATCCCAATCACATTTTTTGGTAAAAATAACATTCCAGGGTGCTAAAAAATTGCGTTCCGGGGAGGGGGACGCTTCAACCCGCAGACTGCAAAAACAACCCAGCGGTAACAGTGTAAAACCACAGACTTGGCAACACTGTTCTATATCCAACTGCCCTGCCCTGCCCTTTATCACCAGTCAAGTGATTGTAGTTCGAAGACATGAAAGAGAGGGAGTGAGAAAGAGGGCAGATGAGAGTGGCTCATCTATCTGTCACTGTTCAGTCATCTCTGCGTCCACCTGAACCATCGTTTCCATGCCCCCCCCCCCCCCCCCCCCCCCTTTCCTTTCAAATCACATCAGTGGATTCACACTTCTGCACATTCGCACACATGCAAACAGGCTTTCACACATTTATACATGCAGATCAGTGGCCACTGCTGTTTCTCAGGAGCGAAGAAACATCATCACATATCAATGTCAGAATGTGTCCTCAGATTTTGTTCTGGTGTTTGTAATTTGCTATTTTACAAAAATATTCAAGAGAAGCTGAGCTTCTTGTCATGATAAAAATTACAGTGATTAAAACTAGGGCTCCGTGATTAATTAAAAGAAAAACTAAATTGCGATGTGGCATAGCGTGCTTAGCAAATGCCCCAAATTGTGATTTAATTATGTAAATATATTGGCTACATGTTTCAGAGTGAAGTTCGGCACTGTTACACGGAAGGAGTTCGTGATCCAGGGTTTTTTGTGTCTCGGTTCACAGTAAAAGCTGCTCCACATGAACTCATCTCCACAGCTTTGAGTTTGGGTCGCTTAATGTGCGTTTGGGAACACTGCATATGCCAACAATCTTCTCAAACTTTAGAAGTGCTTATAAACCAGCTAATGCCAACAAAAGAGGTTTTCTGCCTGAAATTACTTTTTTTTTTCTTGAATATCCCTATTTTTATGGTGAGATATTAGCGTATAATAATTGTAATAATATTATTTTTTTAAATTGTTTAATAGTTATTTGTATTATTATTTTTATTTTGTAGTCATATCGATGTATAATCACACATAACTTCTCTCATAAACTTCCATTGAAGTCTGAGACCCAAAATAGTGTTTTTAGAGCCTCTTGCTGGATGAACATCAATATTTGCGTAATTTAAAATCAGAATTAAGTGGGACTCTATGGACCATGAAATCCATTATTACTTTATACATTTTAAAAATGTTTACTTTAATATTGCATTGGTGTAAAGAGTACCTGAATACCATACTTAAAAGTTAAAGTAGTTACAAAAAAAAGTGCAAGTCACCAAAACCATCTGTGAAAAAAGTCTTAGAGTATCAAGTATTTTATTCATACTGAATGTAGGTTTAAAGATGCACTAGTCCTTAAACCTAAGAGACATGCCTGTGAAAAACAAGAAACAGCTGATTTGTTTTCTAAAAATTGGAAATTAATTAAAAAAAATATCAAAATTGAAACATCTTGGATGCCCTTGAGGTAAGCTAAAACACACCAAAAATTAATTTCAAAGTGAACTATCCCTTTAAGCACGTAATTACATTTACTCCAATACTTTACACCACTGCAATAATGAAATGCACCAATATTGAAATGTGACATACATTCCAACACACTTCAAATCCTCATTTTCTCCCTTTCCGTGCATGAATGTAGTCTGCATGCATAACACACATCATAACATCAGTTATAAATTTGGTGTTTTTGGGAATGCATTTCAAGTATGTTTGTGAAAATAGCATGCATGAGTATAGTCCTTTTCTTCAGTTTTCTAAAGCGTTAATTTTCACCTTGCATGTTAACTTACAGGATAAAGATAAGCTCAGCTGTAGAGTTAGATATTTTTGCTTGAACATGTTTTGTTTTGTGTTTCCTTTCCTGTTTTTTGTTGTTGTTCTTGTTGTTGTTTGTGTTTTTTGGTGTCGCCTGTTGTACCCAGGTCCCTCAACCCAACAGTATCTTAAGATACAGATCCGTCCGCCAGCAATTGGTTCAGTTGTCATGGTGAACGGTGACTGCTCCCACATTTTTTCTCTGCCCCTCACTCCCCCACCCCCTCCTACCCAGCCCCTTACCCATCAGCCCCTCTTCACCTCATTTGGCTATAATATGCCTACCTGCAGCACAATTGGCTATGAACCAGCCTCCTCCTGCTCAGAGGAGCCACAAAAAGAGACAGGTATAAACACACACATACAGTCAGAAAAATACACATGTACCCGTCATAAGCATATCATATCATACACCTGGCTTTTTTTTAACCTTCATGACCATAGTGAAATGGAGAAAATAGGATGTGAATCTGAATGTCTTTGAGAAAGTTGGATGTGTAACATACAAAATTAGCAGAATCAGAGATATTTGTGTGAAGAACATGTCTAGGCCATATTTCAAAGTAGAAAAATTATGGTTTCCATAAAGAAAATGTAATCCTTTTCTTTCTTTCTTTTTTTTTTTTACTGCTGTGACTTTTTTAAATGTCTATTTAGCATATTTTCCCCCAATTCTATTTACCATACACTCTCAGAAAAAAAGGTACAAAAGCTGTCACTGGGGCTGTACCTTTTCAAAAGGTACACTTTTGTACCCAAAGGCTGCATATTGGTACCTTAGTGGTACATATTAGCACCTAAAATGTACATATTAGTACCTAAATGTACACATTAGCACCTAAAATGTACATATTAGGACCTAAAATGGACATATTATCACCTAAAATGTACTTAGCACCTAAAATGTACATATCAGCACCTAAAATGCACATATTAACACTTAAAATGTACATATTAGCTCCTGAAATGGACATATTATCACCTAAAATGTACTTAGCACCTAAAATGTACATATCAGCACCTAAAATGCACATATTAACACTTAAAATGTACATATTAGCACCTAAAATGGACAAAAGTTTACCTTTTGAAAAGGTACAGCCCCAGTGACAGCTTTTGTACCTTTCTTCTGAGAGTATATAGTGCAAAAAAGTATCACAGTTAGTATGAAAAATGATATAATTATATACATATAAAAACTACTGTTATTCAGCAATGATTAATTAAATTGATTAAATGTGACATTATTGTAAAAAAAATCCATTTAAAGGAAATGCTGTTCTTTTGAACTTTCTATTCATTAAAGAATCCTGAAATTAGTTTCCACAAAAAATATTAATAATAAAAAATGTTTCTTGAGCACCTAACCAGCATATTTTACAAGTGATGATCATGTATTATCCGTAGTGTATTATTAGTCTTTTTATGCATATTTAAATAAAACAAACTGTATCTCTGTACCTTTTTAATGTAATACTGCAGAAATGACTTTACAGTCATGAGAAATCTTGGTAGCACTTTATTTTACAGTCCTGTTTCCCATGTACATATGTACTGTACTACATATTATAGTAATACAATAACTGGGTAATAACTCCGTACTACCCCTGAACCTATCCCTAACCTTAACCCATGTAGTTACTGTACCTGATATTACCCAGCAATTTCTTAAGTACACACTGTAAAATAAAGTGCAAGAATTTCAGTGCTAGATATTACATGTCACAGCTAACTAAAGTTTTATAATTCAGTCTGAATATTTTTTTGGTACTGTATTTACAAATATAACGCACATGTTCATCAGCAAGGATCCCGGATTACTGTTGGATATGCTACAGTCCATTTGAACTGTCCCCAAATGATCCCTTTACTATCTGCTTCCTCTGTGTGTATCTGGTTTTGCAAATTAGGAGCTTGCAAAGCAATGCATTTCATTCTTACGTCACTATGATTGTGCGTGTGTGTGATATCTTTCAGGCTCAAGGGGATCCGTTTCCAGCCCTCATGGTTCTCCAACCCTCAGCGGCCAGCAAAGCAGCGCAAATGAGGAGATTTGGGTTCTGAGAAAACCTTTAGCTGGTAAATACACAGTTTTTCAATTGACTGTTGATGTGGCTTGAGTGATAAGCCATACTTTATCTATTTATATTTATTTACGTTTACTATATTTGCTGCTTTTATGGTCTCATATTAATTGGGAAACTACATGGGATATTTACACGTTTAAAAATACAAAAAAAATTTGAGTCAGTAAAATGTTTTTGAAAGAAGTCTCTTATGGTTTCTTGCATGATAACTTGTACCTGCCAGCAGGGGGCAGTGTTGGCAGCATGGGCAGTACAGGCAGTCTGACCAGTGGACGTTCATCTACTAGCGGACAAAGCAGTAATGCCAACGCTCACCTCACCAATTCACCGGTGCCCGTGCCGACCACCCCCACACACTCACCCGGAGTTAACACACACGGCCTCAATGTGCCGGGACTGCATGCTCAGGCCGAGGGCGTGAAGGTGCGGCGCACACAAAGACCATAGATGCACACGAGGACAGATGTCTAAATTCTCTCTTTGTCTGTCTTTCTCACATAACTGATCATGTATGTGTGCATTTGTGTGTGTGTTTTAGCTGTTGGCCACGGTGCTGTCCCAGTCAGCCAAAGCAAAAGAGCATCTTATGGACCAATCACAGTCTTTAGATCCTAATTCAGGTACCACGATATGTATACCAACAATCTCAGAGCTAACTTCACTTTTCTTGTACAGTTACTGGTGTCCAGGTGAATTTTGAGTCTGTAAAATAGCAAAACAATCTACGTTTTTTGAAGAGTGTGTTTGTGAATTGTTTGTCTGGTTTGATGTTTTGCTATAAAATGCCAGTGTGTGCAAAACCTTTTGAGATCCATTGTAATTTATATTTTATTTTATGCATTTAAAACCCCTATTTACATTCAAATATTAGTCTGATCTTAGAATACAGGTTTGTCTCATTATGTCTCATTTGTACACATCCCATATATCCGTTGTTCTATGCGTCCAAAAGTTTTAATAAGCCAATACATGTGTTCAAAGTTCTGATAAGTAAATATGTATATAAAACGTTACTTGTTTTTCATTTTATTTACTTTTTTTTGTTGTAGTGTCTTCTCAGCGGACCCCGAGTGCATCTGCTGCCCCACGTCAGCAAAAGAAGAAACCCTTTGTGGATCCATTGCTGCAAAGGAAAGATGAAGTTTCAGCTGAGAGCAAGGCAAGTGTGTGTGTGTGTGTGTGGTGGCCCAGATTTGCTTATCATAATGTTAGTGTTTTAATGAGAATGAATATATATATATATATATATAACATATATATAAAACATATATATAACATATCTAACATATCCAAAATCCACAGCATTACTATGTTGTGTTTGATCAGTGATATATGATTTTGAAGCAAGAATATTTTTGCTGCCACACAGTGGTTGTAGTGTGTACTACATGACACACTTTCATACTAGGACTTGAATTCATGATACTGTCAAGGCAATGTCTGAATTATTGATGTGTTTCCGTCTTTCCCTGACTTACTGTGTTTGTGTGTGTGTTGTAGAGCTCAGAGGCTGTTGTTGAATGGCTCACTAGTGCACAGCTGCAGTTCTACACAACAAACTTTCTCACTGCTGGTTATGACCTGCAGACCATTAGCAGAATGACACCAGAGGTAACACAAACACAACGCTATCAATCAATTCTTTATTCTATTAAAGTAAATATTTCATTCTATATTTAATTTCAATTTCTTTCTTTCTGCTATATTTTAATACTATGAACAGCTGCCATCTTTCAAAATACTCAAAGTATTTTAACTAGGGCTGTCAAACGATTAATCGCATCCAAAATAAAAGTTTGTGTTTACATAATATATGTGGGTGCACTGTGTATAATTAATTTGTATATATATAAATACACACACGTGCATGTATATTTAAGAAAAAAATATTATTTATATATAAAATATTTCTATTTATATATAATATAAATTATATATAAACCTATATACAGTATATACATGTAATATTTCTTAAAGATATACAAGCATGTGTGTGTATTAATATATATATATATATATATATATATATATATATATATATATATAATTATACACAGTGCACCCATATATATTATGTAAACACAAACTTTTATTTTGGATGCGATTAATCGCGATTAATTGTTTGACAGCAATTTTAACGCTTAAAATATATAATATTTGTCTTAAGTGTTCAGATTGTTTTTGGGGCCACTGTACATTATAATGATAGTCAGACACTTTACACACTTTTGCAAATTGTTCTTCAATTTAAAGGAATAATTACACTTAAATTAAAATTATGTTGTGTGTGTATGTGTGTCTACCCCTCAGGACCTCACTGCAATTGGGGTGACAAAACCAGGGCACCGGAAGAAAATGCTTTCAGAGATCAGCAAAATGAACATCCCAGACTGGATACCTCAAGAGAAACCAGTAAGAGAAATAAAGTCGGGTTCCAGAAATCGAAAATAAGAGAGGAAAAAAAATGAATACAAAATATGTTTAAAATAAGCACATTTGTGACGTTTATTGTAGAACATGATTTTCAGGATTTGTGAAATCATTGAAGCAAAAGAATGATAAACCAAATATGAGTAAAAGTGTTTTGCTGGTAATATTATTTTTTACATAAACATAAAATTTCAAAAGTCAAAATTATCATTTCATTAGTTTTTAGACTTTGACCCCACTGTATGTATAAATACGCATGTACAAGCTTGCTGTTCAAATCTGTTACTAAATATCTGTGTAACTTTGTAGGCCAGTCTGGCTGAGTGGCTGTCTGCAATTGGTCTGAATCAATACTACCAGACTCTGGTTCAGAACGGCTACGACAATATGGACTTCATTAGTGATATTACTCTGGAGGACCTAAAGGAGATTGGCATCACTAAACTAGGCATGTATACTACACATCATTATGTTTATATTTATTATAAATATTTTTTTTCTTGATATCTGTCACGATAAGATCCAAGGAAGATGGAGATCATTGAAAAGTAACAAGTTTGTTTAATGAGTAACTCAGAACACAATCAACAGGCAAGACACTGATGCAACACACAAACAATAGGGGACCTTCTGAAATGGAGTGTGGATCAAAATAGCCTACTTTATTCACTACTAATTAAATACATAAATACATAAATATCTAAAAAAAATGATTAAAGCTGCTGTAGGTAACTTTTGTAAAATATATATATATATATATATATATATTATTTTTTTTTTACTTATTTGTTAAAACTGTCATTATGTCCTGACACTAGAATATGAGACAAATGATCTGTGAAAAAAAAAAAATCAATGTTCCTTAATGTTAATGTTCCTCACTTTCTGCTGAATGTTAATAGGTAGATGGTTTATTTGAGTCTTCTTTTATGCATGTTGTTTTTGTCTAATTTTACATATATCCATTTTAATGTTTGATGCATTTGTGCCCAATGCCAATGTCTGCCATTAATGCTGGTAAAATAACAAATAAAAATAATGTGATGTAATGAAATTATATATATATATATATATATATATATATATATATTAGGGCTGTGCAAAAGTTAATTGCGATTAATCGCATCCAAAATAAAAGTCTGTGTTTACATAATATATTTGTGTGTGCTGTATATAATTATTTTGTATATATAAATACCTATGCATGCAAGTATATATTTAAGAATTATTTGCGCTTAAATTCTGTATATATATATAAATACATATTTTATATTGTATAAATATAAATATTTTATATATGAATAACACATTTTCTTAAATATATACATGCATGTGTGTGTATTTATATATACTAAATAATTATATACAGCACACACAAATATATTATGTAAACACAGACTTTTATTTTGGATGCGATTTTTGCACAGCCCTAATATATATATATATATATATATATATATATATATATATATATATATATATATATATATATTTCTATTTTGTTTTGTTTTGTTTTTTTGTTCAAAATAAACAATATGACTAGACTGATCTACCATTAATATTCATGTTGGTCCTTTCATCAGGGAAAAAATTACAAGTTTAACCTCACAAACAAAAATAGTTACTGTCCACCTCTTTTTTTTTTCTTTCCCACTAAGGACACCAGAAGAAGTTGATGTTAGCTGTCAAACGACTGAGTGAATCTCCAGAAGCAGACATTCCCACCAAAGAGAGCCAGATAGAAGAAAGCACAGACTCAAAACAATCATTAGAAACCAGCACAGAACCAGATGTAAACTCCGCCCCCTCGGTTCGAATACGCAAAAGAACAGAAGGCCGTGGCTCTCCCCGGCACAGCGCCCATGGGCGAGGCATTCAAAGAGCTAATGCCCCTCCTCCTCTGAGAAAACCTGGCTCGATTGAGAGTCCCACCCCAACACCTCCACACACCCCTACTAAAGGCAGAACCTCACCTTCTGCTTCAAATTCTCCTTCACATATCCCTTCCTCCCCATTGAAAACACAGAGCAGGGCCAGAGGGCCTTGTGACTCTCCCCGTTCGCACGCTCACGCTCGTAACGTTCCATTACTTTGCCTACCACCTGAAGGGGAAACCGAAGAGGGCAATGGTCAAACCCCATCCAAGCCAAGAAGTGGACAGTATATCGTTACTGATGCTGAGCGTGACTTACCTTTGCCGGACTCCTCTGTGAAATACGCAACACTAGGTGGACATAGGGTCACTCCTTGCAGTTCATCGAAAGCCTCTGGTGAATCTCTTGACATCAACAGTGTCAACCGCAGTCAGTCATTCGCTACAGCTCGGCCTCGCAGACGGACTCGTCCTCCAACTCCACCAAAACGCTCGTGCTCTTCCATTTCCACTGGTAACCTGGCTGATGATGAGGCTGTGGCTGATGATGAAAAAAGGGCTAACAATTTGCTACTCAATGTGACATACAGAGAGCGCAGACGTAGCGATTGTGGAATTGCCTCTGAAAAAACTTCATCTGGGGGCAGCGTTAGAGACATTGCTGCCATGCTTGAAATGTCCAATATTGGAAGCAGTGGTAAAGGAAGTGGTTATTTGCAGGTATTTAAACAGTTACTCTCAAAATAAAACAATCATTCTGTGGTCAGTTATATAGTAGCAATGTTTTACACATGCGTTGGTACGTATTGCTGCCTAACTGAGTTTTGATGTTTTACCTGTTCTTCAGGCAAGTCAAAACGTCCTTCGGCAGAACCGAGAAGTTCTGAATTCCGATGCAGATAGTCGCCGCCGCACAATCAGTGAATTTTACGACTCTCAAAAGCAGCCTGGCAATGATGTGCAAGAGGCTGAGATGAAACGAGCCATGCAGGACCTCGCACATCATGGGCCAGCACCTTGTGAATCCCATCCAATTAAACAGGCTCCTGAGCCACGTCCACGTTCCATGATCACTCATCTGGAAGGAGTTGTTTCTTCTCTACCACAAGAGGAGTGGTCACGGATGGATGCCACTGCAACTTTGAGAAGACCACGACCACCACATTATTCAGATAGTGAACATTTTAACCTGACAGAAACGAGTACGATAAAGCGAAGGCCCAAAGCATTGGCTCCACCACAGAGTAACGGCACTGATGGAGATGGGCTTGAGAACTTCCGGAGAAGACCTGTATCAGAAGCTTGCACTGGAGACGGTGGTAGGGAGGAAGAACTGCAACACGACAACTTTGGCTCTCTTCCCAGACAAATACTGAAACCCCCAGTTTCACCCAAACCAGCAATGGCACTTCGCAAATTCGATCCCCCAACTCCTACAAGGAGGGTTCCATTACCTGGACCAGAAGGTCAACATAGCCCAGGTAAGAATGCTATCAATGAGGTCATTGGGTTCCTCATATTATCTCACCCTTTGTCCTACAAACTGGCTAGCAAGCTTTAATCAACCTAGCAAGCCAACATGGGTATTTTTAAACAGCAGTTCAATGAAACCTGGGGCCTGTACCATGATGGTAGTTGAACAAACTCAGAGTTGCAGGATTAGTTTCGAGTTGACAAAACCAAACCAGTCCAACCAGGCTTTGTTGGTACCATGATGCTTATCATCAACTTTCTCTGTCAACTCAGGCTTTGATCTTGAGTTTAGGAGTTTACGTGTGACATCAGTAGCAAACAGCCAATCACTTGCTGAGAAAGAGTGAAACTCATTTAAAACTCATTGAAATAAAATAGCGCTATTCACTCATTAAATAAAAAGTATTAAAATATTAAGACTTTAAACAAATTTACACAGCAAGAAGAAAATGGCTGTCTATGAAAGAGGACAACTAAAAGAAAGTCTCGCTACAGTATATCGGTGCAAGTAAAAGTTGTGAAGTTAGTTTATACAGTTGATAAAGGTTTAAGCCCACATGCATGTAGTCCTTTTATAGCTTCATTTATTGATTCTAAAGCATATTTATATGACCTTTATATAAGTATTCATTTAAAATCTGCGTAATAATAATTGATGAACTGAAATTATTCGTGTGAGATCATTTTAGGGTGTAATAATTACAGAAATAATCTCTAAAAATCATACACATTTATTTACTAAAAGCCATGATTTTGTCTTTTAAAATCATTTGCTGTGTAGTGACCTTTAATTTGGAGTGGCAACATGTGGAGTGACTTTATTGCTTCACGTCATGTGTCATGTGTCACTTTGCTCACAGCTGATTGGTCCAAGTTTGGTTTGGAACTTCTTACCTGGAACATAACCTGCCCCGGACCAGGTTAGCCGTGGAGCGTAAGTTACTATGGCGATGAACACTGCTAAAAGCCAAACCACTTTCATGGTACCTAAATCCCAGGGTTGGCACAAACTAAACTGAAACATAGCTGGCTAGCCACCTAAACCGGCTTCGTGGTACAGGCCCCAGGTCCCCTGCTTAGCTTGACATCAACAGAGACCTTCCTGATTTCCGCTTGATGTAGTAAAATGTATTATCTGAATGGATTTAAGTACATTGTACATTATGGTTTGTTTGTCTCTTTATAGTGGAGATTAAGAAAATCCCCCCTCCAGTATCTCCCAAGCCAAGTCCACCTCCTACACTGCCCAAACCTGTAAAAATCAAGCCTATCCATACCACTGGAACTCCCGGCTCTCCTCAGGCTGATGTCCTCAGCCCATCCGGTGTCTCCTTTAGCCCTGCTTCAATTGAACAACTGGAACATCCGCCACAGACTTTGAGTCCGGTCACCCCAAAACCAATGGAGGTCTCAAGCATGTTGTCTCCACGTCCAGCAACTTCTCCAGCTCAGAGCCCACAGACCCCCCAGACTCCCCAAACCCCGCAAACACCCTCTACACCAGGTTCAGCTCCAGTAAAGCCCCCGAGGTCCTCCATGGCTGGTCTCTCAGTAGACATCCCAAGCCCTCTGGAAGTGGAGATCCCTGGAGTGGACATGCAAAAGAAGCTTAGAGAAGTAGAAAAACAGAGAGAGGAAGATGAAGCGAGTAAGCAAGAAAGAGTCGAGGAAGTCGGAATAGCTAGAATGGAAAGGACAGGTCTGATCCAGGTTGATCCAACCTTTCAAGGTGAGCAAGGCCTGATTTCAGGTTCCTCAGCAGGGAGTCATTTCAAAGAGACAGGGGAGGGAGCAGAACCGGTGGTAATGAGAAGGAGGAAGGTAGGCGTAGCCAGACAGACACAAGTAGAGGGTGAATCACAAGATGGAGTTGGGAAATCAGAGGTGGAAAGCCAAGGGTTATTGATCGCTGGTTCAGGGAACATGGTGCAACTCAAACTGGAGGAGACCAGTGCGTCCCTGGCTGCTGCTCTGGAGGTAGTGGAGGAGAAGATTAAGAAGGATGACAGGTATAAAACACATCTAAAACAAATTATGTCCATCCTCCTTGGCACTTATGCCTGGTTCAGATTACACGATTTTTTTTGTCTGTTACGATAGTCACTATGTCAGATTACACGATTTTGGCTCCTAAAATCTTGTCGTGTCGTGGACATGTCATACTACACGTTACTTCCTGACCAGTCATCGCATGCCATCTTTAACGGCGCGCGTGATGTCATTGAGAAGGCGAAACTCGTTGCGAGTGACTTCCTGGATTGCTCGGCATTGCCTTTTCAGCGTGAGAAATACACGAGTGTGTGAACTGGTTGAATTGCGTGTGTTTCACGGCCATTGCGTGAGACTTGAGAACCCTGCTCGAAGAGGACAGTATGGGCTGGCAATCCTCCAAAGAGAACTTGAGGTAAAATATTGTTTTCTTATATATTTTTACTTCTAGTTTGAACGTCAGCACCATCGTCTCTCTTTCGGTTTGTCTTTTTTGAAAGTTGTATACGCAAAAGCTTGTGCTCCTATTGGTTAACCTCATACATGTGACGAAACCGTCGTGGACGACCGCTAAAAAAATTAAACATGCTAGTCTTTTTGTCGTGATGTCGTGAAGGATCACAGACTGGACGTAGGTTGTCGCCCACTATGACACACTATACGAGATGATACGATCGAATCTTGCGTCCCGACGCCCATGTTTGTTAACGAATCCCCACGACACCCTGCGTCAAACGGATCGTGCCAAAATCGGGCTAAAATCGTGTAATCTGAACCAGGCAAGTCTCTTCATTGCATGATGATGATGTTACTTGTTGAAACTCACCATTCTTCTTCTTCTACTTTCTGTTTATTTGCCTCTTCAGCTCCGTTGTGGACAACAAGAGCACAGTTAACATTCTCGATGACATTGGCAGCATGTTTGATGACCTTGCGGACCAGTTGGATGCCATGTTAGATTAAAAATGAAAAATATATTAGATTCCGTAGGACGTGTGAAACACTCAAGCTTCATTTTTTTCAGTGTGGACAAGCGAAACCAACTTTGACGCCTCAGCAGTATTGGAATCTCGATAGGGCAAACTAAGCTCTTCCATTCTAAAGTGTGTCTAAGTCTACAATTGAGCATCTCTGAGAAAAGAAGCCTAAATCTTGACTAACATTCTCCACCGTTTCATTCTCCACCAGCGTTTTGTCTTACTGTAGTGGCCAGAATAGGTACTGCAAGTACATATCCTGACCTGCAAATATGGCCTGCTGTCTTGCTGCTTCCAGAGATAAGCACAATTTTAAGAGAGACTATGTGACGAGCTTTCTAAATATCAAGCAGAGAAATGCTAATATGTGTGAGTGTGTGTATATGTGTGTACAATATGTGGGGTGAGAGTTCGATGGATATTTCGTTTAAAGGCAGTGCTAAGAACAGTAAATGTACATCATATTCTCTTTGATGATGTTAGGAAGATGTATTGCTCTTTTCCAAATCTCTGCTGAGAGCTTGTTCACAAGTAAAGGGGAGCTTTGAATTTCACCTTGTGGTCTTCAGCTGGACAAGTTACTGAAAAACACTTGGTTTGGACAAAAAAATTTGAAGAGCACAGTCCCATTTATGACCCTGACTTTTTTGGACTATTTCTTTGACCCCTTGAAGTATAATGAAGAAAAGCTTTGGACTTAAAGAGGTATATTGTAATCTTTATGTACGTTATTATTGTTGTTGCTGTTGTTGTTGTTGTTGTTGTTGTCGTCAGTGTGTGTGAATGTTGGACTGTGTAGTGTAGTTTTTGCATTGACAAATCCCACTCTGCCCAAGGTGTAATACATAGATATAGACAGAATTCAGAATAAGACTCTGGAAAAGAGTAGTGTACAGTATATATGACATATAGGTTATAGTTATCATTGATAGTCTAGAGTATGGAATGCATCAATATGGAATGATACAGACACCTGCTCATTCCTAATGTGCTCTAATAAGTGTTTATGTGTGTGTGTGTTTGTTTGTGTGTTTGGAGGAGAGGTCTGTTTGAGAGTGAGAGAATAAGGAAGTGTGTGTTTATAGTTCTTGGAAAGAGATGTTTGAATGTTTGTCATCTCTTACAAAAATGTACCATGTTTTTGGACATGGTACCATGGTATTTTTCTTGGATGACAATGTATTGTATATTCTACAGTACATGAATATGGTGATCATACAGTACCATGGTACAGTACCAAGTACTGTTGTATTACCATCTGATACCACAGTACCACCACAGTACTTTTTGTAAGGGCTGAGAGTGTTGATCTCTTGGACAGTGCAATTATTCCTGTTTTGTCATGCAAACAAAAGAGACTTGCTGACAGAAGAAGTTGCATATTCCATACAAGTGGCTAAAATTAGATAATTTAATACTGTCATTGCAAGATGTATAAGACTACAGAGCAATATTTTTGATCCATGCACCATGTTGTTAATTTAGCTTTATAAGTAATACTTTAAAACCAGGGATCTGGGATCTGGGATACAACAACTGAGTATTTTCCGACAATCATGACAATTTTGTCCTTGATTATGACCCTACAAAGTCAGTGTAATAGATGTTGGAGTATAAAAACTTTTACAGTGTAAAACTGTGTAATAATCAGTTGTTATTTTGTGTAAACCTTCAGATGGCTAATGTGTTTGTCTGACCCTGGTGAAAAAATCATCAAAGACCTCTTCCATGTAAAAAGCATTGAGAATATGTGGAATTAATATAAATAAATTGTTATGAATATAAACATTGTGACATCTGAGAGTTTTGTAAAGCATTTTATAATTGGTCGTGAATTTAACGTGAATTTTTTTCACGTTACTGTTGGACTGTGTCTACTTATTACTTACAGTTACTTTGCATGCATATGATTGTACACACTTATTACTGTATTACATTACAGCCTAACAGATTAATAACAGGATTATTTTGGGATGCATTTTTACAGGTATGTAACGAAAATTTCATGTAGTAAACCCCATGTGTATCAGTTGGGTGACACCTGTTTACTTAATGAATGGCTGATGTCATACACTATCTGTACATGTTTCCTGTGCAATGTACTCTACTGTGGGGGAAATATCTTTACGCTGCATTGTCCAAGCCCTGAATTTATTTTTTTTTATTCTAAAGGACTGAGAGATGCAACCATGGTGGAGGAAGGGCCCAAATCATCATGGGGTGCAGGAAGCTGGCATTGTAAACTTGGTTTTGGAAAATTGTTGAAAAAGTTGTCACCTCAGACAACAATATAATACAATTTAAAAAGCCAGTTCATGACCCCTTTAAGAAAAGATTTCTAATGTTTTCACTGGCTGATTTAATTGCGTTTTGTAAATATAAACAAATTTGGATTTTGATTTTACATTTGATGGACAGAGGCATGATTATCACCGTCACATTACCTTTCCTTTTTTAATTATGCTCAAACAGGGCTGAATGTTCACCTTTAAACAGGACAAAGCTCTCCATTGTGTTTCATTTGATATTGATGTAGGCTAGTTGACTGATTGGTTCCACTGCAGAATGAAAGCCAGTGATTGATTGGTTGGCTGAAAGCGATTGAGACTTTGAACTAGTTTTGTGTTTCAGTAATTTGATTATTAACTTACTCTCCTTACCTTTACAGCATTTAGGAGCCTTGACTTTCATTTTCTTTCGAAGATCAGGAGGGAGCTGATATAAATATATTGAAGGGGGCGAAAACCAAAAAAAAAAAAAAAAAAAAAAAATGGAACTACAACAACCAAATCCAGGTAAGATGGTCTTTCTTCCACACAGAACACATATGCACACACCATATTCACAGAGAAATACTTCCAAATTATTGTTAAACTTAATTGCTATGTTTTTCCATAGAACTTGATAAACCATGGAGGACATTTGACTGGGGGTAAGCCATACATTTAAGCTATTCTGTATGCAGAAAAGTACTTTATTTCATTTTTATGTACCGGCATGTCATTGTACATATTCAAACCACTGATCTGTTTTTAACTGATTGATCTGTTTATAACTGCAAATGCTTTGTAAGGTAAGAATGTATTTCCCTGGAAAATAGAATAGAATAATAGAATAGAATAAATTTTTATTGTCCACCAGGGTGGAAATCTTTCTTTATAAATATTATTTTTTTTTTATAAAAAAATATAAAATATAAATATATATATTTTTTTTTATAAATGTAATTTTTCTTTTCTAAATATTATTCCCATACCTTATACTAACTATAAATAATTGTTGTCTTAAGAAGGACCACAATCTTGTGAATGACATATCAGAAATAATTCTGCTCAAGTTCTCTTTTTTACATGGGACTGGAACACTCGGCCTGCATATATAGGCTAAATTATTTCTTAAAGGAGGATTTCACCCATTTCAACATTAATCTTTATTGAAAGTGGATCATATATGTAGTCGAAATGTAAAAGAATTTTTGAATTTGGTCCCTCTCGACCAAGAAAAGACAGAAAATAACCGAAGGATGCATTTGTAATGAAAGACTACAACACCCACAATGCACCACAATGCACAGCTCCGCAAGCCACACCCACTAATCCGGAACTGCACAAATATAAACCTCAGTGTGCTCGTCTGATTCAGTGATTTCGTCCAGGAGAAAATGCCATTGTTGAAATTCTCTGCAGCAGACGGACTCTATCTGTGTCTGTAGGCCGTAGCACGCAGCGAGAACACATGCACAGCAGTCCGCCTCAGCTCGAGCCAGTCCGGGCTCCTCGACCGCAACAGGCAGCCGCCTCCGGTTCCTCCATCAGCAGCTGCTCTTCATTAACTTATATTGCGGCTCGTAAATGAACGACTGACTGAATATCTGCCCCAATGGTCCTATACAGGAAGATGTCGACGGATTCAATAATCAAGATATTTTCACCTGGCTATACCCAAAGTTTAGATAAGTTGTGTTATTTATGCAATTTAGCACATTCGTAATTAGATTATCCATTTGCCCATGTTAACAAATAATTTCAAATTATTATTTTTTTATTATTCATTTTTTGTTTGTCTTGATTTAAGTATCAACTCAGTAACTTTCATGATGATATCTAAAGGTTAACATTTTTTTACCCTATTCACGTGAGAAAAAGAATGATCAGGCATAGGCTATTGGGTTTTTTTTTTCTGAACTTTCCCCATGGAATTCTTCGGTGCTTTTTTCCTTTACTCAGGACATATTGAGAATACAAAATCAGTTTGCTGCTGTTGCAATTTGTTCTGGGTTGGCCCCCATCTTGGCTTAAAATGACTGGACTGAATCTGATTTCTTTCTATACGATGAAAAACACAGTAATTTAATACATGAGCCATGACACAAGTTAACAATCATTTAAAAAGCAATAAGACAGCATATAAATCCAAATATATAAAGGATAAATGAGCCCAATTAATAATATATAAATAATGGAAAATGAGTTTCAGGAAAATAGTACTGGTAAAAGAGTATTGTGCTCAGTTGCAGCTTTAATAGGAATGAATTGAAGGAAGAGTAGGGCCCGATCAGATTTAATCGTAGTAATATTACATTGAATCAAATAATTCAAATAGGGAATACAGAGGAATTTCTTTAGGAGTGCAGGGGCAAAATGTCAAAAAAGAGCTGTATATAAAAATGGAGTAATATTGGAAGTAATGTGGAAGGGTTGAATGCAAATATATTATTTAAGGATTAATAAAATTATGCAAAAAGAATGGGAAGAGGAAATTTAAGGCAGACTTTATTTTTCTCTTCAGCCAATAGGGAAACATTCAATAAATATAGATTGAGGAAGGAGAGTGGTGGTTATTACTAAGATTGGGGCACCGCACATTGTATTATGGGCTGGCAATGGTTGTAAAGCATCCCGATGGCAGATGCATGTGGAGAAGTGTCGAATCTTTCTGTTCCTGTGAGAAGAATTGTTCTGAAAGAATGTTCCTGAATGCAATGCACAATTTTCCTACTGCTGTTTCACAGGGATTAGTCAAGGAAATAAAGGAGCATAAAAACTCATCTGAGTTACAGTATTTAGAAGTGCAATAGCTTCACTGGGAATGGCATCCATAAATATGTCAAAATCACATGGGGTGACAGAAGCTTTAAGTGAAGTTCTGTAAAATTATGTTTTTATTTGACAGAATAAACAAATCACTAAAAGAAAAGCTGAAAAAATTCTTTCCGAGTAATCGAGATGTACAGGACTTCAAGATCCTGGTAGCTGGACAAGCTGGAGCAGGAAAGTCCAGCTTTATTAACTCCATCAATAATGTCTTTCAAGAAAGGATCACCTCTATAGCGCTTGTGAATTCATCTGCTGGTGCCAGTCATAGTTTCACAAAAAGTGTAGGTATTTGTCAACTACAGTACAGTTTTCTAAAAGATCTAGAAATGTAATTTGACCTTGAGCATTGAGCATTTTAGTTAATCAAATGAATTGTTTGCAAATATTTATGCCTATATATTTTTGGTCTTCTCTTAATAGCTCAAAGGATTCACCATCAGAAGTGGTAATAAATCTTTGCCCTTCGTCTTCAAGGACATAATGGGCTTAGAAGCTGAGATATTGGCTGGATCACAACCAGATGACATCATCAATGCTGTGTTTGGCCACGTGAAGGATGGCTATAAAGTAATAAACCACTTCATTAACATTTTACCAAAGTTTGTGTGTGTGTGTGTGTGTGTGTGTGTGTGCAATACAGTAGGTTTGACATTTAACATATTTTTCTTAATTTCCAATCATAGTTCAATGAGGAGCAGGCACTGACTCATAAGGATCAACATTACATCGATGACCCTACCCTCTCTGATCAGGCTTTCTGCCTGGTGTACGTCATAGATGCAAATGCAGTCCAAATCACAGATGAAAAACTTATTGACAAGCTGATGATCATCCGCAAGAGAATCAGTGATAAGGGTAATTCTGACCTCTAACTGTGTGATTATGATTTTCATTCATGAGTTCACATACATTACATTACATAGTTGGGCTTGTGTGTCTTTTTCAAAGAGTATGTGGAGAAAATCCAGACACATGCAGGCTGCATTTAAATTGCCAATGCAAACAGGGCATGTCACAAGGATTAACTTTTCCGCTTAATTATTTATGTGGCTCAGTTATGTAGATATGTACAACAAACTGCCATAAATGTGTTCAACACTGTAAAAAACAAAAAACAAACAAACAAACAAACAAAAAAAAAACTGGCAGCTGTGGTTACCATACATTTTCTGTAAAAAATACGGTAGGACCTTGAACCGTTTGGTTTCCATTGAAGTCCATTATATGGAGAAAAATCTGGAATGTTTTCATCAAAAACCTTAATTTCTTTTCGACTGAAGAAAGAAAGACATGGATATCTTGGATGACATGGGAGTGAGTAAATTATCAGCAAAAGTTTTTTTAAAAGTGAACTACTCCTTTAAGCTATGCAAAATCTGCAGACCTTGCCATGGGCTCGTTTTATATTGATTGAAGCTGATTGGCTTTCTATGTGAAAACCCCATTCGTCGTCATCCGAACGTCTCTGTTCCCTACTCAGGGAACGAGGGTTACGTACGTAACCGAGACTTTATTTACCGTATAGTAAGGAAACTTTCTGTTAACCAATTAAAAGTTTTTCACTGTAGTCTTTTACAGTTAAAATCACCATAATTTTTTACAGTGAATGTTTTGAGGGAAAAAAAAAACTTGTTTTAGAACCTTTGTTGCCTCTGCATTTGCTGTAGGGATTCCTCAAGTGGTTGTCATGACCAAAGTGGATGAAGCATGTCCGCTGGTCAAGAAAGATCTGAGGAAGATCTACAATAGCAGGATCATCAAAGAGAAGGTATGTGATATGAACCAAAGACATGCACTTGTTTAAATTGTACAGATTGCAAGTATATATTTCCCATATTGATCTGATTCTTCTAATAGCCACATATGGTTTTCTGACCTAACATTATGTTCCTGTCCAGATGGAGTTGTGCAGTGCCAAAATTGGTGTGCCGCTGTTAAACATCTTCCCAGTGAAGAACTACCATGAAGAGATTGACACAGAGAATGACATTGATGCTCTGATACTTAAGGCAGTTGAACAGATTGTTTATAATGCCAATGATAGATTGGTGAATATTCAAGCTGATAAAAATCACACACAGTATATTGGATTTGGACTGGGTCCGTCTTTGATTGTGATAATTTTTGGTTTTTTATTTTATTATTATTTTTGATTGTGGATTAAAATTAGTACTGAGGGGATTATGTTTTGTGTTTACAAAATAAGTACAGTGGGGTTTAAATCTTATTTAAACCTGAAAATTAATGAAAGATT
This sequence comes from Cyprinella venusta, assembly GCA_038021265.1. Taxonomy (NCBI): domain Eukaryota; kingdom Metazoa; phylum Chordata; class Actinopteri; order Cypriniformes; family Leuciscidae; genus Cyprinella; species Cyprinella venusta. The sequence goes on from CM075866.1 coordinate 36,657,705, forward strand.
CAGAATTCAATTTAAAAAAAAAAAAAAAAACTTTCTACATTTAACAACATTAAAGCTAATGACACAAATACTGTAAGTAATGTGGGAATAATGCAGTGACACTCTTGTATATTAGATTCTTCAAAACATTTATGAACAAAATAACTTTTGCTTATTTTGCTTATGTTCTTACTTGAGATCTGTTGACTAAATCCTATTTAATCTTGAATTGTTTATTTTTCTTGACAACATGCATTCAACCTGTCCCAAAACACTGAATTGGGGTGTCTGGAGCAATCAGATGAGAGAAAGCACAGCTTTTTTTGAAATTCATGTTCTGCATGCACTGCTGATTTAGCTTGTCTAAATTTAATAAATCTGACATTGTCTACTATGAATGATACATATGCATTGTATTTTATTTTTTTTTATTTTTCCCTGATTTCACACCTGCACCACTGGTAGACCCTAACAGATTCAATCAAAAGCTGAGGTCTATAAAGAGAAAATTATTTTAACGCCCTTAGACAAATAATGCAAGCCTTCCTCTGTGTCGAAATCCTTAGACATGTTTGTTAAGTTTGTGAAGAACTAGTATTGTTGTGTCTGTGTAGATGGTGATGACGTGTAACATTTTACTTCTAAAAGACATTACATTTACAATGTGATACAAGTTATAGCCAACATTTGACAATGATAAAAGTGTGTTTGTGTAATACTCCTTGGTTTTCGAGCAAGATGTAAAAAAGCTCCTTCTGTTACTTGCAAATAAACACTTGTTGTTGGCAACTACTCTTTTTGTATAGCCTTATTCTGTGTAATGGTAACTGCTAGTCTGTGTTCGTTCTTTCTTTTGAGGTCCATCTGTATTTTTATGCAAAGATCCAGGCCAACCAGCAGAGGGCACGCATGAGCTTGAAACAGTTTATTACGCTGGTGGATGTCGCGAAGAAGAGCGGATATAAAAACCGGTTCAACGCCAGTCCTGTCTCTCTTTGCTCAAATAACGTGATCAAGAAGCTTTGGTGAAACATGTGCGTGTCTTCAGAAACCCGCTTTGCGTTTGCCAGCGTGTAAGTATTCTTTTCAGAATCCCAATACTAGCGTAAGTTTGCAATATTAGCTAAGAACCACCTTTATCTGCTTTTAGGATTTGAGTAACACTAGTATCAACGTTTCCATTGACTTTATTGCGTGTAATGTACATAATCTACATCTCCCGCCTGATTTTCGTTTGAGGGTTTTGAATTGGGTTTACACGGGAACCGCATTTGAAGCTATCTTTGTTTTCCGCTTGTAGAGTCTCCAGTCTGGATCATGTCGGGAGAACAGGAACACGTGGACTTGGATGATGTCCGCCATTGGGGTTTGATCGAGTACATCTGCATTTGATGCATTGATTCTAAACCGCGATGAATGCGATCAAGCGATTGAGGTAAGTGAACCTTACACGATGGATTCTGATATATGTAGGCTACCCATAATGAGTAAAATGATAATCAGTGAAACTGATAATGAGCCGTTGATGACTTCTATTACTTTTCTGACACCTCGTATGAACGCTGTTTTCAGCAGCTGATTATACAATCTAGTCTGAGGCTCTTTCTTGCTTAAAACTTGTGACTAACTGTTAGGTTAACCACATTGCATTGTTTTAGTGCTTTTGTAGTGAATGTTTAGTGGGTGAAGATCCTACTATTCTGGTAGTTATATATATATATATATATATATATATATATATATATATATATATATATATATATGTGTGTGTATATTTATATTCTCCTTGCTTAAAATCAAAGCTTGTGTATATTAATCTGGTTCTATAATAGTTTGACCCACCTTTTTCAGCATTGATGCAACACTATCAATGTTTCCATTGACTTTATTTTGTGCAAATTATATTAAATCCTCAAATCTCCCGCCAGGTTTCCGGTTGTAGAGTCTCTAGCTGAATCATGTTGGGAGAACAAACACGTGGACTTGGAGGATGTTCGCCTTTGAACGAGTAGAACATCTGCATTGCATTGTGTGATCAAGAGATTACTGTAAGTGAAACTTAGACAATGGGCTCTGATGTGCACTTTTTGAGAACTTGAGCCATTGATGACTTCTATTACTTTTCTGACACCTCGTATGAACGCTGTATTCAGCAGCTGATTATACAGTCTAGTCTGAGGCTCTTGCATGTGACTTGTTTTTGGTTATTCTTTATTTTTTAATTATGCCTTTTGTAGTGAATGTTTGGTGGGGAAGATGCTATTCTAGCCTTTTTAGTAACTTGTAGCCTTTTTAATTTAAAACCTTTCAAAGCTTAATCGTTCGATCCATTGTTTAAAATAATTTTAAGTACTTGTATACTCTATACATTTTTCCAATATTGCAATATATTTATATGCTTTTTTATGTCAAATAGGTTGACTGGTCGGCGGTTAATGTTGATGGTAAACTCTACCTGAGCAGTTTAACTCCATATGATCTGGACTGGTTGAGGCTGCAACCATGGCCAGCTCAATGTACACTTGGATATGATGCAGCTTTACATCCTTTATACAGAAATGTTTTGCACAATTATTTGCAAATGTGAGATCCAAGAAGTATTTTGTTGTCTTACAGTTTGGAATCCGATCTCCGGTTTATGTATGGATCTCACTGGAAATTAATGCATTTTTGGAAACCCTAAAATATACCATTGTGCACTTCAAATTACATGTTTGGATTTATTTCATTGTTTCAATAAAAGTCTGAACAAAACCCCTGCATGTGTATCAGTTTCTATAATTAAAATTAGCTCAAGTTTAGGACAAAAAATTGTCAATTGTGGTATAATACCGGCATGAAGCCTTTTTAAAACTGAGAAATGCTTCAACCAAATATAGCATGCGTCCAATATGAGTGATCTGATGGACCACCATACGAGACCGATCCACTGTGGGCATTTTTGACGACAGGAAGACCGGGTTTTTCAGACCGTTACATGCTCTACTTCCGGATTATTGCTTATAATGATCGCTTCGTTGTGTAGTTCAACAGCCGAATGATGTGTCAGAGAACTAATGCATTCGTGTGTCGCTGAGTGACGGGCTCTGAACTGAATCTACGACGTTTTTATGTAGACTCGCGCAACTGTTGGATTTCACGCGTTTAAATGAAACTTGTAAGGTGAGTAACGTTAAATGTAAAATGTGGCAACGCTGGAGATGAAAGAAAATAGGGAAATACGATTAAATCAGCGACTGTACGGAATAGAGAGGAGGGTATTGTCAATGCTGTCTTTTTTTCTGTCTAGCTGTCTTTTGTGATGTGACACCCACGCGCCACAAAGAGAAGCTAAACGCTACTCGTTTACGTGGGTTAAAAAAAATGTTTATCTGTAAACCTCTGCATGTCGATTCTTGGAAGTTACGTTGTATTGTTAAAATGTTAATTTCCTAAAACGCTAGTGTTATATGCTCCCTGAACCGATTTGCGTGCTGCCTGACTGATGTTTATTATGGGAGTGGTGGAAAATACGGTGTATTAATGCTGCTTTGCGTAGAACTGAGCATTTTTAAGATTTGACTAAACGTAAAACCGAAGCACGTAAAAGATTGAGCTCTCACGGTTTCATTGCCGTCTACGAACAGTTGACATCTGTTCGGTTCATTATCCGTGGCTTCGGGAGGATGTGCTGCTGATAGCAAGTGCTAATGGGAGAACACATTTTGAGTGATGCTGGACTGGCTCCCTTACCCTACGGTTTCAAGTAGTTTAGGCTTTTTTTTTTTTTTTTTAGTTTAGGCTCTATTAATTTGGTTTTGGCTTCATGACGTAACTTTAATTCCCCTCCAAATAACTTAATAAAATACATTGATAATTTAACTATCACGGCAGCCTCTTGGATTCCATACTAATACTAGGAACCATGTTTTAAATTTCTAAAACAAATAAATGTATTTTATTTTTTGGGGCTTACGCTTACAGTATCACTCCAGAAATTATAAACAAGAAAACTAATAAAAGGCTGAAATTATTAAAAAAGTAGTCCAAATAGGCTAGTATTTTTTTTTTTTTTTTTTTTAATATTCTTAATGTTTGAGAAACTTGTCTGAAATTTCACTGTGGCATAAACAGCAGTGGACAATGACTGTCAATTGTATTTTTTAAAATATAATATTTTTGATGCTTTTATGAAAATGACATTTTTTGTTAATTCGTTTTATCATTATTATTTTTAAAATAGTTTCTTCTGTGTTTTCAACAAAATAATGAGCCAACATCATTAAGAGATGATAAACATAATGTATTTTTCTCTTTTTTTGGGGTGCATGAGATTTAGCAAGTGTTGTCCATTATAATGAATACTAGAACCATTTAATTTAGGCCACGTTATTTGGGTTACTAACAATAGAAATTAGGACAGATGTGGGTTATATGCCTTGAATTAGATGTGGTCATTAAGAAACAACCATAGCTACAACCATAACCATAACTTAGCAAGTCAAATCAGTTTTGTTTGACCTGATTTCAAATTGCGTAATTAAGTCTTTATTAACCATCACGATGCTACTGTGTGGTAGGCCTATACAAATCTGTTCTTACTGCTTTTTGTTCTAGCAAATACCTAACATAAACAAATAAAATATAAACATTTAGGAAAATTATGTAATACTCTTATCATCCTTCAAAGTAATGTGCAGTCATTTATACCAAATTACTACTGAACGGGGACATAATGTCAGTGTCTGCATCACATTTTTAAGTTTAGCTATTTGGCATCAAAACTGTAACGTGAACTAGTGGTCTTGAATTCAAAGTGCCACTTTTGTGGTTCAAAAGAAGAAGAAAAGAAACCACACACAGCCTCATTCCTTTTCCGTCACAGTCTCATATGTTTCCATGACAACAGTGACATCAGCACTGTGCAGAGATGTGTGTAAGGATGAAAGACTCCTCTGCTGTGGTTCTCCATGGTTACCATCCACTGCCAGCCAACTGCAAAAGTTATTATCAGTCACATGATCATTTGACCTATATGGTGATTAACTCATCAGTAATTATAATAAAACAATGCAATAATGCATTTGCTAAAAAAATGGTAACACTTTTGTTTAGCGTCATTTACACAAGGCTAGGATATTACTAGGATATTGGCTTGGTTTGTCTTGTAAAGCACATATTAATGCCTTTTTCTTTCCATATTCTACATCCCTTAATCATAACTAATAACTATTAATAAGCCGTAAGGAGTTTATTGAGGCAAATTTGTATTGAAATCTCATTGAAAAAGGCTAATTTTATTTTCATTCTGTACAACATGTCTGTATAGGAGTGAGTGAAATACAGTATGTGATGATATTTATGGATTACACAGTAGCCTTTGTTGAGTTACTGTTTATTTAATCAAAATATTTAGTAGAAACCATCACTTTAAAAGAATTAACTTTGTTATACAACATTCAAACTCAAATGTCAAGGGCATCATTACCCTAGCTTTAGGAAAGCAGGTAGGTAATAGTATGTAATGTATTTCTTTTTCAGTGTATAAGTAATTAGCTTTACCTGATCCTGCATTTTCTAACTTTTTCCTTTTGTTTTTAGATTTATGAACAATCGTGTACCATCTAACAAGAGATATCAGCCAACAGAATATGAGCACGCTGCTAACTGTGCCACACATGCGGTGAGTTGTGTGTTTAGAATAAGAATAAACTTGACTAGAAAAGGGAGGGATTAAGGAATCCCTGTTGTAAAGTAAAACGGCCGAGCACCAAAACACACTTGCAGCTAATCAGGAGTAATGGATGTACGTATACACTCATGATGGGGAAGGTGCCTGTGTTGCAGTATGTTTGTGAATTTAGGGGTGGAGCTATCAAGATAGGGGTGTGAATCTTTTGGGTTGGGCCGTGCTTGTTTTGGTGATTTCAAATATCAACAGCGTTTTTTTCAGAAATCACTTACTGCACCTTTGAAAGATGTTTTATTATCAAAGTTCAGGAGCACATTCAGATATTTAACCTAATTAGCACGAAAGGAGGCATATATATAGCTGACCTACCTCTATCCCATGACAGTTTTCCAGTATCCCTTCACCACCTCAACTTCTCAATCTTAAATATTTCATATCCCAACCAGGGATGGGGGAATACTCTGGGTTTTCGCCAAATTCAGCACGCCAAATATGCATACTTTTACTATATCCGATTATATGTGAGGGAGGGTGAACTCAAAAAGTGCTCACGGAAGAGTCAGTTGTCAGGGATTTGGCTGTTAAGTAAAGTCAAGTGACTTATTTATATAGCACTTTATACAATATAGATTTTTCAAAGCAGCTTTAAAGTGATAACAGGAAAATAATAGATTTTGGTTGTTCTGCTGAAGTCAGTTCAGTTAATTTAATCTAAAAAGCAGTTCTGCAAAAAAAAAATTATGCTACGTTAGTTCAGTTCTCATACAACAGAATCAGTACAGTCAGATCACTAATGAGTTTTAGGTAATGTTCTTTCATCAATCCGCTAGGCAGTCTGAGATCCATCCAGCTGCCATGGGATCATCTGGTTGGAATGAAAAGAATAGCTGCGTGTCATCAGCAATGATAGGAGAAATCATGTGCCTGTATTATGAGTCCGGGTGATGTAGTTTATAAGGAGAGGTCCAAGAGGTCCATACTTGATCATAAGTATCTACATATATATATATATATATATATATATATATATATTAGGGCTGTGCAAAAATTAATTGCGATTAATCGCATCCAAAATAAAAGTCTGTGTTTACATAGTATATTTGTGTGTGCTGTATATAATTATATTGTATATATAAATACACTCACATGCATGTATATATTTAAGAAAATGTGTTATTCTTATATAAATATTTATATTTATATAATATAGATTATGTATTTATATATATTTACAGAATTTAAGCACAAATAATTCTTAAATATATACATGCGTACATAGGTATTTATATATACTAAATAATTATATACAGCACACACAAATATATTATGTAAACACAGACTTTTATTTTAGATGCGATTAATCACAATTAACTTTTGCACAGCCCTAATATATATATATATATATATATATATATATATATACAATAAATAAATGCCATACATTTTTTTTCAAATTATTTAAATAATCTGTGACCATTTTTTTATTCTCAGCTCTGGATCATTCCCAGCATTTTGGGTGGGATCTTGTTGTACCTCTTATCTGATGACCACTGGGAGGAGATTTCCGCATGGCTTTATGGGGCGGGACTATCAAGCCTTTTCATCATATCCACAGTTTTCCATACTGTCTCCTGGAAAAAGAGTCATCTCCGGTAAGACTTTCATATGAGCTCAATCAGCTTTTGGATCACTGCATTGTTCAGTTTGTGTACTGGGAATTCAGTCACTTGAACATGAATGTTTATCTAGTGAGTTCATTTTAAATCCAGCTAGTGTAGCTTGAATAATCTTTTATGCCTATACTAATATAATCCATCTTAATATTTATTTGCACATGTGCTTGAGAAGTGATATCTTACTTTACGTTTTAGATCGGTTGAACACTGTTTCCACATGTGCGACAGGATGGTGATCTATTTCTTCATTGCTGCATCCTACACACCATGGTGAGCTCATGTACAGAGTGAATGTTGTTTATGCATCAAATTAAGACATTAGATTTAAGTCTGCATTTAGGGATTAATGGCTTTGTGTTTGGCTTTCATACATTGACACATTTAGAAGTGAAGGTTGGTAGGTAGGGCTACGTTCACATTGTCAGTTTTTGGGATTGTCAACCGCATTTACTTACAGGCACGAGTACTGTGTGTTACAAGCTCATATCTCTGTCGTTGTAAGTTCCAGACATCACCAACATACAGTAGATGCCCGTTTGTGCAGCACAGAGCGGCTCTCTTGGACTGTGCCGTGACAGAGTAGTTGCAGTCCAGTTGTGTTCATCTCTTCCCAGCAAACACAGAACGTTCCCCTAACGTTCCCGAATGGTCCCATGAGGTTATTTTTTATTATAGGAATGTTCCATGTAGGTTATTTTTAGATTCCATTTCATAACGTAAGTAGAATGTTCTGAGAACGTTCCCTTAACCTTAAAGGAAAGTTCTAGGAACGTTCCCAGAACCTAAATTTGTTTGCTGGGTTTGTCCACTTTTAACAACTTCTGTCCTGATTTCTTCGAGGGGAGGCTCTATAGGCTGGTAAATTTATGGACTTTTTCAAATCTTTCAATGTAATGAACGAAATTTGCTCACACAACTTGCATATGAACATGACCTTGGAAAACAGAAAAACATACAGAGAGCTGTAGGTAGCTTTCGTGACAGCCATGCCTGAACATAGAGTGAGAGTGTATTAGAAATTAGGAATGGTGAGAGGACATTGTGCTTGGTATGTTTTTCGTCTTTAAACCAAACTTAAATTAAATACTTAAATCCTGTCTGGCTAGCATGCCTCCCATAACGTTTATGCATTTAGATGGTGAGCGAGCGGTCTTTTGCGGCTGTTCGAACACATTCAACCACATGAGCATCCACACTACAAAAGCAATCTGGTCAAATGAGTTTTCAACAACCTCTGGAAGTGGTTGAAAGTGGACAAGCTCAAAAAAAATGTAGACCCCACTTAAAACTGTATTTAGCGTCGTCTACTTGTGCTGTGCGAATGTGGCCATGAAGACCAAGGGTTCAAATGTGCCTTTTTTAGTTTGTTTCCACTAAGATGTGTGAATCTGTTTTTAGCAGAAATACTGATAGTGCCATAGATTCTGTTAACACAGAGAAATGAGGATGTTTTGGAGCACCATTAAACAACACTGGTCCAGAAGCACTTCCTGTTTCAGTTTGTAAATGGTTTCTTAATTTCAAATGTAAAGAAAATATCTTAAAGATGTTTGTTTAACTTTTTGATTCAGTTGTATTTTCTGTTGGTTGTACTTTATCCCAACGTTTATATAGTGTTAAAAAACTGAAACAGGAAGTGCTTCTGGACCAGTGTTGTTTACATCTCGCGAAATGGTCTATAAAAGGATACGTTGGAAATCATAGATTGTAAAAAAATATGGACGTAATATCGTGACGTCACCCGTAGGTTTCTGAAGAGTGTTTTTGAAACCCTAAAGTGGGCGGGGCCGGCCGTCGGCCATCTTGGCAACGCGTCTCCTCACGTCACTACCGGATCAAATAAAATGGGCAAAGAGGCGGTTCGTGGGTGGAGCTGAGGTGCTAAATACCACTGAATGTACATTTAGTGTTTATATTCCCTGGGAATCAAACTGTGAGACTTCCACAGATAGTTAATTAATCAATTAAGGATGTAATGGCTTTATGGCAGGCTGACGCTGCGGGAGCTTGGTCCATGGGCTGCCCACATGCGCTGGGTTGTCTGGGTGATGGCCACTGTAGGAACTGCCTATGTATTCTTTTTCCATGAAAGGTGAGCACGTGTTTGACAAATGACAAGTGTTTATTTCTACTTTGGTGCGTTTTCTGTGCTACATGTGTTTCTTGTGTCCTTTTTGTTACAGGTTTAAAGTTGTAGAGCTGATTTGTTACATAGCAATGGGTGTTTTTCCCGCCCTTGTCATCCTCTCTATGGTAAGAAAATGAATGCTTTTAGTTGAAAATGTCATGACAGGCTAATTCGAATGAAATGAAATGTCTGTTTTCCTTATAGGCAGACAGTTCAGGTCTGTGTGAGCTGCTGGTTGGTGGCGGGTGTTATGTGTTGGGCATTGTGTTCTTTAAAAGTGATGGAATAGTGCCCTTTGCTCACGCTATATGGCATCTCTTTGTTGCAATGGGAGCAAGCATCCATTACTATGCCATCTGGAAGTACCTGTACACACCTCTCAATCAACCAACCAGTACGGCCCGGTGACACACCTTTGCATGCACCTAACCACAAATCATTTGAATATAAATTTACCACTAAAGTGCTAAAATTCTACTAAAGCATAAACAATATTGTTTGTTTTTTTTCTCTTGTGTTTTTGCTAGCGAACAGTTTGACTGATGTAACTCTTGTCACTTATTAATAGGTCTTTAACTAGCACAGAAATTACAACTAGCCTTTGTGAGACTACAGGGAGCAGGGGTCATTTTGGACCTGACGCCGTGTGCAATCCTGAGACTGGTAAGGGATCCAGAACATGAACATTTCTGGAAAAGTCGCATTACATGACGGTTTACAATTTTTTAAAAGGTATCTACTGAGCAAATGTAAAATCACTGCCAGATATTTGTAAAAACACTCATCCTGGATAGTAATTACTTGACTACAGTTTAAAGGTATTTCTGTAGTGTTTTGTTTTTAATTGATGTAAGATTATTCTGCCAATTCTGCCACTGCCAGCGGGGAGATATTCTTATTTCTGTCAGAAATATGAGTATACATTTTGTATTACTGTACACAGTATCGATTCTCCATGCTTTTTGTCTAGTGCAAGTGTGTTGCATTATTGGGTGTGTAATGTCTTAGGAAAATGCCATAAGTGCTTGATGACAATGTCCAGGGAAAGATTTGCTTAAAGTTTTCATGGCTTAAGGACAAGTTTAGGGTTTTTCGACTCATACCACGTTATGATTGTGTTTTAAATTGTTCTTTCAGATTTAAAATATGCTTAATTTGATTTACTGAAATTAATCAACTCGACTACAATCGGGTTTCAGCAACAACAACAAAATGGAGGGGTTAGGTCACAGCTCAGTTTCATTCTTCATTCATTGTTACGTCGTTCCTATCACTGTTTATGTAGCCTAAGTGCTGAGGAAGACTACAAAGCTGAAATTCAATAATAGGCTTTTCATTTCAGACATGTGCTGTAAACTATTGAACAATCACAACAGACTGGGCCGTCTGAAAATTTATTTTGGATGCATGCAAATCTATTGGAGACCCCTAAAACAAAATTAGGAACCTTTAAAATAGCATAATAGGGGTACTTTAAAGGCCTTTTTCCCATTTTACTGCACTCAATTCCAGTGAAAAACTGAAAATAAAGTGTTTTATTTTATTTATTTAATTATTTATTTAAACTTTCAGCTGTTGTAGATATTATATTAGGTACAAATCATTTTGTATTAGTGCTTAACAGGATATGAAAAACAGATACACTGAAAATCGCCAGCTATTTGCCTTCATCATTTAAAGGTTTAATGAACAGTAAAAATAACACATATTTTTAGTCAGGTTCACCTCAGATTGAGGAACTTGAATTAAGAAACAGTTACCCAAAAACTGGAAATTCTGTCATCATTTAGGTCCTGTTTACATCTGGTGTTAATATATTTTTGGTTGATCAGATTACAAGAAGACGAGGGACCTGTCCACTTTCAACCACTTCTGTCCTGATTTCGACATAAAAAATGGCTTTGGTTTCTGCTCTGAAAGTCGGAATCTCATCAAGCGAAACGATCGCTCAAAATGAACAAATATTTTTCCGAGAACGAACGAATTGACTCGGAAAAAGATTCGAACGGGAGATTCGAAAGTTCGAACAGGAGAGTCACGAACGTTCATCACAGTACAGAGCAAGGTGAGCATTTGAGTTTATAAAACTTAAACTTTGATATATATTTATTAAATGAGCGATCGTTTCGCTTGATAAGACCCTTATTCATCGTCTGGAATCGTTTAAACCCCTTTGAACAGTTTGCGCTGAAACTGACTTTTGGAAGTCCATTATATTGAGAAAAATGATGGGATGTTTTCATCAAAAACCTTAATTTCTTTTTGACTGAAGAAAGAAAGACATGGACATCTTAGATGGCATGGGGGTGAGTAAATTATCAGCAAAAGTTTTTTTTTTAAAGTGAATTAGGCTACTGCTTTACCAGATGTAAACAGGGCCTTAAGTTGGTTCCAAACGGGTAGCAGCCATGTGTTTTTCTTTCTTCTGTAGATTATTAAATGAAGATTTTTCAGTCTAAACTTGGGCTGTTCCGACTTCATAAATAATAAAACTGCAACAATAAAATACCATAAAAAGGTTCCTCATTTTTTGTTCTATGCAAGAAAGAAAATCATAGAGGTTCGGAACAACATGAGGGTGTACATAATGGCAGAATTTTAATTTTTGGATGAATTATTAGACTCATTTAACACACTTTTGTGTTTTTAGTACAATCTCAGCTTCAACATCTGATTACCAATGGTCAAGGTGTGCAAATTAGCCGTCTTTTCCATTGGACTGATCAGCCAAAGCTTTTCCTCTCAGGGTTGCTGAATCACTAGGCCTAATCACTTAGCCCATTCATATTTTAATAACATTTAAACGTTGAAAATAAATTGAACATTGTATTATTGTCATGTGGATCAGGGCTAATAGGTGATCAGGGGCACTCTTGCTGTCACAACCACAAATTGTCAAGAAAAATTAACAGTCTGTAGTTTTAAATTATTCAACTAATAAGTCTATTAAAAAAGTATTTAAATTTGTATGGCCTTTACAATAACATAAAGCTCTTAAATATCAGAATAACAGAATTTTTCCCAAAATGTGCATTTGTTATTTTACATCTTAAAGAACTGATATTTAATGTATTATGAATATTGAAAGTGTCAATAGTTCCACGTGTACATAAGCATATTTAGATATAAATACATTATAATGTTGATATTTATGTTTGCTGTGTCAAGATTATACATGTCATTAGGATTTCATTAGTGGTTTTTAGAAAAGTTTTTTTTATTTTCTATATTCTTTCTAAGTTTTATTTCATGATGAGTGAATTTCAGCTGAAATGTGTATGCTATTGAAACACATCGCCTTAGTCAGTGAAGATTTTACGCTTTTAGTGGACCAACAAGGTGAACGTGATTTCACCAAGTTACGACATGTTCCTTGATCGACATCATTGTGGTGCTTCTACATCAATGTTATTCACATTCATTTAACAAAATATGCTGATCCAGGAACATGTCTTACTTGGCAAAATCACTGTGACCTTGCAAACACACTGTCAGGTACGTTTTTCTGCACCCTTACAGGGTTTTAGTTGAAAGTAAGGGCTGTTTGTGACTTGAGGTTTCAGTTTGAGCTCGTAATTGCTTCTGCTCTCTTTTTTTGCTTTACCAAGACTTATGAGTTGCACTGACTACGTAATTTTCTGTAAATACAGAAAGGATAAGGATATTTTATTAACCAAGTATTGATGTTATGGATGATGTTCAGTATAATATAAATCTAAATTCTTTTTAACACCGTTGTAGAACGAGTTTAACTGTTTCTAAATTATTTTAAAATGTGTGAATGACTTTTGTTCACTAAGTGTTCCCTGCTTTTGTCATTTTTGACTGCTTTTTTCAAATCTTTGTTTGGTGTATTCTGCTTTATGATAAATGTGTTTACTATGAAGGAGCAGTCACAGTTTACATCCACCATACAGCTTTCACTGCCACTCAGCCTGAGATTATACATTTAGATTTTCTTTGACCTTGAATGAAAACTACAGTATTTATTATAACGTATTAGCGTGTGCATACTGAATGTACAAAAGTCTCCTTCCTCTCACTTTTGAGTCACTGGAATATGCTGGATGGCAGATGTTTGATAAATGCTGTGATTAATGATGGTGTTTTACCTTACCAGTTTCCCTTTGACTCAAAGCTAACCGAAAATGGACAAACCAAGATATAAAATAGTTATCACACAATGTAATGCTATTTTGCCCCGATGAATTTTCTTAAAGGGATAGTTCACAAGTAAATGATAACATAATTTTCATTTGTTGTGTGAACTAAATCCTAGTGTAAACCAACCAAACCTCAAAAAAACATCATGCTGCCTACCTGTCCTTAATTGGGGAGAATTATAAAAAATATGAATTCAGTAAAATGACTGAATCCTCTATTTAAACTGAATCCACTTGAAACCTTACCCTGACCTCGCTGTAAATATCATTTGTGCCTTTTCTAGTTTGGGTGTGTTTCTGAACAGTTTAAGGCTTTGTGTCGTTGTCCATTCTGCATATAAAAATGTCTTTTGAAGCTTTCACATGAAGGTATTTGTGATTGTGATTTCGCTGCAGCATTTATATTGCCCCAGTTTTTGTATTTGTATTAAGACCATGTTATTTCATATACCAATGCTTTTTATCAAGGAAACGTCCTTCTCTCTGAAGCATCATTTGAGTCCTGCATTTTATGCATTTTGTGAGTTAATCAATAAACACAAAGAATAAACACCATTTTGAACCCAATTATTCATTAATGTATTGCTTCATTTACTGAAATTGCAGTTAATGTTGAATACAGTGATGCTGCAGAACAATTTTCACATTTTGACTAAAATGTTCCATATAAAATGCATACTCACTGTCAATCCAAGATTTGGCTTTAATTGAATCATGTTTTAATATTCGCTAGGCAAATGGCTATATTAGATCATTGTTACAGTATTTCTCAGCCATCAGTTCTACCACCAAACCACCAGATGTCGCAATTCTAGCTTGGTTTAACTTCATTGTGATCATTTTCTGTTTTTTAGTAGACTTTAAAAGAATAGCAATGTTTCGTATGTACAAAATGAGCTGTCTACTTTCAATGATCTTTCATTTTTATGCCATGGATCAATCCATTATACCAATACAGATTTAAACACTGACATTTGTAGCTAATGTAGGCCTACAAATGTGAGCCACAAACATCCTGGGATTTGAATGAGTGTATGCCTCTTTCTGAGCTGCCGAGGGCCCCATTTTGATTTTACACCCTCGGGAGACTTCAGATCTATTAGTCGTTCCACTGGAATTAATTATTCATAGAGATCTGCCATGTTCTTAACAGACATTTTCAGTAAAGTGCCCAAATTACATTAAATTGCTATTCCCAGTCACCCGAACATTTGCATAACATTTATTCTTTAAGCAATGCACATTATTTTAACTGCAGTTTCTCTTAAACCAGGAATTGTAGCCAAAATAAATAAAAACTAACTGTCATATAGCCTAATAAAACTCAATCCCTAGAAAGATTAATGGATTGGGTATGGATCTAACATTCAACATGATATTAAAATACATTGTATTGCTATAGTTAGTAGGCCTAGGCTAGTTAACTTAAATCATATGAATGTTCTGAATGAATGTTCTTTCACATAGGTGTTCTCGCCTTATTTTTTATATATATATATATATATATATATATATAGGCTATATATATATTTTTTTTTCCAGAATCAGTGTGTAGAAAAGAAATATGCATAGCCTAGCTCACTGGAGCTGAGCTAGGCTATTTATTTGCACACAGGGACACAAAAAAGTATAATATTGCAATATATTTTCATCAACTGGTGTGCGTTTTATAAAGTCCCCCTTTGGCTACAGGGTGATAGATTTTATTTCAGAAGATTGGTTACCCACTGAAGCACGCAGGATTAAGCCTGGTGGTCGGTGTCAGTGAGGCCAGTAGAGGGCGCTCTCCCTGTGGTCTGTGTGGGTCCTATACAATAATGGGACACAATACTGTAAAAAAAAGCACCATACTTTGGATGAGACGTTAAACCAAGGTCCTGACGCTGTCATTAAAAATCCCAGGATGTCCTTAGAAAAAAGTAGAGGTGGGGTGTAACCCTGGCTTATTAACCAAATTGCCCATTGGCCTCCTATAATCATCCCCATATCCTGACACTTAATTTCACGTTATTTGCAATTTGTATTTATATTACATGCAATTACTGTAGTTGAACTTAAGAGCACTATTTTTGTTACATTACATTAATCATGGTACATGTGTGTAACTTTGTTACTCAGTACTTTAAGTTAAACTTTTAATTTGACATTATTACAGTGCACTTTTTAAAGAAGCAGGCTATAAGAAACCAAAGTGTACCCCCTTTAAATGAATGCCTAGACTAGTGCAGTTTTATTTCAGTATATTATAATTTGCATGCCCAGTTTTGAAGTGCACTACAAATGTATAATAAAATAAGTGCTCTCCAGCTCTTCTATTCTCGAGGACACCAAGTTCAGAAAGGTGCAAGTAATCTCAACTCAACTTTGCCATTCATTTTAGTCAGTATAGTCTATATTTGTTTTACAAATGAAAACACAAAGGTCTAATTAGAAAAAAAAATGCATTTCAACTGGGCTTTATATGCTAGTCAGGATAAGCCATAGCCTATTCAATGCGCGTGAATGAAAACGAGGCTGCGGATAGATGCACGTCAAATCGGCTGTGGCGTGTCTAAATTTCAATTTGATAATAAAGTTGAATTACGACCCATTCCTATCTCATACAGCCTCGGTTTAATTCGCGAAATAGCCTATTCCATATCCTATGGCATAGCATACACCCTACCTAAACGTCCAAGCGTAACAATGCGAGAGAGCTTCAATTTCTCGGTTCGGCTGTTTCCGGCTGCAGTCGGCTGAGGGAATGCAGACAGCGAAGCAAGCAGACTATAGTGGAGTAGTCAGTGGAGACGGGCAAATAAAAGAGGAGGAAAGGGATAAATGAGCTCCGACGGCTATCCAGGAGCAGCGCCGAATAATAAAACCAGCAGGTAAGGCATTCCGAGCATACCAACAATAGATTTGTCTACATTGATATCTATGTTTGACACCTCACTGTTACTGTACAGGTAGACGTTGTCGCATTCCATGACAGTGACTGGGCGGACCTAAAACTGTATCCCACCGGCCCGTAGAGCTAATTTAACATATGAACAAGAAGAAATACTGGCAAATGTCAATAACAGGAGTCAGGCGAGCGGCTTGTGAGGGATCAGAGCTCTGACTGAGACTGGCTGGCGGAGACCCGTTAAGACGCACAAGCGGATTAGGACTCGCGAGCAGGTGCCTTTGTTGGCTCGCGCCGTTGCTAGTGGAGACCCGCAGTAGCCTGACGCGCTTCTTTAAAATTAATGCCTTCGAATGAGCTTCTCTTCAGCACACGGGGAATAAAACGAGCTTGACAGGTAAGAACTATTTTGCAACCTTGTGTTTGATGTTTTTCCTTTTTAAGAACCAAAAAGAAACTTTCTTTATTGTAGACTATACGCCAGTTCAAAAGTGCTGATCTTATGCACGCGCAGTTACATTACAGTAAAATGTTTATGAAGGTTAAATTATTCATTCTCTTTTATTGCCCTGTACCTTTAAGAATCAAATAGCATAACGTTTTGTTTAAATAATTGTGCGCATAGGATGCAAAAATGGATCAATCGAACACTTTAGATGTAGCCTACGTAGGCTACCTGTAGACTGATATTATTTCAGTAAGACGCAGCATCAACTGTTAGTGAATAGGCTTCAGGAGCACGGTGAAGTATTTTCACGCACGAGCAGATGGTCTCCGTTTAGACTGCCGAGTAGTGGGGATTTTAGCTGATGCAGTCTCTCTCTCTCTCTCTCTCTCTCTCTCTCTCTCTCTCTCTCTCTCTCTCTCTCTCATACTGTTTAGAAGGTGTTTCTCATGTCTGCAGGATTGGAGACACTCATCTCTGCAGTCTATCTATCTATCTATCTATCTATCTATCTATCTATCTATCTATCTATCTATCTATCTATCTATCTATCTATCTATCTATCTATCTATCTATCTATCTATCTATCTATCTATCTATCTATCCAAATTATTGTAGCATAGCTGTCCATACCTATTCTCTTTCCATCAAGCTGAATTTTCCATCATATAATTGGCAACATCCCTGTTTGCTTTACACAGAAATTCAGCCTTGCCCATCCTGTCTATTTCTGTCTGTCTCTCTGAAACTAACTCTGTGTATATTAAACTCGTCTGTATCTCCAGTTTAGTTTCTATACATTTGTGTATATGTCTACTGTCAAATCAATTGAATCCAACACAAACGTTTGTTTAGTATATGTATGTATATACACTTGTGGAAGGTTGTGAATAGTAACACTGTTGCCATTTGTTACAATTTGCTGTTTTCTCAGTTCTAGGTTTTTTTTAACCAATGCACTTTCCGGCACCATGTTCTACGGTTCCTCATCTGCCAGCATGTCTCTGCCATCCAAGAACCGCCTGAAGCGACAGAGTCGCACTTTTACGCAGGTTCTTTACCGGACACTGAGTTATCGGGATCGTCGCTCTGTGACCGACCTTCCTGAGCAGGTACGGGACGATCCAGCTGAGCTTTCCACCCAATCATCTGCACCAGGTGTGCTGAAGATATTTGGTGATGAAATCAGCGCTGGCGCTAACTACAAAAGCGTCCTTGCCACACCTCGTTCCAGCGCCCAAGAGTTGATCAAAGAGGCGCTTGATCGCTATTCTCTAAACAAGGCCTCGGTTTGTAGCTATGTGTTGTGTGATGTGATTGGACGGTTTGAGGGCCCAGACCGGCGGTGGCGGACTGAGTGCCTTCGGGCGCTAGGGAACAACGAAAAGCCCCTTCTCTTGCAGGACCTCTGGAAGCCAAAGGAGGGTTACTCTCGCCGCTTTGAGCTCAGGAGAAGAGCCGAGGTTGAGGAACTGGCAGCAAAAGAGAAGGATACAGTCACTGCAGGTAATGCACAAATGCATTCATTGAGAAACAGGAGAGGATGTTCTTGTCACGTGATTTTATTTCTTAATTGATTGAAACAGGGAAATCCTGTACAGCAGGGCAAAAAAGGCATAAAAGTACATTATTCCTTCTGTTAAAGGAATAATTCACTTAAAAATTAAAATTCTGTCATCATTTACTCACTCTCAAGTTGTTTCAAACCTGCGAATCTCTTTCTTTTGCTGAACACAAAAGAAGAAAATTTGAAGAATGTTGGTAACCAGAGATGATGGACCCCATTGACTTCCATAGTATTTATTTTTTGTAAATAAGTATGGTAGTCAAAGGGGTCCATTTTTTGAAGAAAGCTGGCAATATTATAGTTACAATTATATAAACAAAAAAATTGTAACTATAATATTTTAATTAAAAAATAAAACAATTTTAACAACACATTGTAATATAATAAATTATATAATTTAAAATACCTTTTTTTAGCATTGAACTGATCAGATGTCTGCTTTCAAGCATTATTTCAGTCATTATTTTGTACAAGATTTGATAGTTCCAAGCTGGAATGTAGCATTAGCATGACTGCATGATCAGATCAGTATTAAGCTAACTGATAGCTTCCAAACAGGTTCGACTGCTCAACTGTTGGATAACTTAGTTTGATTCCAGAAAACGGCGGAAGTGGGAAATGTGAAATTTGATCTCCAACACCACAAAATTGCACCATCATATTTAGCGCTATAATGTTAATTACGGCAAAGACAACAGTCGAGAAGACAAAATATATGCATTGGTTTTAAAAACAGCCTAAAAAGCAAAAAGTAAGGTATCGTTATATATTATGCTACAAATTTAATTTTGTACAATGCCCTTCTATCACCACTATCTTTGAAGTGGCGTCAATTGAGGCCCCGTTTACACGAGAACGCTCGCAGGTGAAAACGTAAAAATATTTTATTTTATTAGATTGAAAACTCTAGACACGAGGGGACCAATTACAGTCTAGAGGAACTAATGTTAAAAAACCTCAGAAAGTGAACATTTCATGTCAAGGGACCTTTAACAGAAGCTTAAAATCAGCTATCACATCACTCCTTTTAAGTGCTATCTGAAGATAAAAGTGGTGCTGAACGAATCACTCCACTCAACACTATGGTAAAGATGTGATAACTGGCACTAGATCGTCATTGTTCTACATCATTCAGGGCTGCTCAGGTTTGCTCGCAGGTGTCAGAGCAAGTGCCAGAGATAAATGCACGACTGGATCTGCCGTAGTATGGCCGGCCTCCAGTAGTTGAATTGAGGTCTCAGTTTCACTATTTTATTTGTGCACTTTTATTGCAGACTATTCATAACATCTTTCCCTCACTGTCTCTCGCTTTCTGTTTGTGCCTGAATGCTGTTGTACTAAATTACAAATTCAACAAGGTGGCCATTGAGCCAAAACACAAGGTGGAAGTTAAATCAATATCAGCAGGAACATTACTCAGGATAATTTATCCTCAGGTTGAACTGCTTTTCTTCTTGGTGGGATAGAAAGAATGTAAGCGTGTCTGTATTGGATTCTAAGTGTAGATGTATTTGGGGGAAAAATTATCCCCATAGTGTGTTAATCTGACAAAACCTTCCTTTGGGAATGTTCTCAATTAAAAAAAAAAAAAAGCTCTGAACTCTAAACCCACTTAGCTTTAAAACTACAGTAGCTTGGATTGTGTAACTAAACTGCCTTATTAGAAAAATCATATTCATATTCTAAGTAATGCATTATGGAATCTTGGGAATTTTTCTGTGAGCTTGCTACAGGGCTATTAAGTGCATAATTGTTGTAGTTCTTGTCTACGTGTGACTGCATTTTAATTAATGAAAATGTCGCAGGCTTATCAGAGGATTTTAGTCCTTAAGCTTGTTCAAAGTGGTCTTCTTAAACTCAGGCTTAGCATCTTCGTGAGAAGAGACGCTCACATTGGGACTGTTCCCAAAAATGCATGCGTCGTGCTTTTCACAGTCAATCAAAAGGGCAGTGATGTTTGAGAAGATGGAGGCATATACATAGATCAAGGGTTTTGGAAGGTCATGGATGAGTAAAGGTGAAGAAGGGTTGGGGGATTACATTTGCAAGTCACCACCACCATCTGCACACACACATATTACTCAGTGACAGATGCTACCTGGGGGCTTCATGGATAGTGTCTAGGTATTTACCAACACATGCACGTTTTATGACAGGTTTGGAATTGGCAGTTATGCCTGCATGAGCACAGTATCAGAATATTGTAGAACTTTATTTAAATTTAACTAGCCCCTGTTCAATCCTATACTCTTAGAAGAAATGGTTCTATTTAGAACCAGAAATGGTTCCATCCCCCGCTTCATATATGAAACTCCAAAATGGTTCTATATAGAACCATTTTTTTGGTAAAAGGTTCTATTGGCCAAGTATGGAACCCCAGGGTTCTATATCGAACCCAGAGGAACCATTTTTTAAGAGTGTATAGAACCTTTTAGGGGTTCCAAATTCGTAGCGCTGAAATATAGAACCTTTTCTTCTAAGAGTGTATATCAGCAGTTTCTTCAAAAACCTGTAAAAATCATTGGGGTGTAACAATATATCGGGTCACAAATCGCAATACAAAAAAGCAACAATATATATTGTGGATAGTGAAAATATGTATTGTGTTTAGTTCAATCAAAAATTTAATTTACTATGCTAGAAAGAAACATGTTTACAGAGTACTATATATATATAATGTTGAATATAATGCGTAATAATGCACTGAGGGAATATTTGTGGGTCCCGATAATGCCAAATGTCTGATGTTGCCAGTAAAACGTGGCCAACAATATTTTAAATACAACAAGTCAGAGTGAAAGCATGTTCGTCTAAAATAATTCTGTATTTTCAGCTTCAGAATTATGAATATTGTTATTCTGGTGTCTCTTTTGTCCTGTGCTTTGGGTTTCCAGCACCAAGTCCAAGTCTATTCATTTACACACACAATGTAATATCGAATTTAGCATTTTAATCTTTAACCATTTACCATATGTTTTAGAATCTCGCAATAATATCGTATTGTGAGTTCAGCATCGAGATATGTATTAAATCGTGACATGAAGGTATCGTTACACCCCTAGAATCTATTATACAACCAAAACCACATGAAAGTGCCCCTTTTAAGCTATTTTAAAGGTTGCTCATTTTGTTTTGGAAGTCTCTTACAATAGGTTTACATGCATCCAAAACACGTGAAAAACACTTCAAATTTCTCATAAAATACATTGCAGATTTTTTATTTATTTATTTTTTTTTACAGTCTGTGAAATGGTTCTATTTAGTCTTCTTTAAGCCCTCCTTTCTGGAAGCCTACTCTGCTCTGTTTGGTCAGATTTCCCAGTCTGTTGTTATTGGTCTGATGCTTAAAGCGTGTGTCAGAAATTAAATGGCCATTACCATATCTAAATTTTGGAGGCTTCCTCAGCTCTTTACAGTTAGATATTGTTTGTATATCGTCAATTCAAGTCCAAATGATGAGGCTTTGGATGTGCATGTCGACAACACTAACTAAACTCATCCAGGCCTACAACTACAGTATTTGAGGGTGGGTCAAAGTCTATACATTGTTCACTGGCAGCCAATGATGACGATAGGCTGGCATTATGCAATTTTGTTACAAACCTTCAGAGGAAGAAAGGAAGTAAGACTGGAATTGCTGATGACTCATTTCAGGCAGTGCAGAATCAGTTATTTCTTTTGGGAGAAAATAACTCATGCATTTATTTATCGTGAACTTCGATCTGTGAAACTTTGCAGACCTTTTACATTCACAAACAACTGTATTACACTCTACACACTGGAATATGACTCACTGGAACATTTAGATGGTGGAGAATGGCATGAATAAATAAATAGAATTGTGTGTGTGTATTTTCATGGGTTTGTTGGTGATTTATATTTGTTGTGGTGTTTACCCATGCCCAGGGACCCACACAAACTCCCCTGTGCTATCTTCAACCTTGAGTAGAAGCGGGCATGGTAGATGCCATCGGAGCTCCCCCCGGGGCTGGCGTTTGATACAGCCCTGTACAACTATTGTAAAAGGTGGGGACTGTCCTCAGGTATGGTGTCAACCACCAGCCCCACCTCCATATTCAGTACCATTATTTTTCAGACCCATAATTTACCCATAATCAAGTGTTGACTTCCTATGCCCATGTATTACCCCATTTATCCCTCATCCCACAAGAATATTACCTTTTTTTTATCATGCCTCTAAACTTTATTTTCTTCCTTGAAACAGTTATTGCAATATGTTTGCTCTGTTCTTTTCCATACAGTGAATGGGGATGCGGACAAAAAAAAATCAGCCAAAAGCACCACAAATGATTCAATATGATTTAAGTTGCTTTGTTTGAACTTAAATTGAGGTTACTAAGCATGGTATAAAACCGAAATAGACTCTTTGTTATGCTTTGCGTTTCACCTCCATATCCACTGTTGTCTTTTAGTGCCTGAAATAAAATCTACTTGTGTTTTCATTTTGGCTGTATCATAATTTAAGATCACTGCAACCCTCTGACAGCACAAATTAGGTCACACGTCTTTCTGAAATTATTTTTTAAGCAATTTTTATTTTTATAAAC
Source organism: Cyprinella venusta (assembly GCA_038021265.1). NCBI lineage: Eukaryota > Metazoa > Chordata > Actinopteri > Cypriniformes > Leuciscidae > Cyprinella > Cyprinella venusta. The sequence goes on from CM075866.1 coordinate 36,680,789, forward strand.
CTATGTGTTCATTTAAACCACATAAGGTTAGTGTTGTGGCTAAGGACAATGTATGACAATTACTAAGTGGTTTTCTCTCTACGGCAGATATCAATGCTCAAGCAAGGAAGCTGCAAAGAAACCGTGCTAAAGGGACAATGACACTCCAGCACGGCTCCTCGTTTTGCCGTAGCCTCAGTGAAACCAGCCTTAACTTGGTGGGACTGCCTGGTGAGGAACCTAAACGGTACTACTCCACGCTCCCAGGGCCAATCAGAACACGCTCTGCACGAGACGCCGAGATCCGTAAAGAACGAGATGGTGGCGGAGTTAAACACTCTCTCTACCAATCACCACACTTGCTGCTCCTTCAAGGGTACAACCAACAGGTAAGCAAAATCACCTATATAAAATGTATATACTATTCAAAAGTTTGGGGATTTGAAATTTCTATTCATCAGGGAAAAAAAAATCATGATTTTCACAAAAATATAAAGCAGCACAACTGTTTTCAACATTGATGATAATAAGAAATGTTTCTTGTGCACCAAATTAGCCAACGCATTTTCATCCTAGGGCGTCATAAAGTGACGCTTTTGAAATTTCATCTAAATCCAACGCACATGGCACCCTTTAGCGTCAATATAACACGCACAGAGCTTTGTTCGGTTATGGGTAGGTGTAGGTCTGGGGTAGGGTTAGGGTTAGACCACTAGGAGGCGCCTTCTGGCCCATATATATCTGCGTCTCATATTGACGCTAAATGGTGCCATGTGCATTGGATGTAGGCGAAATGTCAAAAGGGTCAGTGACGCCTTGGGATGAGAACGGGCTGAAATTAGCGTATTAGAATGTCTGATGGATCATGGATGCTGAAATAAAAATTTTGCCTTTACAGAAATAAATTGCATTTTACATTATATTCAGTTATAAACCAGATATTTCAAATTTAATATTCTACAATATTTTATCTAATTCCTGGCTGCAGCCACGATGAGCAGAAGACACATCTTTCAAAAACATCAAAAATTGATGACCTTGGCCTCTGTCCATCATGGCCTTCTAATCATCCATATACTAATTGGCTTCATCACTCTGTCTCTTCTCCATCAATAAGCTGGTGTGTGGTGGGCGTTCTGGCGCAATATGGCTGCCGTCGCATCATCCAGGTGATGCTCCACATTGGTGGTTGAGGAGATTCCCCCCTTCCATGTGTAGCCCTTTGAGTTCCCAGAAAAAGCGCTATATAAAATGTAACGAACGATATAATGAAAGAAAATCATGAAATCATAAGTGAAAACATTATTATGTATATATATAATACTTTTTTTTTGATGCGTCACAGAACTTTCTTAAAGCTACACTGTGTGATTTTTACCCCATCTAGTGGTGAAAAGGTATATGACCATCCAGTGAATATTAGTTTCTGTTCCTCTCAATTCCGATTTCGTTTTAACTCCTACGGTGGCCAATGTAGTCCAAGATTAACATGGCTTCCAGTTCGACCTCGTCCATGAGTGTTAACTCAAACGTAAACGCGAAAGGCGAAGCTTGAATTAACGGGTATGTCCCTGTTTGGCTAATGTACTTTCAAGATGGAGGATCAACATGGTGACCGACATTAGAACCCCTTACCTGTATGTATTTTCAATGGCATATTATACACTCACGAGAATACTTCATTACTTGAACGAAGTAAATATACATTAATGAGCACATATATTTTTGAAAGAACTAAGTGTTTTTAGATAAGAATAAACTAAAAGAGTTACACAGTGTAGCTTTAAACCATTTTTTTTATTACTCTTGTCCGGAGTTGTTTATTGCTTGATTTGCTTTTGTTTGTCAGGATTGCCTGGTTTACCTGTTGAATCGAGAGCAACACACCGTTGGTCAGGAAACAGCATCAGCACGGCCAAATATCTGCCTGTCGTCTCCGGATGTGCTTCCACTTCACTGCCGAATACGTCGTGCTGTGCAACGGCGCTCTTCCTCGGACCAGCGGTTACTTCTAGAACCTGTCGCCCATGGCAATGTTCTGGTTAACTTCATGCGTATCGAGCGGCCCACTCCGCTACGTCACGGGGATTTGCTGTCCTTTGGTGCTCATTACATCTTCCTGTACAAAGACCCACTGAGTGCGAAACCTCTTCCTGCCCAAACTCTCACTCGACTTCGGGCGCTGGCACGGATTTGCGATGGCGAGTCGGGGGGTGTGCCTGAGAAAGGAGAGGCGTGTCGTATGTGTGGGGCCGTATTACATGAACCAGTGGCGTCTCGGCGCAGCTCTAAGGCTCCAGCGCGAGGTGCACAGAAGAGAAAGCTGGCGTTGGAATTTGAGCGGGCTCACGAGGATGCGCTGGTGAACCGGATGCTGACACTTATTGAGCCGAGCGGGGATGACCACAAGCTGACACCAGCATATTTGCTTTGTCTATGCATCAAGCACTCAGCTAATACATTTCCACCTGGCAGCTTTGGTAAACTATTGCTGAAAATTTCCAAGAGGATTCAAACCATCGCATGGGTTAGTACTCAAGTCAACAGTTTAGATGTGTTTAAAGCTGAAAAAGTGTTATTTTTTCCATGTTTATATATTTCTATCCCAATTTGAGATTGCATATTTCATTTCCTACAAAGTTGGGAAGTGCAATATATTGGTGCCATATTGGATATTTAATTAATGAATCTCTGATATTTATCGGCCTATATTGCATATTTAATTGTGCATGCATATCTCCCCTATTTTTGCATTTAGATTACTTTTGCTATCATCTAATACTCACTTAAAATGAATCTTAATAATTAAATAGAATAATAGTAATGCTATAAGTAACATTTTCACTGTACATTTTATTATTATGATTTTAAATTCACTTGTTTTGATTTTAGCTTTTAGGGAATTACACACTTTACCTTTAAGCGAAGTCTTGTTTAAAACTTTTAATTTCATGTTCATATACTTCTATCCCATTCCCAATTTGAGATTGCATATTTAATTTCCTACGAAGTTGGGATGTGCAATATATTGGTGCCATATTAGATATTTAATTAATGAATATCTGTCGGTACTGGATATTTATCAGCCTATATTGCATATTTAATTGTGCATGCGTATTTCCCCTATTTTTACATTTAGATTACCTTTGCTATCATCTAATACTCACTTAAAATGAATCTTAAAAATCTCTAATAATTAAATAATAAAATAGAATAATAGTAATGTTAAATGTAACATTTTCACTGAAATTTTGATTTTAAATTTACTTGTAGTATTTAAAACATTTGATTTTAGCTTTTAGGGAATTAAACAGTTTGCCTTTTAGAGAAGTCTTGTTTAAAACTTTTAGTTTCATGCAGCAGATACCCTAGTTCATGCATACTTTAATTGATTAATTCAGCTGTGCCTGACCTTAGTAGTCACGGCAACAATAATCAGACACACCTGAATTAATCCAGTTTGTCCAATAATGGCAGACAGGAAACAAGGAGCTGGCTGAAGTTCAGGAAGTAGTGCAGCTGTGCATAAAGCCAATTGTCTATCACTCATTAAACTACATTTCCCACAATTCCTCTAGCTCCTCCCACTGTCATTGAGACTGACTGTGTTTCAGTATGGGAAAAGAAAATAATGGAATGGCAAGCACGGCAAGTCTTGTCTCCATCGGGAAAATGACTTGTTTTACAATTTTGCACATAAGAAATGAAAGAGTTTTCTGCTTGTTTACATTGTCCAAGTGCAAGCGTGTTTCTTTTATACAAAATGCATAGCAATAGCATTTGCATGAAGAGGATCAGTCCCAGAAGACCCATATATTGATTTTCTGCTGTGAGGGTCAGTACTGTATTCACCTCACATGGCCTTTCGTCTTTGTTGACAAATGCATTTTTCTTTGTTGATTTAAACAGTACAGAATTTTGTGAATGTCCCTTTAATCCTGCCCCAATGAAACATGCATTTAATGACCGCCTTTGAACTCATCAATTATTAAAATCCAATTTTAGAAGGTCAACCATCAGCCCCAATATTAACCAGCCAAAGAAAAGAGCAAGAAAGGAAAGGTTAAAAAAAAAATTATACCTCCCACATGCAGCTATTCAAAATTTGATGACATTAATTGCCGTCCGTGTCTGTGTCTCGCAGGAGAAGACAAAGGAGTTGGCACAGAAGCAAGCTCAGCAGTGAGTATCATGTTCCCCCTTATAATAAGCACATGCGTGCACTTTGAATGTGTGACACTCTAAGGTCACTTGGCGCTGAATAGGCTGTCACCAATTCTGAAAGCATTGCCACTGAGTCAAACCATTGAATGTGTGTTTTTGTATGATTATACAGTCAAGATCCTGCCTCCCTGTCTCTGCTCAGCATCTCAGACCTAGTACCTGATCTCCAGTTCATTTTCTTCTGGATGTCCAATGCCATAGAAATACTGTATTTTATCCAGCAGAAGTCCCCCGCGTACATGCAGACTATTGAGCTCATGGACGATAAAGGTATGAAACGCTAGGCTTTTTGCACTTAAAATAGTTTCCAAACCCAGGGTTAACGGAATCCTGGGTTTTCTTGTGCTTTACGTTTCACACTGCTCATATTTTACCCAGGATTAACAATTAAAGGTAGGGTAGGCAACTTTCTAAGAGGCTAGCAATAGTGAGCTTCTGTTTATACATAAAACTGCCATTTCACACTGTACATGAATGTTCTTACATTTACGTTTATGCATTTGGCAGATGCTTTTATCCAAAGTGACCTACATTGCATTTCAAGGTACACATTAAAATTCTTATCAGCTTTCCCTGGGAATCGAACCCATGACCTTGGCGGTGCAAGCGCAGACGATTTACTGTTTGAGCAACAGTAAAGCTTTCTTATTTGCATATTTGCGGTGTCAGTGTCATTGATTGGACAAGCGCAGTGCGCGACCTGTTTATTTAAACGCTCTAGAATTGCGTGTCCTCATGTAATGCTTTTCATCAAGTTTTCCTGAATTGACTTTTGGGACTATAAAGGTAAGAATGAAACGGTCTCTTCTTCACTGTAAATGACGGGTTTTCCATATGTATTTTTCCTCATCAAATGCTAAAACGACTGTTTATACATCTCTGTGAGTGTCTCTGTGACGAATCATAACAATCGAACACCACATTGTCGCACACTGTACACATTTGGCAACACTGGTTAAAGGGATACTCCACTTTTTTTGGAAATAGACTCATTTTACCACTCCCCCAGAGTTAAAGAGTTAGGTTTTACCGTTTTCGAATGTATTTAGCTGATTTTTTCATATTTAGAAGAATATCAGTAACCAGACAGTTTCTGGTCTCATTGACTTCCATAGTAGGAAAACTGTACTATGGAAGTCAATGAGACCAGAAACTGTTTGGTTACTGATATTCTTCTAAATATCAAAAAATCGGCTGAATGGATTCGAAAACGGTAAAACCCTACCGTTTAACTCTGGGGGAGTGGTAAAATGAGCCTATTTCCAAAAAAAGTGGAGTATCCCTTTAACAATGAAAAAGCTAAGGAGCATATCCTTGAATAAAAAGCAGTGCTAATAAGTGTGAAATGTTCCTCCAACCGACATTAAAAGTGGGGTTTCAAACAACAGTGACCTGAGTGTTAAATACAGTGTGAAAATGTCCTTCTCAATTGTTTTTAGAGTAGACTTGCAAAGCTACAATGCCCATTATGGATCGGGTCTATGGGGCCCAATATAGACAAAATTAAAAACAAGATTAACAAGACAGGGGGATTAGAGGTTATAAAAGACACATCAAATGTTAAATGAAATGCATTTGGACTAATTGTATTTTTTTAATTGCAGCAGGATCTAAAGAATCTCTCCTCTCAGCAACAATATCAGCAAATGAAGAGGCTATGACCATACTGGAGGAAGTGATCATGTACACCTTTCAGCAGTGTGTCTACTACATCACTAAGGTATAGGGTAGTATTACGTTATATGTGTGGCGCCGCCCTTCTGAGATGTTACCAGGGCTGCTGGGAATGAATTATTTAATGTGTGTCTGGCTTCTTGTGTGCGTTGTGGGTCTTCCTCTCCTCTACCTCCTTCTATTTCAAATAAATGCTGTTCTTTTGAACTTTCTATTCTTTAATGCTAAAAAAATGATCACAGTTGCTACAAAAATGTTAAGCAGCACAACAGTTTTCAATAGATAATAAAAGTTGCAAATGAAATCAGCATATTAGATTTCTGAAGTAATGATACTGAAAATTCTGCTTTGGTATCACAAGAATAAATTACATTTTAAAATAGAAAAAAATAGTGTTTTTGATCAAACAAATGCAGCCTTTGTAAGCATATAAGAAAATCGCACTTATCCCAACTTATCGACAAGTTTATCCGTGATTTTTTCCATGCAAGTTGTCATGTAGTTTTGAGACATCTCATGTGATTCATGCATTTTTGAGCCAATCAGCTGAGTCATAATTGCCATGTGACTAATGGTCTGGAAAAGAGCCTAAAGTGCCGCAGGAAAATGACTACGATAATGGCAAGACAAAAGAGGAAAAGGTCCTAATCCTTCATTAGTGACACTTTTAAAAAAATAACAACACTAAATTCATTTATTAAATTGACAGCCTTATAGTTAATGTGTATTTGTTGGTGTCTAGTTATTAATGTCTTAACAAATGTATGTTTATATTTCAGACTTTGTACGTTGTGTTGCCTGGGCTGTTGGACTGTAACCCGTTCGGGACAGAGTCTTCATCAGAGCAGTGCCGGCGTGCTGTTGGAGTGTGTGTGTGTGCTGTGTGTGTGATGCCAGAGGCGGTTCGCAGGGTGGTGAGTGTGTTTCAGACTACATCAGACCTGCTGCAGCAGTACCAGGTTCATGCAGAGATTCAGAGTCAAATGTTCGCCTACCTCTTCTTCTTCACCAATGTCTCACTCTTCAATCAACTCATCGATAAAGGTGAGACACACACACACAGACACACACCCTTTGATATATTTTCATTAGGCAGCCACTGCTGCTATGGCAACAACAGGACAGTTGTGTGTCAGCAATTGCAGGCAGTAGAAAAAAGGGGTGAGAGATATACAAAGAATGAAACGAGATATCAGAATGGAGACACTGATGGATTGGAGCAAAATATTTACTCTAGTGTTGGAGATACTCTGAGCCAATGCACTTCCTCCTTTGGTTCTTTTCTTAGGGAATACATTTTTACTTCGTTTTGTTCCAAATTATGTTTTTTCAAGGCACATGATAAGAAATATGTGGATGCTCCTCTAATGAGCGTAGAATGACAACTTGTGTGATATATATTCCAGTCCCCTAAAGCTGTAAGATAGCTTTTAAGTCATTGTTCAGTGAAAAACTTGCCTAATTTGAAGTGTATTCTATGTAATTGAAAAGGAAGATTTTCAAAATAGCTTAAAAAATTATTATACTACTAATTATACTACTAATTAAGTATAATATTATTCAGAAGTTTAGGATTGGTAATATTTTGAAATGTTTTTTTTAAATAAGTATGTTATACTCTTCATTGCAAATAGTAAAACAGGCATATAGTGAAATATAACTATTTGAATATATTGTAAAATATTGTATAATATAATATATGCTTGTTTCTATTTGAATATATTGTAAAATTTAATTTATTTATTTTATGGCAAAGCTGAATAGAAAAATTGATGAATGTAACATTCAAAAGAACTGCATTTATTTTAAATGTATATTCTGTCACTTTTGATCAATTTAATATAATATAATATAATATTTTTATCTTACTGACTCCAACCTTTTGAACGCGAGTTAAATGTAATATATATATATATATATATATATATATATATATATGTGTGTGTGTGTGTGTGTGTATATATTTAATATTTTGTTTTGTATTGCATGTTGCAAAACTACCATCAGTTTTCTTTTTTAAAGGGCAGCGTAAGACACATGTCATTTCTGTGTGTGCAGTACATCTGCACATTACTCATGGTCAGGTGAAGATTATTTCTTCAGACACCCATAATCCTCTTTATGTTATAACAGACAGAGGATCAGAGCTGTTCTTACACACAAACATGCACATACACACTCACATAAAGTGTGAAGAGTGGTTTTGACTTGAAGTGCCGCAGTAAACTCTTCATTTTAATTAGGTACAATAATTAGTCATAGTCTCATGCAAGTATTACAATATGCTATATTATGACTCTGAAAAAAAAAGGTTTGTTGTGATTGTATGTTCTTAGGCCCTGCACGTGGCTGGTTTCAGCGTTCTCGGGTCCTGCAGATCCAGGCTAGTGTGAAGATGCTACTGGACTGGGCTAAAGGGGTGGGACATAGTCATCTTGCACAGAAATTCTTTGCCAAGTTCTGTAGTGCCGTGAGCATCCTGGCCACAACACCACAACAGCTCTCACAGGTAATGCAGGTGTTACATGTGTGTCCTGTGTTTCCCCATGCTTAGTGTTTTTGGTTCAGTCCTGTGTCCCAGTTTTCCCGCTCCTCGTTTGTGTTCAGTCCCTTCACCTGTGTTGAGTTCCATTTAAGTTCCTCTCGTGTCGGTGTTCAGTGTCGGTTATTGTTTGTGTAAAGGTGATGTTACTATTAAATACCTGGTTTCTCTGAAGATCCTTTGTCGTGCGCTTTCTATTACCCGGAAATGTAACAGAATAACCAACCTTTAAAGAAAGTAAAAGAGGGTGACTGCAGGACCCAAAACAAAGAAACAAGATGGGTATTTTCCTCGCCCCTTCCAACTTCAACAAATCTAAGCTGATCTGTTTCCAGGACAGCCAGCACATCGAGAAGTATGTTGCTGAATTCCTTGAGCTCTCCGAAGGGGTAAGCTGGGAAGAAGAGGTCCAGAAGACCATCTTTAGGTTTGGGTTAGATGATACCCTTTATCATCAAGCTCCAGCGGCGGCAATCCCAGGATTATTTGCCCAGTACCTGGATCATCTGCCGTGGTTGAGTGGCTCACCCGTCACTGTAGGTGAGGTAGATGGCATCGCCACTCAACCACCATCTCCAACCATCTCCACCATGCCAACCATCAAACCAACTACCGGGTCAGTTTATGGGTGTCCAGGACTAATTTCCTGCGTGGCCTGAGCTTCAAGTCAGCCCTGCAGAGCCTTCTCCGCTGGTCCCATCAAGCCCAGAGCCTGTCCCGGTCCCTGAGCTGGTAACTCTCCCCAAGAATTTTTTTTTTGGGGGGATATAGGTCTCCACCCTGGCCTCCCGAAGGGGCGTCTCCACCCTGGCCCTCCGAAGGGGTGTCTTCACCGCCATGGCCACCCGAGGGGTCGTCTCTGCCATGGCCACTCGAAGGGTCCTCGCCGACATGGCCGCCCGAGGGATGGTCGGCTGAGAGGTCAGCTCTGCCCTGGACGCCAGAGGGTCTGACTGCTCCGCCCTGGACGCCTGAGGGTCCGACAGCTCCGCCGTGGCCACACCCACAGCCTGCTCCGCCCTGGACGCCTGAGGGTCCGATAGCTCCGCCCTGGCCGCCCGAGGGTCTGACTGCTCCACCGTGGCCACGCCCACAACCTGCTCCGCCCCAGACGCCTGAGGGTCTGACAGATCCGCCCTGGACGCCCCGAGGGTCTGACTGCTCCACCGTGGCCACGCCCACAACCTGCTCCGCCCCAGACGCCTGAGTTCCGACAGCTCCGCCCTGGATTCTGATTAATGATTATAGAGGCACTTAAACTAAACAAGCATGGACTTTTTAAATATTTTTCATTTTCAATGTATCAATTTCAGCGTTCGTTTTAAAAATAAATCACCTGGCAGTGTTTCTGGAAGTTTCAGCTTATTTATTTATTTGAATTTCGAATTTGGTTGCATAGATTTCTTTTTTGTGTCATATTTAAAGTATCATGTTTTGATTATATTATTTTTTGGTCTGGTTATACAAGTAAAGAGAAATAATTTAACAAATTAATCAATAGTAAATTTTGTTGTAGCTTGCAGTGTACACTGTAGCTTGACAAGCTACAGTTTCAAAGTAGCATTACCAACACCAATCCCCATGCTAAAGACATTAACTGCTCTTGTGTGTGTTTTTGTCTCTAGATGAGTTGGAAAGCTTTGTGTGCTGAGCACCCGTCCCTAAAACCTGTCCAGCTACACAGAATCCTCACACAATACCAGCTCATGGCTGAGCTCGGTCCTCTACCAATCTGGCAACCCAGCAGTGAAGATGAGGCCTATATCTACAGAACCGGTAGGTGTGCTGGATGAATGGGATTAGTCTTGATCTAAATCCAGAGGGTTTGTGTATGCTAGTGTACATTGTGAAAATGTCTTTTCAATAGTTGATCTACTGGAGAGTTTTGAGAACCACCCTCCTATTGTGCTGCCGAGTGCTGGATTTAAGGTAGACCTGGAGAGTGATTGTGTGGAGGACAGTATATACCGCCAGCTACTTTACATTCGTCACTTCGTTTGGGGTCTTCGCACCAAGACCCATCCTTCTAATGGCTGTGCAGACCGCCAGGAAGCCCAGGTAAAATATATTTAAAAATACAATACCAGCTTCATTCGATCAAAGTCATTCTTAAAATGCAAACTTGTGAACTAACTTAAAGACTGTAGCTTACAACACTGAGATTTAAATTCTAGACATGAGATTCGTTCTTAATCTGATTACAAGATTAGCCGTGTAATTACGAGCTGCAGGCTACATTACGGACCATGTGTGAGTCAGTCTACAAAAAAACACAACAAATGTTCTGGTGTTGGGACGCTGTTTAAGGATTATCCGAGGCTTATTTTATTGTTTGTTTGTTTTGCCTTCAGTTTAATTGCTTTATGACTTTATTGAAGTTGAAATCACCCAAAAAGTACATTCCCAGAATAAAAAGTTAATAACATTCCTCCATTGTATTTTTTTGTTTCCAGCAGAGGGCAGCCATTCTATTAATTTATATGGTAGTGACTTTACATTTATACAAAGCAGCTACGCTAGTGCCATTTTTACCATGCTATAGGACTATAGAAATGGAACAATTCAATAATTCTCCCTCTATAGATAAAATATGAAACCACTGTGTCTTTAAATATATTGTTGTAGTACTTTATATATAGTATAGTACTACAACAATGTATAAATAATATAATGATAATAATAAAATGTAAAGTCCCTTTCTCCAAAGCACTGTTCAGGTAAAAATAATATATACATTTTTAAAATCATATTCTTCGTCTCATCATTCCATCTATAAATACGTCAACGACTACTGTAGCATGTAAATGATTAAAAGTTGGCATGAAACAGAAGTTGTGATAGTCTTTTCTTCTCTTTTGCGACACATATTCTGATGAAGACCCTGTTTACACGAGAATGCTCGCGGATGAAAAAGTAAAAATATTTTATCGGATGTGCCTTTCGTTACACGGCAATGGCGTTTTTAGAGCTTAAAAACGGAAAAAAGTGAAACCAGCCTCCAGAGTGGGAATCTTAAAAATGCTCCACCGCCGCGTTCCCGTGTAAACGGTAAAAACGCAAAACTGTCAACACTGTCTGCTAGACAGTGAAGGTTGTACGCAGCCGCATGGACTTGTTGTTGTGTGGCCGTGCTTTACATCGCCACCTAGCCGCCTAGAGTGCATACTACATCAAAATCCACACACTTTTGCGTCACTAAACGCAGAATAAAAAAGTGCAACGCCAACGCCCCTTTTGCGTTTTCTCTTTATTTATTTTTTATTTTTATTTTATTTTTTTTGCGCTTTTTGCGTTTTCTCTTTAGACCGTTTCTGTGTAAACGTTGCCTAAAATGGCTTCTCGATCAAGAAAAAATGCAGGGTGGGACTTGATTTTGTCCATGGCTAATTGATTGGATAGCTGTGGTTTGCTATTGGTCGATCTCAAGTGTCAGAGTCATCAGAGAAGAGAAGAGTTTTTTGATTAAAGAATAAAAGGGCACATGAATTAACAAAAAAAAAATATTCACAGATAAATCATTTATCATAAACACTGCAATATTCCATACAAAATAAGACTTTTTGATTTCATGGTGACATGGCTGACATGTTTGACCTTGAGATTGTTGTTTTGTAAGGGTCGTCAACTTAAAATATTGATATTAATTAATGATAAAAATTCTGTTCTCCAGCGTGAGACTCCTCAGCCTCACTCCAATTCACATGCAGCACCTCTGATGCGTGGGGAGGGAGAGGGGGAGGTGCGGGGCTCCTCCGCGGGTCTCGGAGGAAGAGGAGAGGGGGCGGGAGCTGAGGAACGACCCCGAGACAAGCCACCGCACAGCATTCACCACAGAAACGGGACCAGCATCCGTTACGCCAACCAAACCCAAGCGACAGACTCTTCCTGTATACTGACTCCACCTAATACGCCCCTCTATCCGGAACACACGTATATACACTCCAACACACAGTCCAATTCAGTCCACTACCCTGAGCATGCTTCACAAGAGCACACACATACACACTCTCACACAAAGTCCAATGGTTGCATGCGTTCTACTCCAGAGCACAAGAAAATCAATGGCTTCATCAGCAATGGCATTGAAGGCAAGTCAAAAACGCCTTTTGGGTCGTGGATGTGTGTGTTCTTTCTGCTAGATTTTGTCTTTTGGGTCATTCCTGTTATGCAGTACTTTCTATTTCTATTCAACTAAATATAATGTTTTAGAGACAAACCAACTAATAACACAAAACACACTCAGAATTCATTAAATATATTACTAATGCTAACTTCATTCATTCTTTATTATTTCTTAGCCAGGCTAATGTGAGATATGCTGTTTTTTTTTGCCAAAATATTTATAAGGCAACAGGTTTTGTTTAGTTTGAATCAATATATATATAATCACTCCTATATTTACCTTATCATATATTGGAATCAGAGTAAACAAATTATATACATCATTTTTTAATATATTTTATTCAGTTGGAAAACAATGAGGACACAATGTACTGTGTAGTAGGAATGAGCCTGTTAGTGATTGCACATTAGTTTTGGTTGTTCGACAACAGACATGTAATCATGTCTGATTTGTGTACATCACATTTTTATTTCACTTGAATGAGTTTATGTGTGAATACATGTGTTTATTTCTTATAAACATATGCCCAGAGTTCTGTGTGTATAGTTCTGTCAGTATTGCGTGTGTTTACTTTTTCCTTCATTTAATAACTGTGTTTGCATGTGCAGCAGATGCATTTTGTTTATTGGCCTGACTTCGGAGTCTGAGTGTGTAGATGTGTGTGTGTGTCAAATGAGAACTGAGTCTTGTGTGTGTGTCTGTGTGTGTGTGTTTGTTTGTCCCTGCCCCACTCCAGGCCCTTTGAGTGGTTGTGGTTTTCCTTTCCCTGTCCCTGTCTCGCATCTGGACCCAAACTCTGATGATATCTGTTCCGTCTTTGTAGTGGACCTGGATAAAGGACTGTACGGCCTGGGGATGGGACTTATCGATGGACTTGTGAGTGTGTGCCTGCTTTTAACTCTGGTGGTCAATGTTCTATGTCCAAAGCCATGACCCTGTACATTTGCTCTAAAACCTTGACAGCGTGTTGCAACAGGCTCATTGGAAATATATCTCAACCTACATTTTTGCAAAGATCTAAAAAAAAGTAAGAAAGTGAAATGTACGTATACATGCAATTCACTGCAGTTTCCAGCTGAAATGTAAAAAAGCCACAATTTCATTATCCTTTTCAAACAAATTATCATTACAGGAGCAGGTTTTAGATTAATAAAGCTTTGTTTTCACTCAGTTCCTTTTATATTACTATGTAATAATCTTAAAACACTTTGACTATAGTTCATGATTTGTAAATGAATACATTTTGATGTCTGTGTCACATAAAAGCTCCATATGAATTACTTTTCTGATAAGTAAACGCTCTCGATAGCTCACCTGTTATAGCATAGCGTTCGATAGAACGATAAAAAGCTCTAAAATACTATGGTTGTTGCAGCAACAAATTCATTTTTATCTTCCGTTTGCTTTTGTTAAAGGGATAGTTCATGATTCTGTTGTCATTTACTCACCCTCATGTTGTTGTAAACCTTTGAGTTTCCAGTTGAGTGCAAGATATTTCAAAGAACAGTTGCATAGAAGTTTTTTTTTGGAAATACACTCATTTTACAACTCCCCCAGAGAACTGTTGAGTTTTATGCACTTTAAACTTCACTGCACTCATGGTACGACAGTTAAGTTTCCTGATTATTACGCAGTCATACCTTGCCAAGGTATAGTTCCTTGTCATATCAGGTTAGAAAATCGCAACTTTACATTTTCCGTCTGTCTTAGTGCACGATGTAACTATAGAAGAGTCAAGTTTTTAATAAGAAAAATATCGAAACACTTTGGTATTTTTTTTGGGAGAAATGCTAATGGTCTTGTGCACTTCAATAATGTATGCTAAGCTATGCTAAAGGTGGAACCGGAGATCGGCTGAATGGATTCAAAAAAGGTAAAACTCAACAACTCTGGGGGAGTTATAAAATGAGCGTATTTCCAAAAAAAGTGGAGTATCCCTTTAATTAAATTTATTGTTTAGGTTCAGAGTGGGGTTTAGTGTTGGTAGTACTTCATTCTCAAACGTGATAGAGCATTAACCTTTTAGCGCATTTCATTTCCGAACTGCTGTGACATGGACAACAACCAACATAATTAAACATCGCTGGTTCATGTTCATCTATAAAACTGAATGTCCTTTAGCCCCACACACTGGACATTTCACTTTGAAAGTGTCAGGAATCCTAATTTCTCCTGATTATAAAGGAGTATTGCATACATCCTTCATAGTCCCAGAATATATTGCGGTCAGCTATAGGTTTTGGAATAGAACTTGTATTTTAATCCCTCAGTATTATTACTATAAAACAGCCAAACTAAAAGACTTCCATTTTTCGGTGATATAATTAAAAGCTATTTTTGGACAGATGTTTGTTTATGTTGTGGATCATACGTTAGCCCACAAGCTAAAAGTGGTGAAAAGACTAAAAAACACAAAATTTTGATTCATATCATAAGGTTTAATTGAAACTAGCCTGATGGGACCGATCATTTCACTTTGATTCCATACTTTCTGTTAAAAAAATTAAGCAAAAAACAGTTCTCGGTTTTCTCACTCACACAGCACACCCCTCTGAACTCTCCTGGAATCTACATCAGGACACTGATTCCAGATGGACCGGCTGCTGCAGATGGGCGACTTTGCATTGGTGACAGAATCCTGGCAGTGAATGGGACCAGTCTCATTGGAGCAGACTATCAGAGGTTATAGGGCTCCCTATATTAGCGAACAAATATACCATGACATTTTCACCAGGCATGATCCTTTGCAATGATTGCTTCTGTTAACCCTGACATGTCTGTCTCTCGCAGTGCTGTGGATTTGATTCGTCTGGGGGGAGGACGGCTCCGGTTTCTTGTCGCCAAATCAGATCTTGAAGTATCAGAGAAGATCAGTGCCTCTTCCTGCTGAGAGAGAGGCTGCAAGTGTGACCCTCTACCTAAACGAAATATGAGGAGGACAGCGAGTCCTCCTTTCCGAGACTGCAGACTGGAGAACAAGCACACTATAGGACCTCTCAGTGACTACACCTCTCTATCTCAGCCCTGTACAATACTGCACTCTTTCTCATTCAGAACAACAGTTTGACACCTCTGACTGTCTTTACCTCTTAGCCAATCTGGTTTTGTCAAGTTATATTGAAGGGGAAGGTATTTGTGCACATAATCTGGCTGATACTGAACAAAGACAATAATGGAAAACATGAAACAGGGGAAGTTGTTTTTTAAGATTAGGTTAATTTGTTCAAGAAAAAAAAGTGCAATGGAGTCTTTTTACAAATATCTGATCCTTCATGATTGATAAAAAAGATTTGAAACATAAATTAATTTTTTTCAGATACTGGTAGCCTACAAAGTTTCTCTCTTTCAAATTGTTGGTTAACAACACATATCTATATATCCTGAACAATTGCGCTCAACAAAATCAAAATCAATCTCAAGACCCTCATTTCATGGTGCAACACTCTTTCTTTTTCTGTGTTCAAGTATGTTTAAATTCTCAGTTTCCTATGTTAGCAATACTCACAATGACAACAACTGAAGGGTTAGTTCACTCAAACATGAAAATGTGTTCATCTTCGGAAGCACAAATGAAGATATTTTAATTAAATCAGATTTACGCCCCTCCATTGACAGCAACGCAAAAACTACTTTCAAATAGTTCAGAAATAGATCGTAAAACAAATCCATATAATTGAGCGGTTTTGTCCAAAGATTTTCTTGAAGAGACACGCCACAGATTGAATTTAGGCTTTTATTCACAAATAAACATTCATCAACTCCCTTATCAGTTACGATAAATAAAGCATGATGGCTTGACATGCAAGGTTCATTCACATGTTAGACATCGTGTTTGAGCCTCAGCAAGGTTTCTTCACACATCAAGCAAGTTTGGTTGAGCTTCTGTTTATGTTTGCTGATCAATGTTTATGTGCGAATAAAAGCCTAAATTCAATGTATTAATCATTTAAAGCAATCGAGTCTCTTACAAAAAAATGACTAAACTGCTCAATTAATATAGATTAGTTTTACAATCTCCTTGTTAACTTTTTGAAGCATCATGGTAGTTGTGCTGTCTATGGACAGAAATCAGAAACATCGTGTGTTCCGAAGGTGAACGGATATCTTGAAGACATGCGGGTGACAGAATTTTCATTTTCAAACTTAATTTTCAGTTCACTAACTCACAAGTTGCATATTAGCTATATCATTTATCGTTTTCAAAATGATAAAGTGTTAATATACTACATAGAATTCACAATATAAGCTGCTTTGTTTATATATGAGTGGACATAACTTTTGAATACTGAAATAGTGTTTATTTTTTCCCATTATTTCATGTTTGTACTAAATCTGTATCGCAATTTTTCATAAATGCATTTTTTTTCTCAGTTGAACTTGTATTTGGAAGATTTATATGGTAATATACCTTGCTATTAAACTGAACGTTGAGAAGTCAAATTACACTCGAGTGTCTAAATTCGACAGAAAACGCTGATTTGCAACATTGACCAGGAGAGGGCGCCAAAACACTGCAGGTGTGTTGGACAAAACAGTAGCCTACTCTAGCCTAGCCATCAGTTCTACTAAATAAATAAAATGGACGACAAGCATGTGTTTTCGCAAAACGGCTAGGCCTATTTAATTAGCTTCAAAATCTGATGCAACTATAAGATCATATGTCTTTAAACTTTGTGGGGTTACTTACTAGCCAAGTCTACAAAGTGAAGACAAAAGTGAACTACAAATTTAAGTCCTGCAGAGGGCAGTATTGTCCTACAGTTTGCTCGACGTTTCACATCCGCTGAGAAACCTTCTGAGGTAGGTCTATTTACGTTTCACCTTTGGCGACGTTGACTTAATAGTAACTAAAGTGCTTCATTTGTTTTTAATTGAAATATCGAACAACTTTATAACAGACTTAAACACCTGTCTGAGAGGAATTCAAGAGCGGGAAATGGTTTTAAGAGTTGTGATTCAATTAAATTGCTATTGCATCGCTGCTTCGTTCTGAATGTGAGAATCAGTTACTGGATCCACTTATCTAAAGTTTAGGAGTTTAAAGAAGAAATGTCGATGTGTTTGTTCTCAACGAGCTAGTTGAAATTCTTTACCGATAAACAGGTTAAGTATATGATGACAACAAAAACTTAATTTGACTGTGGGTAATCATGAGAAGTCAAAACTCATATCCGCGAATCGGTTCTTTCGAACAGTTCATTTCAACTAGCCTATTGTTTTACGTCATTGTAGGCTAATTGACTTTCCGGCTTGACATGCTGAAACTTTAAACCTGTTTCTATGTAGAAGATTATGCGGTTTTTTTTAAATAGCATTTTATGTGTTAATATGGGCGTTTAGTTTCAGCTAGTTGCCTGTGCATGTTCAGTTTTTTTTTGTTTTGCACTCATGATTATGAACCAAATTATTAATTCAGAACCTAAATATAATGTGTTTTTACACTGAATAATCCATTTGGTATCTTGGTTGAAAAATGTCTTTACGTTTGAGTAAAATGCCATGCTATAGGCTAGGCTACAGTAGGCATTTTTCAGTAGCCTATAGTATAGGCTATATATGTTTTACTTGTAATGTTATGTTTTTACTGTGAGTTCACTCGGTTCTCGGCTCATTACGAGTCGGTTCTCAGTTCAGTGAGTTTTGACTCAAGAATCTTGAACCAAATGAGTAGCCTAGGCTACTACATCCTACGAACGGATCGCTCAGACCTGTTTCTGAGCTGTTTCATCTGATTTACTAAAAAATATTTGAATTTGAAAAGATGTTTTTCCTGACTCCCCTATATCTATTTTGTTTGTGAATGTGTAAATTGTGGCATTGTTATTCTGTGATTCTTGTGTATGAAACTTCTTGTGCTGCCATCTTGACCGGGTCTCTCTGGAAGAAGAGATAGTAGCTAGTAATATCTCAATATGACTCTCCTGGTTAAAATAAAGGCAATAATTTGAGCCTTCGTTCATGAATCAGACATCGTTATCTCAACCCAGACACTTATGAAGTTGCATGATGGTGAATGCTGTTTAGGATGCAGTAGACAGCGAATTCGCTCACTTTGGAGACACAGCCTACCTCAGCAGCGCACTGACAGGTGTAAGATTAACTTTGTTAGGCGCGGGCGCGTCCGTGCGCGACAAATTAAATTAATGGAACAAATTTCCCCCGTAATTAAGATAAAAATTCGTGTCAGCTATAACCTTGCCTAGCGCTAATTATGTACAAATGATTTATCATCTGTTTCGGTCGGAATATTAATCTTCAGCTCGTTGCAAAGCGCGGCTTGTGTTAAGAGATGAGGCTTGATTAACACTGACAGGTCTAGTAACTGCTCTCTCCCTCGCCTCAATTAACAGATAGTGGATGCGCAGGCAAGCAGAACCCTATTCTGAATCTGCAGCGACTAAAATACCCGAGCTTTCAAACACAGCTGCAATAAGAAATCCTTGTTATCCCTTATTCGACTAGACGCCATATTTAATTTTTCGCAAATGAAACCGAGGCGGTGAGGGAGAAGATGTAGCCCACGTTCAATGGACTTAATATAGGGTGTCAATCATTCATTCAACTGACATTCAGGAAAATTGAAAATACATCTTTTTTTATAGAAAATCTGTTGACAAAATACTACACTGTAAAAGGTGTTTTGAAAATTACAATGGATGTCTGGCTCGTTTTTTATCCTTGAAAAATGAAACATGGCGTATCTGAATATAGTTCATTGTCGGCTTGAAGTCTTTCAAACTTATTTGTTGAATCACTCGCTTCTCTGACATTTATGAGGATATTTCGTTCTCTAAACTATTTAAATCATTATATGTATAGTCCATTTCTTCTCCACTGTTTACCTATTAGCCCTGATATATTAATATCAGTGCATGTGTTACTATCGCTATGGCTTTTTTTCTGAAGGCAGTTTGCTAGGTTAAGAAATACATCATGCTACGGCCTGTATCATCACACCGGTGCTGATACAGAGTGACAGGACACTAAGCTGCTTTATAGCAATGGATGGGCTTGCAAACTGTATCATCAATCATGTGAAATGAGCAGAAAGCACTGTGAGGGGCAACTAAGTCAGGGTAGAGTTGGCCTTAATCATTAGTTTATCCACTGGGCCACAGACAACACATGTAAACCCAGTAACCTCGAACAAGCCTAAATGTGTTGCGCCAACACTCGGACATTTTTCTTTATTCTTTATGCATTGGTCTGCTATGGCCATATAGCTTGAAGGGATGGTTCACTTTAAAATTCTTTTTTGGTATGTTTTAGCTTACTATCCCTTTAAACAAGTGAAATAGACTTATGTTTCTGATGACTTAAAGGAGACATATCATGCAAAATCCACTTTTTTAGCCTTTAAATGCATTTTGTTGTATATTTGGAGTGTTTATAAGTACAGAAAAGATGAAATTATTCTCTTTGGGTGCTTCGTTTATATCTTTAGATTCTGTTTTGGTCATATTTTTCAACCTGTTCGGATTTTCCTGTTGTCTATTACGTTTTTTGAACAATTACGTCACAGTATTTGCAGTGGAACTGACAAATAAGGACATTGACTACCGGTCCAACACTTCGAGCAATCCGCCATTATTATTTCTCGCTCCGATTTTGTAGTCCAAGCTCAATGATGCAGAAGTTACGGGAGGGCTAGTCAAAATGTTCGGTTGTTGGATGTAGTGACCTGAAGCACTTCAAGGATCCCCAATCCAACAACCTCCGCCAGTATACAGAAGGGTTTGCCGATCGACTTCGTCTGAATGAGGGGTAAATTCCTTCTATCATTAGCTGCTGTGTTTTCTGACGCGTTCTAAACGCAAGTTATCATATTATTATCATACAGATTTTTAGTGGTAAGATCAGACCGCAGTCATTTATCTTGTCAGTGTGCTTGTTTTAACGAGAAATAGTCGACTTTCACTAATAACACAACATAGTTAACTTACATACCACTGCATCCATATGAAGACGTTGTTCTGCAGGTTTGTCGTCGTCTTTTTCAAATCGCTTGCTCTGGCTCGAATATGTAACGCTTGATGGACAAGTCTTCCGTTGTTGACATTTTGTTAACGTGTGAATAAAAATGTTCTTTGAAACTATAGTAATCGTATATCTCTTATCAAACTACAATAATGGCTGAACGCGGGGAGTTGAACCGACCGTGAACTCAGCGACCTGGAGAGCGGGCGGGGAAAGACGCAACTCCTTTTTATTTAAAGGAGACGCTTCAAATCAGGTTGCTCACAGAAGCACATCAGAAAAGGGGTAGAAAAGGGGCCTGTTGAGCTATAATAATGAGGAATTCAGACCCAAGCATTGCAGTTATGCTTTATATAGACCACAAATGTATGATTTATAAGTAAAAATGAATGATTTAAAAGTACGATATGTACCCTTTAAAGGTAGGTGATTTATTGAGCTTTTTTTTTTTTGTTATACTGGTTGAAAGTCTCTTCACATCCTCATAGCAGTAGAAGGCGTAGGACCATAAAATGTTTGTCCAATCATTGCATTCGATCTTGCATGTCAACTTATGAATTTAAAAAGCTCCGGCTTCGAGCACATGCTCGCGCAGGCATCACACATCATCAGTACATTTTCTGCTATGCAAAGTTAAACGGACGTCAGTCACTGAGCACCGCTGACAAAACAGCAGCCACCTTTTACAGTTCCTCCTGATCCAAAACAGTGAGCATATGCTGCATTCACTCTATAACTAACTATATTTGCAAGAGATGGAAACCTGTGACTCGAATTTATGCGTTTCAATGGCCGCGCTATCAACGGCAAAATGAATCTGCAACAGTCAGGTGGTTCAGGTTAGTGCTCTTTAGGTTGTTTATGTTCATTATTATTCTAATGTTATGTGCTTTGAGACATGAGTTAGTTTAACACCGTTTCTTGTCTTGTGACGCTTTGCAGACTCTGCTGTGTGCGTTCATGTGTTTTGAAGATGCCGTGGAGGCACTCTGAAGGGAGGGTTGGATCTCAGGCTTTCAAAGCTAGCTTGAAATTGCTAGCCTCTCCGAAAATTGCCTAACCTACCTTTAAAGACAGTTGCATAAAGGTATTTTCCCCCCATATGTGTGTTAAGGTAAGGTTTAGGTTTATTTTCCATACTGCCACCAATAAGAGAGGTTGATGATCAAGCAGGACCAAGGTCTTATAATGGTGAATCAGTCCAAGGTAGACACTGAGGGAGATTTATTCAGGGGCACTGACATTTGGTCTATATATTGCTGATAACAGTGAAGACCCTGGAAACTGCACACAGCAGCAGATGATGAATGGAGCGTCTGACCGTAATCACTTATCTCTTCAGCCTCTTCTTCTCCTCCTCCTCTTATATGTGACAGGAGTACCATCTCCGTTTTGCCTCTTCCTGACTAAATATTCACCGTCTATTCAAGATCTCCTTATCTTGGCAGCAATGAATCACACAACAAGCATTTTGAACCATTTATTGGAGTAGGAATTCAGTTGAATCAGGGTGTTGATAACAATAATACAAATACTCTACTGAAGGAGTGTACTGGGTCAGTGTTTGTAAGGAAAATAATATACTGTGAGCATGGTTGGACATTGAGTGTACTCATATTTGATGGGTTTTTTTGGGGACAAATGGTGGCTATTGAAGTCAATGCAAGATTTGTCATTATGCCAGTGAGAGAGTGGTTCTGTTTTTGATCAAAACAATAGTAATATCATTATTTATGTATGTTTTATTTAGGGCTGTCAAACGATTAATCGCGATTAATCGCGTCCAAAATAAAAGTTTGTGTTTACATAATATATGTGGGCGTAGTGTGTAGAATTATTTTGTATATATATATAGAGACACATGCATGTATATATTTAAGAAAAATGTGTTCTTAATATATCAAACATTTATATGTATACATAATATTAATTATGTATAAATATATATAAAGTATATACTTTCAGATTTTTATTAAATATATACAAGCATGTGTGTGTATTTATATATACAAAATAATTATACACACTACGCCCACATATATTAAGTAAACACAAACTTTTATTTTGAATGCGATTAATCGCGATTAATCGTTTGACAGCCCTATTTTTATTATTAATATTATTCATTTTTACTTTTTAAAAAGCCATAGGCTTTTAATGGCAGATTCCCATTTTGACAACTTAGCCCATTTAAATAGACAATGTTTTTTTTAATGTGTTTTCTGGACAGAAACATTAGAAATTTTGCAACCTTGGAATACTCACTGGAAGTGTGACAGCTATTCATGGTATCATGTAGGCCATCTTAAGAAAACGGATGCATGAAATAAACAAAAAAGGCACTATTCCCATATCACAATTATATGGCAAATGAAACACATTTTGATATTTGTTGTGCAAATATAAATAAGTGCACGGGGTTGTGTTGTGAGAAAGCCCATCGTACTGTTAGGGCATATTCGTCATCGGCAGGGCAGTCTTGCTCCCCGCAGAGGATGAATAAATCCATTTTTAATGACAGTTGCTTGTAACTAATAATCTTCGCTGCAGCAGGTACGACATAGCATATGGGTTGAGAAAGCTATAGGGACGATTGCTTCAGCCACTGGATGGGTTTTAGAAAAGCAAGGTTAAGGTTGACTGGAAAAGAAGCCCATTTCTCAATGATAAACAGACCTCATCCTTTTTTATTTTGCTGTATCGCCTGAAAACAATTACAAAAATAAAGCTCACAGTGGATCAAGGCTATACTCACACACACACAATAATCAAGAATATATTGATAACTGACGTAAGTTTTGTAAACTTTTTCTGCTAAGGCAACTAAATAAGATGATGCACTTCATATTGCAGCCCATGATTATATTCACAGTGGCACCATTTATATCTGAAATTCTAGCTGACCGTGGCTAAACCTAATCTGTAATGGCTTGTAAACTGCCATCTATTCTGTATGTAGCAATCGGCTGTGTGGTTTTGGCTGCAAGAATGTTTGTTCTATCTCAGAGGGATTTTCACACTCCACCAGACACAAAATCTCTATAGATTCTCATTGAAATGGGAACCTGGAGGCCGGCGCTCTTCATTTACCACCACAGCCCCCACTTCACTGCTTTCCCCCATACCTACTTTCTCTTATAGTTTGAGCAATAGGAATCACTTCCAGATGAAATGAAGGAACGGCTTGACACAGTTCGCTTTAATGGGGTGACAAAATGAATCACGACTCCTCCAAGTATCCATCACGACCAAAAAGGTGACCACAAATGATCTGTGAACCACTATATATTGATTACCCGTGTACTACAAGTGTCGGATTTAATGTTCAAAAGGGCGCATTGGACAGCTGCAGCCTTAACTCTTCTTTGATAGATTTTAATGGTGAAATATTGATTTCTGTCTGGTCAAGGTCTACTGGTAGGGGCCAAAGTCATTTGTTGGGCAGAGCTGGACACCCGGTTTGCGAGTCACAATCAATCATGTTGGCACAGTGCGCCAAAAAAAGGGAAGAAAGGGAAGAAAAAAAATATGTGGAAACGCGTGGACCAAAATACGATTCCCTCCCCGTACTAGTTTCACCGCGGCTCTCCTTTATCGTCGGGGAAATAAAAGGAAATATGAGCGCGATGTCAGTTTATTGAGTGGAGAGGCTCGGGCAAATTGCACATGACGTTGGGTAGGTGGAGTGGCTCGTGAGTGAAAATGAAGGTGTGGAGAGAAAAAGGAGAGAGAAAAGGAGCGACTATGTTTTATTTAAACATCCTTCGGGAGACTACAGGCTCAGGTAATCTGTTGTGTTACAACTCAGTGC
This sequence comes from Cyprinella venusta, assembly GCA_038021265.1. Lineage (NCBI taxonomy): Eukaryota > Metazoa > Chordata > Actinopteri > Cypriniformes > Leuciscidae > Cyprinella > Cyprinella venusta. The sequence goes on from CM075866.1 coordinate 36,705,119, forward strand.
CCCGTTCCCCTCCATCCGCCGCGATAACAGCGAGCGCCTAATAGGAACCCATCAATCACAATAAGCTTCCAATTTCGCCCGGTGTCTCTACACTCTCAGCCACTGTTTAACGTGCTCTAATAACGGTGATAACATACTTCTATAGCCGCAGATAGCGACCCGAGCTCATCCGAGAGGTCATTTACCTCGCGTAGATTAAACAGTGGTGAAGTCAGCATCTCTTTTAACTGGAGAATAATATACGAGGAGGAAACTGACAAGATTTTGAGAAGAGTGACGCAAAAACCCAAAAAAGTACAACATAGAGTATCCTTGAGAGAGGGCGAAAGTACACAGATGGAAGCGCGAGATCTGATTGTGATTATGTTGCTTACCTAATGATTTTTGCTCCACTGGTTTGCTCGATTGCACTGGTTGGGGAAAGGCAGTCTATTAGGGTGTCAAGGTAACTGGAATCGTATTTAGCCCCTCTCTCTCTTTCTCACTCTCTCATCTTAACCCTGCAAGATGAGCCTCCACGGTGAGAAAGACCTACTAGAAGAGATAAATGTATAGTGGCTGCGGTAGTGGCGTGGTAATGAACATGCCACATTAACTAGCCCGCACCGTCAAAGAGCGCTAATTACAATCTTTATAAGATGTGGTGACATTAGGTCAGCCAGGGAAAAGGCCTTCTGGTATTATAATCCGGTAGAAATTTTTTTTCTCCTAAAATGCCCTTTTGGCAGATTTTAGAAAATGAAATGCATTTAAGATAGTCCTAAATTTTAGGTCTGGCTACTTATTTTTTATGTTGAATATGCGTAGTTTTGTGTCGGATAGTGTGCCGTGGTGCTCCAAGGGACATAATATACGGTCAAATTAAAAGGGCATAGACTACAATTGATTGTTTCGCTCCAACACGGCAACCTATAAAAGTTATATTCTCAGTTAGCCTATACAATAAAGTGCTTTTGAAGAAAAACTGTTTTCAGGCTTTCAAATTCCTTCAGTGCACAATATTTGAATTTTCCAAAGCTTTTCCGCCACGTGGCAATAAACACAAATATTGCTTGAATTACCCAATCTTTTAATTTTTACAGTGTATGACAGCGAGATTTCTGGAACTGTTCTTCTGGCACAGGTTCTAAATCAACGCTGTATTTGGATGATGAGGTTTAGCTTTCTACTTTTCTCTGAATCCCCAGGAGGTGGCGCACACTCACTTATTTACAGAAAGTCATGCTCGGTCCCTTCGTTCTTGCACTTGTGCAGATTCACCCGTGCATGTTCATGACTAAGGTGACTCGCAACTTGCATGCTGCGTTCAGCAGACAGTCATGCATAGGCTAGACCATGTGTGTCTGAGGAGAAACACATTTGCGTTTAAAATCGCTTTTCTTGTTTTTAATTGATTTATATCAGTTCAATTTGTTTGCTTTGTATCATGGTTTTTATAAGGATTTAGCTATACATGCTTATATTCCAAGTTTACGCAAAAAGATCGACTCTTTATGAAATTAATAGTTGTGAAATGATTTACACAAACAAATAAAATGTATAAATATGTTGACATTAAAATTAGCTGTTGATCATAAAACATAAATTGTAGAATGTTGCACAATTTTGCAGAATGGATTTTTAATACTAGATAATAAACGATTTTAAAAATTTGTTTTTTTAGATGTTCAAATTTAGTTTTAAAATACGAAGAATTTATTGCCGATGAGTTAATATTAATAGGGGCCTATATGGTTTCAGTTAATAATGCGTTAATATATGGACATCAAGGTTTGTTTTAGCCTATTTTAATATATATATATATATATATATATATATATATATATATATATATATATATATATATATATATATATATATATATATATATATATATATACTTTATTTTTACGTATAGCAAAAGTTAATGAAAATGTTGGCTAAGTGTCACAATTTTCAAAAGAGGAAAAACTACATGTAACTCAAATATTTGTCAGCTTAAGGCTATTTTTTTTTATTTTTTTTTACCAAACCCAGTTTACACCATCTCGGCCATGTTAAGGTCTAATTATATTTCAGATAGACTGATCAAGCAGAAGAGATGTTTGTCTGGCCTTGCCTCAGGCACACACCACCCTCTTCAGAGAATTTTACAAATGTCTTCACTTTTTCACTTAGCTATATACGCTGAACCGTGTTTGGATTTTCTGCTCTTTTTTTAATTTTCTTTCTTTGGCCTCGTGTCATGCATGGAATGGTGAGTTTGGGAAGCGCATTTTTGTTTACATTTAATAGTAAGCGTATATATATATATATATATATATATATATATATATATATATATATATATATTGCATGACAAAAAGAACGTTAGTCTATTTATTAAACTTGTTATAGCCAACGTATTTTTGCAAAGAAATATGATTATATAAAATATGTTTTGTAGCCAACATTTTATATTTCAATTTATTTAAAAAAATGAATTAAATAATAGGCTACATTTAATAATCTTTCCATGCATTCAAGTAAATGAGAATGAACAATGGCACGGAAATTTGAACTTCTCTCGTCTCCCTTCGTGTTATGTTAATTAATCTGTTTGCCATTTAATTTAGAAATGAATCTACAAGCTATAAAATGATATCACTGCTTGTCATATAAAAAGAGCGCTCAGAATACCTCATTAACAGGCGGTGGTTGTAACTGAGGAAAGATGGACTTCCTATTGCTGTCCTATATCCATTGTGAACCTTACTAATGCCCTGGGCCTGTCAGTCAACGATTTGATCATGAGTCATGTTGTCTACAGAACAATACAAGAGTCATGTTAGGATCTCCCCCAACAGAGGTTTTTAGCTCTAGTTCATGGAAATCGCATTACATATTAAAATTTAGGTAATTATGCACTAGGTAATTATGCACACAAAAGGAGGTGAAGGAGGAAAATATCAGCATTGAATTGTATGTGTTAAATAAGTTATTGAATATATAATTGTATATTATAAAAATAACAGAATACAAAATATATAAAAAATAAACAGAAGTGATATGAAATTATTTCTTATAGCCTATATGTTTTATGCTGTGTGTTGATTCAGGTTCTAAAATACGCTCCACATTTGCTGTGTTCTTGTATGTGTGTTGCTTAACATAAATCTTGATATCTGTGTTTTGCAGCTTAATAGCATAAAGTAAAAGAGAGAAAAAAAGTTCTGTCTGCTAAGCGGGTTCTACACATCAGTGTGAGGACTTTGTTTGGCAGAACAATGCTTGCAGTCACACTTGAGAAAGCTGATCGCTGTAGCATGGGTGCACCGGGAGGCCCACAGCCTTCAGAATCACTGGGATATCACACACACAGATGCTACATAAATACAAGAACACACTCTGAAAAAACCCTCAATGCTCACTAGATATTAGATTTAAATATATGAATCCAAAACATTTATTTGTAGTAAAAATAAATAAATAATAGAATCTATTTAAATGTCAAATTAAAAATTAAGGATGCATGTCCACTGCAGAATGCACACCAATTAGAATCAAAACTATAGTAATATTTAAATGTCTGCATGTGCTAGTGTACTTCTATGATAAGTATTGGGTAATACAAGTACGACTTAAGGTTAGGTTTAGGGGTAGGTTCAGGGTTAGTATACCCACACTGTAAAAATATATATATATATATATATAAATAAATATGTTCATGATTTGTAATCACAACATTTTTTTTCTTTTGTCAAATCAACTTAAATAATTGATGTAGTTCAGATAACATAATATTTTGAGTTTTTGATGATTAAATCAATCTCTTTCATTGTATTAAGTCAATTTTTCCATTTACAAAAAAAATTTAAGGCAACCAGTTACTTCATTTATGTTAAACTAACAATATTTTTTTTTACAGTGAGTCATTTTAATTACTATAATAAATACATAGTGTATGGGAAACAGGACTGTAAAATTAAGTGCTACCATTTAAATCATTTCATACAATGCACTTATTGTGTATGATTTTACATTGTACATGCATTTAATAAAAATACTTAAATTACAGCTGTGATTAATTTTTTGTAATAACAACTTCACTTTTTACCCGCATCCCACCTCAATAGCAGTAAAAAGGGTTAGAACACACTAAGTATTAACTACTCTGTACTTCAAAAAACAGTGTTTAAAGACACCTAATAATAGTGTGACACAAAATATATTTTTTTGAGGTGTGATTGTTTTTTTTGTTGTTTTTTTTTTGTACTTGTTGTTTGCCTGACAAAGACCTTTCGGTTGAAATGTTGTATATTTTAATAAATTGATTGTTAGGAGCAGCAGTGTGGCAATTTTTTTATTTATTTTTTATTTTTATTTCTATTTCTTTATCTGATCGAGCACCTGCCTAAAGTTTCGGGATGTATGCATATTCATCCACTTTTTTTTTATTCCACACAACATAATTGCTAATTAATATTTATCTGCAAAGTTCGGTTGTTTCATTATTTGCTCGGACCTATAGAGTTATTTATGGCGATGTCAACTTTGCACGTGGACAAATATAGTGTATTTTATTTTCCGAAAATCCCCTAATCACTTCTCCACACTCATGGTGGGATTCTGTGTATTTTGTTGTATATTTTTGGTTACTATTGCAGAGCAGGACAGCTGTGACCAAACTCTATCATATGTGGACCACATCCATCCTAATGGGGTTAGGGAGATGGAAACGGACAGTTAAAAGACAATGGATGGATTCAGCATTAAGTGCAAGCGAAGCATGTGGGATAGTCATTATAGCATGATTTGCAGTGTTGACATCCATATAACCTCTATGATGCTGCAGTCATGGAGGTCTAGTGAGGGAGTTAGATCAAAAACACAGGTCCTGGATAGATAATGTGAACCACTCCACTACCAGACTTTCTCAAACATCATTAGTCTTCAGACCGTGGGCCAAATGTAACCTTTTGGTATGGTTGACTTTCTGTACTGTATAGCGTCTGTCCAGAGATTCTGTTTAGCCAGGGATTGTTTTAGAACTGAACAGGCTTTTGTATTCTCATTGTAAAGATAATTTGCCAGTGGTTGTGCAAGATGACTACGATCAATATCAGTCCTTAATCTTTTAACTGTATTTCATGTAACATGTGCTGCGGCTCTCCTCCTCAAGCATTAACTTTAAAGGTGTAGTTCGGTTTGAAATTAATTTTTGATATGTTTTAGCTTACCTCAAGGGCATCCAAGATGTAGGTGTCTTTGTTTCCGCAGTAGTTTCAATTTTGATATTTTTAGGTCAAACCGTTCTTGTCTGTCAGTCATATAATGCAGGTCTATGGTCACCACCTCAAAGAGCATGCACAGAGAAGTCCAAATTAAAAATGGTTTACTGACTCATAAATGTAAGTACACATTGATGGCCTAAGACATGAAACGAGCGGTTTGTGTGAGAAAACGAAAAGTATTTATATCGTTTTTACCTCTTGTAACCACGTCCAAGTGATCTGAGGGCAGGGTCGCTTTGGTCTACGCAAGTGCCGGAAGTGATTTCTCGTGCATGTACGTCACTCATCGTTAATACAGAGATTTCAGAAGTGTTGCCCTTCACTGTGAAGATCTAAACATATTTAGATATTCAGGAAATCGCAATGGAAGATGATATCGATATATCAACAGACAACGTTGAATTTTTTTCTGCAACCCCACGAAAGATCACTTGGACGTGTCTGTGGTTACAAGAGGTAAAAACGATATAAATACTGTCGTTTTCTCACACAAACCGCTCGTTTTGTGTCTTTGGCCATCAATGTGTACTTACATTTATGAGTCATTAAATCATGTTTAATTTGGACTTCTCTGTGCATGCTCTTTGAGGTGGTGACCATAGACCTCCATTATATGACTGACAGACAAGAACGGTTTGACCTAAAAATAACAAAATTGAAACTACTGTGGAAACAAAGACACCTTCATCTTGGATGCCCTTGAGGTAAGCTGAAACGTACCAAAAATAATTTCAAAGTGAACTATCCCTTTAAGATTTGTCATGGACTTTGTAATATCAGTGACTTCGATTCAGCACAATCACCTGATTCATCATCTTGAGGGCCAGTAGAGGTGGACGACCAACACCCTGAATGACACTAATGCAAGAATGCACAAGTTGTTGTCGAACAACTCCAAAGATTGTTTATTATAATCTCACATTTATACTTATTGATGAAACGTTTGTTTATAGAACAGATTAAGATCTTGAACTCTAGGGTCAATGTTTGTTGGCAATTTCTTTATGATGAGAAGGAATGTGTGTGTATTCAGGATAGATTGTATAGGGATCACATCAGTCGGAGTGTGTTGTATTGTTATTTTTGATGCCGGTCAATGTGCTTTAAGGTGCTTGTAGTTCAAGAAAACATATGCAGCTAGCCTATGTCACTGTCCTTGTTATATATTTTACATGTTACCATAGTAAGTTACAGTAAATTATAGATAATTACATGCTAACCTGAAACCAAGCCCTTATTATACATTAAGTACATGTGTTGTTATTACTCAGTACTTAAATGTATAGCAAAACTGTAACAAAAACACCTTAAAAATGGGGTAAACATAATAAACACAAAATATTTCTTTAAAGGAACCAATAAAACAATTCAATTATATTTTAGCTTGAACTTTATTTTACAGTACCTGCCCTTTGTGTACTTGGTAAGGTCCTTAAAAGATAAAGATAAAGATAGCATATTGTGATAAAGTTAATTGTTTTCTATAGTATAATTATGGGATTATGGAAAATAATGAACTTTATCACATTATGCTAATTTTTTTTGAGAAGGACCTGTACATGGGTTATCATTAGGTTCAGGGTTAGTACCTAGTTAGCAGTGTATATTCTAAATTGGTCAAAGTTGAGCTTTTTTTTTTAGCTATGAATAACAGTAACACATTAAGATCTGATCAGGAAAGTCTAGAAATCACCTTTGATTGTACTGTCAGTTGTTGACATTTTCTTGCTACTATCAACCATGGTTGCAGGGTCAAGATGATTTGCACATTTAAAATGTTTTATATGTGCATTTTAGCGTTCCGTTTGCAGGAAGCTTGATTATTCAGATGAAGCTGGATGATGGAGTGCGCCGGGGCAGTGTTGGTGTGATGTGGGTGGGTGGCGCCCCTCATGTTAGGGTTAATAGGAGGGTAGGAGGCATCACAAGCAGGTTATCTCCCATAAGCCACCGCCTACGGCTTTAGTCGTCACCATTTACAGCCGTTTAACCCTTAACCTGCAACACTGGGTCAGCTGACAGAGAGAGACTAATGGATTTATTCAGATGAGTCGCTCTTGCCTACTTAGAGCAATTGTTGAAATGGTATGAATATGTGTTTGCGATTCAATTCTCTTTAAATATACAGTATTGCTTGTGCATTTTATTTAATATGATATCACATAGCAAGTCAGGGTGATTATTGTATTTTTTTTATAATGTAATCATTCACGCATTTTGTTTCTAAACATTACAGGACTGACACATTTTATGATGTTATGTATTACACACGCACCTTAAAGGACATTAATGTATTATTAATAATAATAACAAGTATTCATAATTATAATAACTATTATTAATAATTATTATTAACATCAATGTAAGTAAATTAATTATTTTCTTAGTCCACAAGTTTTACTACAAGAACTAAATAGAAATATGATTGTAGTTTTTTAATTGCTATATCTTTAAAAGAAATAATGTTAAATTATTAATATAATAACAATAATATTAATAATATGTTAATTTAAATGCTCATCCTGTGGCCCCCTGAGCCCCGGCCTTGGTTGCAAACATGTTTTAGAGGTCTTAAATATACGTTTTGTGAGAATTTATTACTTCTTAAAGGTTCAGTATTTATATAGTCAAAATTAAATAATCAGCTGATGTTTATTCATACGTTATTTGTGATTTATTGATTTATTCTTGTCACTGTAAAAAAATATTGTTGGTTTAACATAAAAAATCTAGTAACCTGGTTGCCTTAAAATTTTAAGTTGATTGAACTGGAAAAAGTGAGTTAATACAATGAAGGAGATTGATTTAATCACCAGAAACTCAAAATAATAAGTTATCTGAACTAAATAAATTATTTAAGTTGATTTGACTAAAGAAAAAAATGTTGTGATAACAAATCTTAAAAATATATTTTTTACAGTTATATATTTATTTATTTATTATTTTTAACTATCCAGAAATGCTTGTAATGGGGATGTTTTTTATACACACAAATATTTGAACCCTGACTGACACATTTTGACCATGGCAAACAAGTACATTAATAACCAGGCGAACACATCTCTGTAGTGATGCCTGTCTTGACATATACATGCATCCTCAGTGTTTGTGAAAGATGTTGGAGATTACAGAGGGACCATGTGTCTGTGTACCGTCTGGATCCCCGTGACTTAAGTGTAGCGCACAACTGACATTACTCTTACAGAAGAGGTTAAAACTCCAGCCCGAATGCTAAATCGAGAGAGGCTTCGAAATCCACAGTCTTAGCATTCCACGGCGCAGTATGTACAGGCTGACCTTAGACAATATATTGAGCGGATGTCAGGGCAGAAACCACGGCTGAGCACCCCTCTTTGAACGGCAAAGATTTTAAAGGTATAGTCTTGACAGATTATATCAGGATGATTGATAATAATGCTCCTCATAGTTTCTCACACAAACTCACTACCTCATGTTGTTTCCTCAGTAGAGTCTGATATGAAGAAAATACAAATTTGACAGCTGAGGGTTCAGATTTGTGTTACAACACAATTATTGTTTTTGAAATGATCACCAAGGCTACATTTATTTGTTAAAAAATAAAGTAAAACAGTAAAAAAAAATGCAATTTAAAAGAATTGTTTAAAAAGTAATTTATTGATGCAAAGCGTGATCATTACTCCAGTCTTCAGTGTCACATGATCCTTCAGAAATCATTCTAATATTTAGTTATTGGTTATTATCAGGTGACTGGTTGTTGAAAATGATGCTGCTTAATATGTGTTATCTTTTGTAACATTATAAATGTCTTTACTGTCACTTTTGATCAACTTAATGAATCCTTGCTGAATCATTTCTTTCTTTTTTTATCTATTTATCCACAGTATTTATTTTTTAATCTTAAATACCCACAGTTTTGAATGGTAGTGTATCACGGTTTCCACAATAATATTAGCTTTGCCATCACAGGAATAAATTACATTTTAAAATATATTAAAATAGAAAACAGTCATTTTAAATTGTAAGGTTTCCTTGGTGTGCATAAGGGTTTCAAAAACATTATAAACTTGACTAGTGTTTGCTCATACAACTTTTAAAGGAGATATTGACATTACACACATCATGTGAATTATTATATCTTTGGGTGAATTCAGCATTTTTTTTTTAAGAGAATAATTATGTAAACCCTGACAAAGGGAAAATGAGGAATCTTATCTGCGTTAGTGTCTCCCAGTGCAGACCGAAGGGGACCTGGTATCCCCTAACAGATAGAAAGGTGAAGGGGGTGCAAAGGGAATAGACTGATTTTGATGTCGAATGAGAAGCGACCGGGATGCTACTGCTGAGAACGGAAGCGCGCACACACACATGCACACACATCCCGTCTGTCTTTAGAAGAGACCTGCCACATAATTAAAAAGATAAACTCTGTGATCACTAGCCTGGAGATAAGGGTCCTGTGAGAGGGGTGGGTATAACACACACACACACACACACTCTCTCTCTCTCTCTCTCTCTCTCTCTCTGCAGCAGTCATTGTGTTTACACATTTGTAATATAGCCGAAATGAAATATGCTGTCACAGATATATTAATTTCATTAAATATTCATATAGGCATAATGACAAATGTTATTAGTATTGGCTATTAGAATAAACATGTTGCTTAATATTCATCCGTTACAATCATAAGTGAATTCCCTTGCCTCTGCGAAACATATGCACGTATGAAAATGACTGAATTACTGAAGAATTGGCTTCTAGGGGAAGAAAGTTTATAGGCATCATAAAGTTTCCAAGACCATAAACTAAATCACAACATAAAGTTGTGATTGCAGCAGGCACTGGTAATCAAGCTTTGCTCTAGGTCTCCCCTTTTGCTTACATTTTGTTCCCAGTAATATAAAATATTAGAAATAGAAATACCCCATAAAGAGAGAAAAGTGACTATATATATATATATATATATATATATATATATATATATATATATTAGATTCAAATTTGTCAAAAAACAGCTTTCCAATGAAAATGGTCATTAATGTCACAGATTTCAATAACTTCACTCAAAAAAATTGTATGTTGGCTTTAATTTTATTTCATCAACAGGTTCCACATAACTGGGTTATGTTAAACAAACATATTTTGTTCATGTAACTTCAGCATCATGAAATTAAGTAATTTAAACCGACCCAATTTAAGTAATCTCAACGTGGATTTTTAAAGGCTTCCTGACAAGATTCAGTTTTTTTATATTCATTAATCCATTATTAATGGATTTAATTAAACACTTAATTAAATTGATAGTCTATAGCTAGCTACTTTATAGCAGTAGCACATATTAGCATCTTAAATGCTAAGTTTTACATGTTCCTTCAATCAAAGCAATAGAAAACAGTGAAATCAGTCGACAACCAAACAAAATGCTCCACTATTCTCCACAATGGTAACCCACTGTAAATTAAATGGTTCTAATAATTCCAATGTAATTTTACATTAAACACAATTACACAAGCCTTCGCTTTTTCTAAATTTCTGAAAAAAGATAAAATAACACTTAATTTTAACATTTATTCTCTCTTAATTCAACCATATGCAAAGCATGCTGGGAACTAACAAGCACCGCCCAGTCTCAGTTTATGCAACACAAATGAATCATGGAATCCAACACAAACGGGTTGAACAAACTTAAATTGTACATTTAAGCTGATTGAACACAATCAAATTAAGTTCAGGCAAACTGGCAGTTGTCTCGCACTATACAGTCACCCGCAGGATGAGGATGTATGAAATTTTTTACTTAACATAAATGGATTGTGTTCAGACAACGCGTTAAGATTTTGTACTGTGGCGAAATAATTCACTTAAATGCGTCTCTGTAACACACATTGTGTATTGTCGTGTAATTTATACGCCAATAAATTTATAATTTATATTTTACATGCATATGAGACGCAGTTTTTCGCATGCATTTGATACACAGTTCATTTGCGTATAATACACACGCACCACACATACGACAATTACACGACAATAAACATGCATGCTATAAAGACGCGTTTAGTGTGATCGGGTTGCATAATTAAAAAAACCATTTCAAGTCACCCCCCCCCCCGCAATTATTAGCCTATAAGTAAGCTAAAAATAAATCCATTATGTAAAGTGCACAACCTTCCTAGTTCACTTTTTTGAGTGTTGCTTGTGAGATGCATTATTTTTGGAGTCAATTTCAATATTTAAATGAGTGTACACACTGACTTACCATATAGAGCTGTGATGTATTAGTTGTCTAGCCTTTTTCCAATTATAGTTGCAGACTGACTGGTATTTGTATCGGATCCCAGTTTATGTTGGCACAGTTTGGTTTAGTTGGTGCATTTCAGACCTCGCTATTATGCTTCAGCAAAACACATGACGTATTCTACGCTGATTCGGATTTGGAAAGGTGTTGGCCTGTTCTAAAATGAATTCTGTGTGCAAAAGTAGAGGGAATGTGGATCCTTCTAACACACAGATAAGGACCGCCTCTGGCCTGTCTCTCTGTACATGTATTGTCTGTGGCTTTAACCCTGCTGTGAGGTGTCAGGGTTTATCAGCAGCTCTGAGGCCCTCTCCACATCTCCTCACTGACTGACACACACAAGGGCTTTTAATACTTCACCCTTATTAACACAAGCGCTAATAGTATTGATAACGGGGAAGAGAGGAAGAGTGCTCGCAATAAGGGCATCTGTCATTGTCTCTCTCTGCAGGCCGCAGAATCTGTTTTGGTGCATTAATTCAATCGCATTATTGCGGCGAAAGTCACAGATATAATGGATTTGTGCAGTCTAACAGAAAATGGCTTTTTAAAATACACACAATTAGGTGAAAGTCAGTCTGGCCCGCATATCAGCATAATGGGGAACGGGGAAAGGTTTTAATATGCCAACATACGGGGGTTAACTGCACGCTCCGATTTATTATATCCAGGTACAAGGTTAGTTGGGTATTGAAAAAACATTATTGATTTTAATCTCTGTGTTTAGTGCATTATCTTTAGTAATTGAACCTGTTTTACTTTTTTTTACTTTTCATCCGATACTTTCAAATTAGGATTGTACTGCTAGTAGCCAAGATGATTTTCTATTGTAACAATGCTATCTAAATATATAATGTTGGAATTTAGTTGGACGATTCAAAAAATAGCTTTCTTTAATTTCTGAATTGTTCATTTGAAACATTCTCAAAGTCAAACTGCACCTTGTCTCACCACTAACAAAGAGCAGTTGTTTAATAAAGCATCCGAAATGCTCACATGCCGTAGCCCAAACTATTATGAGGCTCCTCTATGAAAGTGCAAACTCAGCCATGAATATTGCATTTCTAATAATACCGTACACGCACAGTTGCACAAATACACATATACACACTCTCACCCTGACACACAAACACAGGCGCACAAACAGAACGCGACGCACTTTGCAGTTTTATTGCCCGATGCATAATCTCTTATTTACGCGGCTGTTGAGGTGTGTCCTCCACAGTCCGTTGCTCTTCGACTGACAGGCTGCACCTCTTTACCCACAATGCAGTGGTAAATTCAGGACCAGGCAGCTGTCTCCTCTGTTAACCTCTCTCTTTTCTCCTTGCAAGACTTGCAAACACTTTATACTCCTACACGAGGGAAGATAATCAGAATGTGGAGATAATGCACACACAATTCTGAAGGGAACAAAATAGGGATAGGTCGATGTTAGTAGTGACTCAAATAAGGTTTTGAGTCAAAAGTTCAATTACACTCAGTATTCTCAGTTTTCGTTGTATGGTTTTGTATTTCTAACATCTATATTTCAACTCTATTAAATTAAATTATTAAAAAATGATCTGACAAAAAAATCATATTTTTATTAGTTTTTTGGCATAAAAAAATTACAATGACATGCATCATGCATTCTGTCAAGGTCAATGACATTTTTTTACAGCAAGTTGTTTCATTTTAAATGTCGAAAATGTATTCTAGTATTATTCTAGTAATTTTGTAGTTATTTAAATATACACTCTACAAATTGCTGGGTTGTTTTAACCCAACTTTGGGTCAAATATGGATAAACCCAGCCATTGGGTTTTGTTTTAATTACATTTTTAACCCAATGTTTGGATTTGTCCATATTTGACCAAAAAACCCCCACATTTTTAGAGTGTGTATTGATGTGTGCATGTATATTGATGTGTGCATATTAATATGTATGCATACAGTACCCTATATATATATATATATATATATATATATATATATATATATATATATACTGTATATGTATGTATGTGTGTGTTGAATCACGATTAATCGCATCCAAAATGAAAGTTTTTGTTTACATAATGTGCACTGTGTATAATTACTTTATATATATATATATATATATATATATATATATATATACAAACACACATGCTTGTATATGTAAAAAAAATCATGTATATACTATATACTGTAAATATATTCATATATAATTTATATTATATATAAATATAAATATTTTATACTGTATATAAAAATATTTTTTTCTTAAATATACATGCATGTGTGTGTATTTATATATATATATATATAGTAATTATACACAGTAATTATTATATATATTATATATATTGCATACATAAGTAATTATTTACATATATTATGTAAACAAAAACTTTAAATTTGGATGTGATTAATCGCGATTAATCGTTTGACAGCCCTAATATATATATATATATATATATTACAGTGACATGCATTCAGTCAGTAAAGTGTCATCTGTTTTAAAATGCTATATATATATATATATATATATATATATATATATATATATAGGTTGATATATATGTGTGTGTGTGTGTGTGTGTGTGTGTGTAAATGCATTTTTTTAACGGTTTGATGTTTTATAATTGTTTTATTTTTTGTTGAAAAGCCTTTTCAGTTTGGCAGTTTACCAGCTATTATTGCATGTTGTCACAAAAGGTCACGGTGGGACAATGTTCCTGAACAGCAGTGGAAATGTGCAATCGCTTTTTCCTGACTTTAGGATACGCATCTGTAGGCCCACAAACAGCCTTAGAGACATTCATTGGAGTAGACAACATGCCCTAGCTTTAGTTAAGAAATCAGCCTGAATCATTTTAAGGATATTTCGATGCGTCTAATAAGGCCTTTTGAAACACATGCTCGCACTCACACACAAACACAGACACACACTTGCTGGCGTCTCATACATGACTCGTCTTTCTTGGGGCTGGCCCGCTTCTGCTTTTATCTGACCCCCCCTATCAGGAGTAATCCGGCTTAGCTAACTTAATGATGCCACTTGTGCTGTGCCGAATGCGACGGCGAACTCTATAAATTGCATCCATTAAAATGCAAATCCACCCTTGTCCAGAGTGCAGGGCCCTGACACAAAAGTGAGGGAGTCAAACCGTGCTCCCCCTTCTGTCGGCGCGCCTCTTCCCACAAGGAACAAATACCCCAGCGATAACTGATGCTCCGATTATCATTCCTCTGCCATATTGCGGATGGAATGAACCCAGTGTGAAGGAGAGGAGGAAGAAAAGAAGCGGAAAAAACTGGCCCCCGTTTCATTTTCAGAGATTTATAATTTTTTTTGTTGTTGTCAGGAAATGAACAAATGGTTATCAATGTAACGAGGGAATCTTTCTTATCGGCTTGCCAGGTTTTTCGTACTGATACTCTTTGCAGCGTATTCCACAGGAAATGAATTTCTTCCTGTGGGCGACTGCTCTTTCTTTCCTCTTTTTCTATTTTTTAACCCTCTTCTTGCATCTTTGCAATTCTACCTGGCTTTAAAAACTGTTTTTTTTTCATAATGGTATTAAAGAGCTAAGTCGGCTTAAAAAATATTAAGTTCTGGATATTAAGATGGATCACAAAGCAACAGAGCAGTTCAATTCATATAGTAATTTGTCGTTTCCTTTCCAGTTTGTGATGCCCTCAGTTGGCATCTGTGTACTTTTATTGTGGTTTATATACAGTATGTCTGGGCTGTGTATATGTGTGTGTGTTTACTTGTGCGGTGATTTAAGCTTTCTGTTCCATTGTGTCAACTTGCAGGCTTATTTAAATCCAATGAGGAAAAAACTTATTGTGGTGAATGGCGATACTAGGCTATTTATCACACTTTTTCCTTATTTCTGAAAATCAATTTCTAGACACAAATCTTAAAGGGATAGTTCACCCAAAAATGAAATTTCTGTCATTAATTACTGACCATCATGTCGTTCCGAACACGTAAAACTTTTGTTCATCTTCGGAACACAAATTAAGATATTTTTAATGAAATCTGAGCGATGTCTGTCCCTCCATTGACAGTCTACGCAGCTAAAAATATGAATTGAGTGGTTATAGTCCAAATGTTCTGAATAGACATGATCACTTTATATGATAAACAGGTTGAATTTAGGCTTTTATTCACATATATAAACATTCGTCGACTCACACATCAGTTGTGGTGAACCAGAAGAAACTCAAGCATGTTTGCTTGACATGCAAGAACCAACGAGGTTCATTCTTGAGTTACGCATCACATTTGAGCTTCCCCAAGAACCAATGAGGTTCATTCTCATGTTCCGCAGCCTGTTTGAGCTTCCGCATGAGCCAATGAGGTTCATTCTCATATTACGCATCACGTTTGAGCTTCCGCAAGAGCCAATGAGGTTCATTCTCATGTTACGCATCACGTTTGAGCTTCCGCAAGAACCAATGAGGTTCATTCTCATATTACGCATCACGTTTGAGCTTCCGCATGAGCCAATGAGGTTCATTCTCATGTTACGCAGCCCGTTTGAGCTTCCGCAAGAGCCAATGAGGTTCATTCTCATATTACGCATCACGTTTGAGCTTCCGCATGAGCCAATGAGGTTTATTCTCATATTACGCATCACGTTTGAGCTTCCGCATGAGCCAATGAGGTTCATTCTCATATTACGCAGCCCGTTTGAGCTTCCGCATGAGCCAATGAGGTTCATTCTCATATTACGCAGCCCGTTTGAGCTACCGCATGAGCCAATGAGGTTCATTCTCATGTTACGCATCACGTTTGAGCTTCCGCATGAGCCAATGAGGTTCATTCTCTTGTTACGCATCACGTTTGAGCTTCCGCAAGAACCAATGAGGTTCATTCTCATATTACGCATCACGTTTGAGCTTCCGCATGAGCCAATGAGGTTCATTCTCTTGTTACGCATCACGTTTGAGCTTCAGCAAGAACCAATGAGGTTCATTCTCATATTACGCATCACGTTTGAGCTTCCGCATGAGCCAATGAGGTTCATTCTCATGTTACGCATCACGTTTGAGCTTCCGCAAGAGCCAATGAGGTTCATTCTCTTGTTACGCATCACGTTTGAGCTTCAGCAAGAACCAATGAGGTTCATTGTCACGTGTCAAGCAAGTACGGTTGAGGTTCTGTTTATGTTCGCTGATTAATGTGAATAAAATGTGATGATAAAATGTTCGTTACATAATTTACCGTTGACTGAAAGTATGTCAGTACATGATCGTATTGTGTTCGCTTGTTTATCCAACATTAATGATAAATGATATTGTAAAAGATTGGAGGATAAAAATGATCCCAGTTTAAAACAGTTTTGGGATATTTTTTGTAATGAACATACAAAACACTTTGCAATTTGACGTTTGCTTAAAAACCTTGCAGTTATTAAGAAATAACTTTTTATGTTTATGGTTACAGTCTCTTGTAAATGCAATCTATGGGTTGGCGTTTATGCCGGAAGCCGAGAGTGCTCTTTTCTTAATCGATAATGAAATATTGAATATTCCCGTTGACATCTTCATGTCTTAAGAACTAAAAAAGAATTACTAAATACCACAGCTGTCGGGTGTGAGTGAGTGAGTGAATGAGAGAGTGAGTGATTGATTGAGCAATTAAGTTAGCAAACTAAAGCATATCACATGTAGTAGGATTTATTGAGTTTAAAAATAGTTTCCTTTTATTTATCATAATCCCTAAACAGTATTGGATTTGAAACGTCATATATTGATATGGTAATGTTTTAATTTTGTCCATCAGGGTCACAGAGAAAAAGACAAGGTCGTATTCACACCATTATGTTTTGTTGCATGTAGGCATCTGTAATAAAAGGCCGTGGTAGACACTGGACAAAAGGAGTGTTTGAATTTTAAAAAAGACATTAGACATGGAGCCGCTCAACGTAACATGGCTTGACTCGAGGTTTTCTGGACAGAGCCGATAAGGCTGCCCTGGGGCCGAGTGTTGAACATGGAAGATGTATCTGAGAGTAATGTTTCATTGTGCCAAAGCGTGGGGAAGCGAACTGCCAATGCTCTGATCGTCTACACCTTTCAAACTGTCACCGGTAGCCAGGGCAAGGGAGAGAGAGATGAGGAAATGATAGAGGAGGCATGAGAAAGTGATAGACGGATGGGGGAATGATAGAGGTTTCCAATCTGTCGTTCTCTGAGTCCAGAGAGCAGTGTCATGACAACTAGGATTTGGGGTTTGCTTTTTAAGTAAAATGATAAGTCAAGTGTAGTGTGCAGTTTGGAGAGGAACTTGTGGTAGCGGATTATATTCCTCAAACTAAAGTGGCATATTTTGTAGAAGCAATACAAATATTTCTTATATGGTATGTGTTTTTTTTCAAATACACACATGCACACCGAAAACTTCACCCGATCATACTATATCTCATATAGTTAACAAGATACTTAGCATTTTTAGCTACATTTTGGCTTGGTATTAATTAGTAGCCTATATTGTTATAAGTTATACTATTTACAAACAACAAGTTTCTTATGAGTAGATAGGTTAACATTTTCTTTTTTATATCTATATGTGTATATCTTTGTTCCTTAAAGAGTTAGTTCACCCAAAAATGAAAATTCTGTCAGTATTTACATACCTTCATGTTGTTCCAACCCCGTAAGACTTTCGTTCATCTTCCGGACACAAATTAAGATATTTTTGATGAAATCTGAGAGCTGGATCACTCCTGCATACTAGTCCATAGGCTTTTTTTTTGTTATGGTTTGCAATATTTATTTTCTTTCAATATATTTATTAACTTTTTACCAACATATAATACACACACACCCAGAACAAAAATACATAATACAATATAGACACATATTGATGTCTTTCGCATCATTACAACTTAGCATATCTCAATTTGTACAGGACTCAGATCCTCAAGATTAATGAGGATAAAAAAATAAATAAATAATAATAATAAAAAAATTAAATGAATAAATAAAAAAATAAATAAAAAACACATACTAGCTATTAAGGCCTCCTACAAATACATCCTATAATCTCACATATCTTCAATTGTCTCTTTAAACAGGTCACTATCCTCTTTCTCTTTGAATAATCTAAAGGGATTCCAAACAAGTCCATAGGCTTCTTGAGGGATTGAAACTTGCTGGCCTCGAAAAGTTATTAAAGACATCGTTAAAATAGTCCAAGTGACTACAGTGGCTCAATCTTAACTTTATAAAGCAACGAGAACACTTTTTGTGTGCAAAAAACAACAAAAATAACGACTTTATTTCAACTGTTCATGTCCGAGGCCGATCCAAGGACCTCACCCAATCGGTAGCGACGAGCAGTGTGTATAAAACAGTTTTTCCGCAAAATGAATGCAGTGTTTGTTTGTTTTTAATGCTAGAGGGCCAAAAGTTTGCCCTACTGTAAATAGTGTACCTTTAACTCAGATTTGGAATCAAAGAACAAATCAAAGACTGGTGTGTATTAACCCAAACCACAAACATCTAAACTATTAGAGCAAGTTGAAGTGGTTGTCATGTTATAGTTTCCTGTCACAGTCAGATGACTTTGATGACCAGAAAACTGGTGGAGAGTTTCCCAGAATGTCAGGATGTGCAAGTGCTCCTTGACATTTTGTTAGTTAAACAGAGGAATTATTTGACATTTGCAGAGTTGTTGTAATGAATTCTGTCTGAACACTATCCTGTTTTTATGTATTGTTTTTTTTTTTGTGTTCTGAAGATGCAACTGCCACATAATGGTTTCCAACAGTTATACCAAATGCAGTTTTTTCTATGAACAAAAAAGATTAATATTAATCTAATTTAGAAGAGATGTGTTATTTTGTTTTATTTGGCAGTAACCAAAACAAATAACTATACTAAATCATTGTTTTGCAACAACCCCATAATGGTATTTTAACTTATTGCAGAGTGAAACAATGAGATAAAAAGATGAGATTTTATCCCGGGGTTGTTTCTATTGAATTGATTGAATCACACGGGTAAATATTTTGTCATGTGCACTGATGAATTGTGTTATGTACAGTAAGACCTGCACTTGTACTCTACTCTTCAAAAGTTTAT